>CM042688.1:379156912-379756912 GCA_023614405.1 Avena insularis
GAAGCTTGTCTTGCTGATTCCAACGACATCAAATTTGTAAAATTTGGACGTGTGGATCAAAAGATACATGGGTTTGAAAATGGCAAAAGTTTCTGTTTTCAAATCTCTTTTAAACAGATCTAGTGCCACGCGTCTTAATATTATTCGCCCGTACCGGTTCAGTGTGGATCGGAAACGTGGAGCGTTGGATCTATTTAGATCGTACGGTCCAGAGGGCGTACCTATTCGCGTGTAAGTGGTTCTATCGTACTCGTCCGATCTGGATCGAACGGCTGTCATCGCATTGACGGTGGCCAGGCGCTCTTTGTGGCTACCGGCGGGCGATCGGTCGACGACGGGAGGCGACGCTTCTGAGGTGAGGAGAAGGAGGGTTGCTCACCGGGCTCAGGGGGTCACGGCGATGCTTAATGTACTCGCGGTTGGTCAAGGGGCGCTCGGGGCTATCCTTGATTGCTCGCCGGAGTTGCTGCGGGCGGCGGTTGGCTCCGGTTGCTGTCGAGGACGTTGCTGTGGTTCTCTCCGAAACGAAAAGAAGGCTCGGTTAGATGCGCAAGATCGAGACGGAGTCGTGTACTTGAACGAGAGGGGTCGGGGTGGTCTTGTGCTTACCAGAAGAGTCGCCGGAGTTTGCAGACAGACGGTGGCGCTCAGGTTGGCAACGGCGGCTGTAGTTCACCGAGGCAAAACAAAGGCAGTAAGATACGGGTGATCATGGGTTCACGTGAGCATGATCGAGATCTTGGCGGACGGAATTCACAGAAAGCTTCGCGGGCAGAAACGGCGGTGTGGTCTGTGGTCGTCGTTGTCGAGGCTCGGTACCAGCGGATGAATGGGTGGTATGGACCGAGCGCCGAAGTGGAGAAGCTGCTAGGGTGCTCGGGAGGCAAAGGCGGTGGCTGGGCTCGCCGAATTGAGAAGAGCTTCGTCGGTGACGGCGGTGGTGAAGAGGGAATTGGCGACAGCCTAGTGGCAGAGGGGAGGCGATGTCTGTGGGAAATGACAGAGGAGAGGGAGGCGGTTAAATAGGCGTCGTCGCGGCGAGAGATTAACGCAGCGTTTACGCGAATTAATTCGGCGGAATCAAAGCAGAAAACGGCCGGCGAGAGGAGGAAGAATTGGTCGTGGTGGGAACGATGATGAACAGTAGGAATGGGGTCCAACGGTCAGTGGGAAAAGGAGAGAGGAGGAGGTCCACCAGTCAGTGTCTCAGTGGGTTGTTTAAGCGGTGAAGAAAAACGGTTCGGGTGTGGGAACAGGTGGGGTCTGTTGTCAGCGAGAGGGAGAGGGAGAAGTGGGTCCACGCTGTCTGTGACTGAGTGGGTCAGTTTCTGAGTAAGAAAAGGTTTCTTCGGGGGAGGGAAGAAGTCTGGGCTGGACTGGGCCTTAGTGGGCTGCTGGGCTGGGTCAACCTTTTTCTTATTTTTTTCTGTCTGCTCTCTTTTTATTTTTCTAATTCTTTTTCTGTTTTGAATTTCATTCAATTGTTCAAGCATTCAAACAAATTCAAACAATTCAAACAAACACTCAACTTGGTATTTTGAATTTGGTTCTGTTTATCAACATAATCCAAATCTCAAAATGAAATATTATTTTTATTTAATTTAGGATCCATTTAATAATTAAATAAAATGGATCTTTAGTTGTTTAATAGTGTTTGATTTATTTAAATAAAATTTCCATTCGAAATCCAATTATTTTCAAAACCAAACTAGAAGGTTTTAATTTGAAAAATAAAAGAATACTTGGAAACTTATTTAAATAAATAAATAAGTTTTGGTGTTTTAATTAAAATGGGAAAGCCTTTACTTAAATAAAATTGGATATTTAAATCCTTATTATTTTATTTAAATAATCCTTTACTCATTTTAATCAAAGCAAAACCTTTTAATAAAAGATTTCAAGGTAGTAATAAAATACTTGGTGTTCATTTAAAATGGGAAAAGCTTTTACTTAAATAAAATTGGATATTTAAATCCTTTATTTTATTTAAATAAACCTTTACTCATTTTATCAAAACAAAATATTTTATTTCAAAAGTTTGGCCAAAATTAATTTGGCTTATCTTTTCATTTGAAACCAAAGTCTTTTATTAAAAGATCTAAAACAGTGTTTCCAAAACAATTTATTTTTCCTTTATTAAATGTTTATCTTTTTAATCCCTTTAGGATTATTGATCACCAATTGGTATGGCTTTTGGTAAGGGCTTTATTAGCTTTTGGAAATTCAATTTCCTTATCTTATTATAGTCATAAGATTTTGTCTATGGTTCCAAACTAAGTGAAACCAATCTCTAAGGTCTTTCTTGATCCTTTGTGATTATTTGTTGATCAAACTTGGTATGGATCAAATCCATAGATTTTGGAGATACTTTGGAAAATTGATTTCCTTCCATTAGGGTTTAGGGATTTGGATTTATTTTCCAAGTGTTCAAATTTCCAGATACATTCATTGAGGAATGCATTTCCCTTGATTTGGATTTTTGTTGAATTCAAACTTCTACCAAAGTTGGTTCAAGATGGGATTTTGGTTTCCTTTTAGAAACAAAAGTTTCTTTTCACTCTGATTTTCAACAAAAATTTATTTTTGTTATTTTATTTTTCACATTACAAGATTTGGAAAATCTTGGGATGTGACAGTGTTCTTTCCACAAACCACACATGGATCAACCACTAGAGTCATTGCATGTGTGTTCTTATCACAAACCACATATCGATCAACCAGTGGTCATTGCATGTGTGTTCTTTTCCATAAACCACTTATGGATCCATTACAGTCATTGCATGTGTGTTATTTCCTCAAGTCACACATGGATCAACCACTAGAGTCATTGCATGTGTGTTATTTCCATAAACCACACATGGATCAACCACTAGAGTCATTGCATGTGTGTGTTCTTTTCCACAAACCACAAATGGATCCACCACTAGAGTCATTGCATGTGTGTTCTTATACTAAAACCAACACTAGAGTCATTGCATGTGTGTTCTTTCCACAAACCACACATGCATCAACCAGTGGTCATTGCATGTGTGTTCTTTTCCAAAAACCACACATGAATCCACCAGTGGTCATTGCATGTGTGTTCTTTCCACAAACCTCACATGTATCCACAAGTGGTCATTGCATGTGTGTTCTTTCCACAAACCACACATGGATCAACCACTGGAGTCATTGCATGTGTGTTATTTCCACAAACCACACATGGATCAACCACTAGAGTCATTGCATGTGTGTGTTCTTTTCCACAAACCACACATGGATCCACCACTAGAGTCATTGCATGTGTGTTCTTATACTAAAACCAACACTAGAGTCATTGCATGTGTGTTCTTTCCACAAACCACACATGGATCAACCAGTGGTCATTTCATGTGTGTTCTTTTCCACAAACCACACATGGATCCACCAGTGTTCATTGCATGTGTGTTCTTTCCACAAACCACATATGGGTCAACCATAGTCATTGCATGTGTGTTCTTTCCACAAACCACACATGGATCAACCACTAGAGTCAGTGCATGTTTGTTCTTATACCAAAACCACAAACCAGCACTAGAGTCAGTGCATGTGTGTTCTTTTCCACAAACCGCACATGGATCCACTAGACTCATTGCATGTGTGTTAATTTCCACAAACAACTTATGGATCAACTAGTGGTCATTGCATGTGTGTTCTTTTCACAAACCACATGTGGACCCACTAGAGTCAATGCATGTGTGTTCTTATACTAAAACTAGCACTAGAGTCATTGCATGTGTGTTCTATCCACAAACCACACATGGATCCACCACTTTCATTGCATGTGTGTTCTTTCCACAAACCACACATGGATCAACCACTAGAGTTATTGCATGTGTTCTTTCCACAAACCACATATGGATCAACCAGTGGTCATTGCATGTGTGTTATTTTCCATAAACCACTTATGGATCCATTATAGTCATTGCATGTGTGTTATTTCCACAAACAACACATGGATCAACCACTAGAGTCATTGCATTTGTGTTATTTCCACAAACCACACATGGATCAACCACTAGAGTCATTGCATGTGTGTTCTTGTACTAAAACCAACATTAGAGTCATTGCATGTGTGTTCTTTCCACAAACCACTTATGGATCCATTACAGTCATTGCATGTGTGTTATTTCCACAAACCACACATGGATCAACCACTAGAGTCATTGCATGTGTGTTATTTCCACAAACCACACATGGACCAACCACTAGAGTCATTGCATGTGTGTTATTTCCACAAACTACACATGGATCAACCACTAGAGTCATTGCATGTGTGTGTTCTTTTCCACAAACCACACATGGATCCACCACTAGAGTCATTGAATGTGTGTTCTTATACTAAAACCAACATTAGAGTCATTGCATGTGTGTTCTTTCCACAAACCACTTATGGATCCATTACAGTCATTGCATGTGTGTTATTTCCACAAACCACACATGGATCAACCACTAGAGTCATTGCATGTGTGTTATTTCCAGAAACCACACATGGATCAACCACTAGAGTCATTGCATGTGTGTGTTCTTTTCCACAAACCACACATGGATCCACCACTAGAGTCATTGCATGTGTGTTATTATAGTAAAACCAACACTAGAGTCATTGCATGTGTATTCTTTCCACAAACCACACATGGATCAACTAGTGGTCATTGCATGTGTGTTCTTTTCCACAAACCACACATGGATCCACCAGTGGTCATTTCATGTGTGTTCTTTCCACAAACCACATATGGATCAACCAGAGTCATTGCATGTGTGTTCTTTCCACAAACCACACATGGATCAACCACTAGAGTCATTGCATGTTTGTTCTTATACTAAAACCACAAACCAGCACTAGAGTCATTGCATGTGTGTTCTTTTCCACAAACCACACATGGATCCACTAGACTCATTGCATGTGTGTTCTTTTCCACAAACAACTTATGGATCAACTAGTGGTCATTGCATGTGTGTTCTTTTCACAAACCACATGTGGACCCACTAGAGTCATTGCATGTGTGTTCTTATACACAAACTAGAACTAGAGTCATTGCATGTGTGTTCTATCCACAAACCACACAGGGATCCACCACTATCATTGCATGTGTGTTCTTATCACAAACCACATATCGATCAACCAGTGGTCATTGCATGTGTGTTCTTTTCCATAAACCAGTTATGGATCCATTACAGTCATTGCATGTGTGTTATTTCCACAAGCCACACATGGATCAACCACTAGAGTCATTGCATGTGTGTTATTTCCATAAACCACACATGGATCAACCACTAGAGTCATTGCATGTGTGTGTGTTCTTTTCCACAAACCACAAATGGATCCACCACTAGAGTCATTGCATGTGTGTTCTTATACTAAAACCAACACTAGAGTCATTGCATGTGTGTTCTTTCCACAAACCACACATGGATCAACCAGTGGTCATTGCATGTGTGTTCATTTCCAAAAACCACACATGGATCCACCGGTGGTCATTGCATGTGTGTTCTTTCCACAAACCACACATGGATCCACAAGTGGTCATTGCATGTGTGTTCTTTCCACAACCCACACATGGATCAACCACTAGAGTCATTGCATGTTTGTTCTTATACTAAAACCACAAACCAGCACTAGAGTCATTGCATGTGTGTTCTTTTCCACAAACCACACATGGATCCACTAGACTCATTGCATGTGTGTTCTTTTCCACAAACAAGTTATGGATCAACTAGTGGTCATTGCATGTGTGTTCTTTTCACAAACCACATGTGGACCCACTAGAGTCATTTCATGTGTGTTCTTATACACAAACTAGCACTAGAGTCATTGCATGTGTGTTCTATCCACAAACCACACATGGATCCACCATTGTCATTGCATGTGTGTTCTTTCCACAACCCACACATGGATCAACCACTAGAGTCATTGAATGTGTGTTCTTATCACAAACCACATATGGATCAACCAGTGGTCATTGCATGTGTGCTCTTTTCCATAAACCACTTATGGATCCATTACAGTCATTGCATGTGTGTTATTTCCACAAACCACATATGGATCAACCACTGGAGTCATTGCATGTGTGTTATTTCCACAAACCACACATGGATCAACCACTAGAGTCATTGCATGTGTGTGTTCTTTTCCACAAACCACACATGGATCCACCACTAGAGTCATTGCATGTGTGTTCTTATACTAAAACCAACACTAGAGTCATTGCATGTGTGTTCTTTCCACAAACCACACATGGATCAACCAGTGGTCATTTCATGTGTGTTCTTTTCCACAAACCACACATGGATCCACCAGTGGTCATTGCATGTGTGTTCTTTCCACAAACCACATATGGGTCAACCATAGTCATTGCATGTGTGTTCTTTCCACAAACCACACATGGATCAACCACTAGAGTCAATGCATGTTTGTTCTTATACCAAAACCACAAACCAGCACTAGAGTCATTGCATGTGTGTTCTTTTCCACAAACCGCACATGGATCCACTAGACTCATTGCATGTGTGTTCATTTCCACAAACAACTTATGGATCAACTAGTGGTCATTGCATGTGTGTTCTTTTCACAAACCACATGTGGACCCACTAGAGTCAATGCATGTGTGTTCTTATACTAAAACTAGCACTAGAGTCATTGCATGTGTGTTCTATCCACAAACCACACATGGATCCACCACTTTCATTGCATGTGTGTTCTTTCCACAAACCACGCATGGATCAACCACTAGAGTTATTGCATGTGTGTTCTTTCCACAAACCACATATGGATCAACCAGTGGTCATTGCATGTGTGTTCTTTTCCATAAACCACTTATGGATCCATTATAGTCATTGCATGTGTGTTATTTCCACAAACAACACATGGATCAACCACTAGAGTCATTCCGTTTGTGTTATTTCCACAAACCACACATGGATCAACCACTAGAGTCATTGCATGTGTGTTCTTGTACTAAAACCAACATTAGAGTCATTGCATGTGTGTTCTTTCCACAAACCACTTATGGATCCATTACAGTCATTGCATGTGTGTTATTTCCACAAACCACACATGGATCAACCACTAGAGTCATTGCATGTGTGTTATTTCCACAAACCACACATGGATCAACCACTAGAGTCATTGCATGTGTGTTATTTCCACAAACTACACATGGATCAACCACTAGAGTCATTGCATGTGTGTGTTCTTTTCCACAAACCACACATGGATCCACCACTACAGTCATTGCATGTGTGTTCTTATAGTAAAACCAACACTAGAGTCATTGCATGTGTGTTCTTTCCACAAACCACACATGGATCAACCAGTGGTCATTGCATGTGTGTTATTTTCCACAAACCACACATGGATCCACCAGTGGTCATTGCATGTGTGTTCTTTCCACAAACCACATATGGATCAACCAGAGTCATGGCATGTGTGTTATTTCCATAAACCACACCTGGATCAACCACTAGAGTCTTTGCATGTTTGTTCTTATACCAAAACCACAAACCATCACTAGAGTCATTGCATGTGTGTTCTTTTCCACAAACCACACATGGATCCACTAGACTCAT
The DNA here is from genome assembly GCA_023614405.1 of Avena insularis. Classification (NCBI taxonomy): domain Eukaryota; kingdom Viridiplantae; phylum Streptophyta; class Magnoliopsida; order Poales; family Poaceae; genus Avena; species Avena insularis. The sequence goes on from CM042688.1 coordinate 379,164,500, forward strand.
TGCATGTGTGTTCTTTTCCACAAACAACTTATGGATCAACCAGTGGTCATTGCATGTGTGTTATTTTCACAAACCACATGTGGACCCACTAGAGTCATTGCATGTGTGTTCTTATACTAAAACTAGTGCTAGAGTCATTGCATGTGTGTTCTATCCACAAACCACACATGGATCCACCACTATCATTGCATGTGTGTTCTTTCCACAAAACACACATGGATCAACCACTAGAGTTATTGCATGTGTGTTCTTTCCACAAACCACATATGGATCAACCACTGGTCATTGCATGTGTGTTCTTTTCCATAAACCACTTATGGATCCATTATAGTCATTTCATGTGTGTTATTTCCACAAACCACACACGGATCAACCACTAGAGTCATTGCATATCTGTTATTTCCACAAACCACACATGGATCAACCACTAGAGTCATTGCAGGTGTGTTATTTCCACAAACCACACATGGATCAACCACTAGAGTCATTGCATGTGTGTTATTTCCACAAACCACACATGGATCAACCACTAGAGTCATTGCATGTGTGTTCTTGTACTAAAACCAACATTAGAGTCATTGCATGTGTGTTCTTTCCACAAACCACTTATGGATCCATTACAGTCATTGCATGTGTGTTATTTCCACAAACCACACATGGATCAACCACTAGAGTCATTGCATGTGTTTTATTTCCACAAAAACCACACATGGATCAACCACTAGAGTCATTGCATGTGTGTTATTTCCACAAACCACACATGGCTCAACCAGTAGAGTCATTGCATATGTGTTATTTCCATAAACCACACATGGATCAACCACTAGAGTCATTGCATGTGTGTTCTTATACTAAAACCAACACTAGAGTCATTGCATGTGTAATCTTTTCACAAACCACACATGGATCAACCACTAGAGTCATGGCATGTGTGTTATTTCCACAAACCACACATGGATCCATCAGTGGTCATTGCATGTGTGTTCTTTCCACAAACCACATATGGATCAACTAGAGTCATTGCATGTGTGTTCTTTCCATGAACCACATATGGATCAACCACTAGAGTCATTACATGTTTGTGCTTATACTAAAACCACAAACCAACACTAGAGTCATTGCATGTGTGTTATTTTCCAAAAACCACACATGGATCCACTAGACTCATTGCATGTGTGTTCTTTTCCACAAACAACTTATGGATCAACCAGTGGTCATTGCATGTGTGTTCTTTTCACAAACTACATGTGGACCCACTAGAGTCATTACATGTGTGTTCTTATACTAAAACTAGCATTAGAGTCATTGCATGTGTGTTCTATCCACAAACCACATATGGGTCCACCACTGTCATTGCATGTGTGTTCTTTCCACAAACCACACATGGATCAACCACTAGAGTCATTGCATGTGTGTTCTTATCACAAACCACATATCGATCAACCAGTGGTCATTGCATGTGTGTTATTTTCCATAAACCACTTATGGATCCATTACAGTCATTGCATGTGTGTTATTTCCACAAGTCACACATGGATCAACCACTAGAGTCATTGCATGTGTTTTATTTCCATAAATCACACATGGATCAACCACTAGAGTCATTGCATGTGTGTGTTCTTTTCCATAAACCACAAATGGATCCACCACTAGAGTCATTGCATGTGTGTTCTTATACTAAAACCAACACTAGAGTCATTGCATGTGTGTTCTTTCCACAAACCACACATGCATCAACCAGTGGTCATTGTATGTGTGTTCTTTTCCAAAAACCACACATGAATCCACCAGTGGTCATTGCATGTGTGTTCTTTCCACAAACCTCACATGGATCCACAAGTGGTCATTGCATGTGTGTTCTTTCCACAAACCACACATGGATCAACCACTGGAGTCATTGCATGTGTGTTATTTCCACAAACCACACATGGATCAACCACTAGAGTCATTGCATGTGTGTGTTCTTTCCATAAACCACATGGATCCACCACTAGAGTCATTGCATGTGTGTTCTTATACTAAAACCAACACTAGAGTCATTGCATGTGTGTTCTTTCCACAAACCACACATGGATCAACCAGTGGTCATTTCATGTGCGTTCTTTTCCACAAACCACACATGGATCCACCAGTGTTCATTGCATGTGTGTTCTTTCCACAAACCACATATGGGTCAACCATAGTCATTGCATGTGTGTTCTTTCCACAAACCACACATGGATCAACCACTAGAGTCATTGCATGTTTGTTCTTATACCAAAACCACAAACCAGCACTAGAGTCATTGCATGTGTGTTCTTTTCCACAAACCGCACATGGATCCACTAGACTCATTGCATGTGTGTTCATTTCCACAAACAACTTATGGATCAACTAGTGGTCATTGCATGTGTGTTCTTTTCACAAACCACATGTGGACCCACTAGAGTCAATGCATGTGTGTTCTTATACTAAAACTAGCACTAGAGTCATTTCATGTGTGTTCTATCCACAAACCACAGATGGATCCACCACTTTCATTGCATGTTTGTTCTTTCCACAAACCACACATGGATCAACCACTAGAGTTATTGCATGTGTTCTTTCCACAAACCACATATGGATCAACCAGTGGTCATTGCATGTGTGTTCTTTTCCATAAACCACTTAAGGATCCATTATAGTCATTGCATGTGTGTTATTTCCACAAACAACACATGGATCAACCACTAGATTCATTGCATTTGTGTTATTTCCACAAACCACACATGGATCAACCACTAGAGTCATTGCATGTGTGTTCTTGTATTAAAACCAACATTAGAGTCATTGCATGTGTGTTCTTTCCACAAACCACTTATGGATCCATTACAGTCATTGCATGTGTGTTATTTCCACAAACCACACATGGATCAACCACTAGAGTCATTGCATGTGTGTTATTTCCACAAACCACACATGGACCAACCACTAGAGTCATTGCATGTGTGTTATTTCCACAAACTACACATGGATCAACCACTAGAGTCATTGCATGTGTGTGTTCTTTTCCACAAACCACACATGGATCCACCACTAGAGTAATTGCATGTGTGTTCTTATAGTAAAACCAACACTAGAGTCATTGCATGTGTGTTCTTTCCACAAACGACACATGGATCAACCAGTGGTCATTGCATGTGTGTTATTTTCCACAAACCACACATGGATCCACCAGTGGTCATTGCATGTGTGTTCTTTCCACAAACCACATATGGATCAACCAGAGTCATGGCATGTGTGTTCTTTCCACAAACCACACATGGATCAACCACTAGAGTCATTGCATGTTTGTTCTTATACTAAAACCACAAACCAGCACTAGAGTCATTGCATGTGTGTTCTTTTCCACAAACCACACATGGATCCACTAGACTCATTACATGTGTGTTCTTTTCCACAAACAACTTATGGATCAACTAGTGGTCATTGCATGTGTGTTCTGTTCACAAACCACATGTGGACCCACTAGATTCATTGCATGTGTGTTCTTATACACAAACTAGCACTAGAGTCATTGCATGTGTGTTCTATCCACAAACCACACAGGGATCCACCACTGTCATTGCATGTGTGTTCTTTCCACAAACCACACAAGGATCAACCACTAGAGTCATTGCATGCGTGTTCTTATTACAAACCACATATGGATCAACCAGTGGTCATTGCATGTGTGTTCTTTTCCATAAACTACTTATTGATCCATTACAGTCATTGCATGTGTGTTATTGCCACAAACCACACATGGATCAACCACTAGAGTCATTGCATGTGTGTTATTTCCACAAACCACACATGGATCAACCACTAGAATCATTGCATGTGTGTGTTATTTTCCACAAACCACACATGGATCCACCACTAGAGGCATTGCATGTGTGTTCTTATATTAAAACCAACACTAGAGTCATTGCCGGTGTGTTCTTTCCACAAACCACACATGGATCAACCAGTGGTCATTGCATGTGTTTTCTTTTCCACAAACCACACATGGATCCACCAGTGATCATTGCATGTGTGTTCTTTCCACAAACCACATATGGATCAACCAGAGTCATTTCATGTGTGTTCTTTCCACAAACCACACCTGGATCAACCACTAGAGTCATTGCATGTTTGTTCTTATACCAAAACCACAAACCATCACTAGAGTCATTGCATGTGTGTTCTTTTCCACAAACCACAGATGGATCCACTAGAATCATTGCATGTGTGTTCTTTTCCACAAACAACATATGGATCAACCAGTGGTCATTGCATGTGTGTTATTTTCACAAACCACATGTGGACCCACTAGAGTCATTGCATGTGTGTTCTTATACTAAAACTAGCGCTAGAGTCATTGCATGTGTGTTCTATCCACAAACCACACATGGATCCACCACTATCATTGCATGTGTGTTCTTTCCACAAAACACACATGGATCAACCACTAGAGTTATTGCATGTGTGTTCTTTCCACAAAACACATATGGATCAACCTGTGGTCATTGCATGTGTGTTCTTTTCCATAAACCACTTATGGATCCATTATAGTCATTGCATGTGTGTTATTTCCACAAACCACACACGGATCAACCACTAGAGTCATTGCATATCTGTTATTTCCACAAACCACACATGGATCAACCACTAGAGTCATTGCAGGTGTGTTATTTCCACAAACCACACAAGGATCAACCACTAGAGTCATTGCATGTGTGTTATTTCCACAAACCACGCATGGATCAACCACTAGAGTCATTGCATGTGTGTTCTTGTACTAAAACCAACATTAGAGTCATTGCATGTGTGTTCTTTCCACAAACCACTTATGGATCCATTACAGTCATTGCATGTGTGTTATTTCCACAAACCACACATGGATCAACCACTAGAGTCATTGCATGTGTTTTATTTCCACAAAAACCACACATGGATCAACCACTAGAGTCATTGGATGGGTGTTATTTCCACAAACCACACATGGCTCAACCAGTAGAGTCATTGCATATGTGTTATTTCCATAAACCACACATGGATCAACCACTAGAGTCATTGCATGTGTGTTCTTATTCTAAAACCAACACTAGAGTCATTGCATGTGTAATCTTTTCACAAACCACACATGGATCAACCACTAGAGTCATGGCATGTGTGTTATTTCCACAAACCACACATGGATCAACCAGTGGTCATTGCATGTGTGTTATTTTCCACAAACCACACATGGATCCATGAGTGGTGATTACATGTGTGTTCTTTCCACAAACCACATATGGATCAACCAGAGTCATTGCATGTGTGTTCTTTCCATGAACCACATATGGATCAACCACTAGAGTCATTACATGTTTGTGCTTATACTAAAACCACAAACCAACACTAGAGTCATTGCATGTGTGTTATTTTCCACAAACCACACATGGATCCACTAGACTCATTGCATGTGTGTTCTTTTCCACAAACAACTTATGGATCAACTAGTGGTCATTGCATGTGTGTTCTTTTCACAAACCACATGTGGACCCACTAGATTCATTGCATGTGTGTTCTTATACACAAACTAGCACTAGAGTCATTGCATGTGTGTTCTATCCACAAACCACACAGGGATCCACCACTGTCATTGCATGTGTGTTCTTTCCACAAACCACACAAGGATCAACCACTAGAGTCATTGCATGCGTGTTCTTATTACAAACCACATATGGATCAACCAGTGGTCATTGCATGTGTGTTCTTTTCCATAAACTACTTATTGATCTATTACAGTCATTGCATGTGTTTTATTGCCACAAACCACACATGGATCAACCACTAGAGTCATTGCATGTGTGTTATTTCCACAAACCACACATGGATCAACCACTAGAATCATTGCATGTGTGTGTTCTTTTCCACAAACCACACATGGATCCACCACTAGAGGCATTGCATGTGTGTTCTTATATTAAAACCAACACTAGAGTCATTGCATGTGTGTTCTTTCCACAAACCACACATGGATCAACCAGTGGTCATTGCATGTGTTTTCTTTTCCACAAACCACACATGGATCCACCAGTGATCATTGCATGTGTGTTCTTTCCACAAACCACATATGGATCAACCAGAGTCATTTCATGTGTGTTCTTTCCACAAACCACACCTGGATCAACCACTAGAGTCATTGCATGTTTGTTCTTATACCAAAACCACAAACCATCACTAGAGTCATTGCATGTGTGTTCTTTTCCACAAACCACAGATGGATCCACTAGAATCATTGCATGTGTGTTCTTTTCCACAAACAACTTATGGATCAACCAGTGGTCATTGCATGTGTGTTATTTTCACAAACCACATGTGGACCCACTAGAGTCATTGCATGTGTGTTCTTATACTAAAACTAGCGCTAGAGTCATTGCATGTGTGTTCTATCCACAAACCACACATGGATCCACCACTATCATTGCATGTGTGTTCTTTCCACAAAACACACATGGATCAACCACTAGAGTTATTGCATGTGTGTTCTTTCCACAAAACACATATGGATCAACCTGTGGTCATTGCATGTGTGTTCTTTTCCATAAACCACTTATGGATCCATTATAGTCATTGCATGTGTGTTATTTCCACAAACCACACACGGATCAACCACTAGAGTCATTGCATATCTGTTATTTCCACAAACCACACATGGATCAACCACTAGAGTCATTGCAGGTGTGTTATTTCCACAAACCACACAAGGATCAACCACTAGAGTCATTGCATGTGTGTTATTTCCACAAACCACACATGGATCAACCACTAGAGTCATTGCATGTGTGTTCTTGTACTAAAACCAACATTAGAGTCATTTCATGTGTGTTCTTTCCACAAACCACTTATGGATCCATTACAGTCATTGCATGTGTGTTATTTCCACAAACCACACATGGATCAACCACTAGAGTCATTGCATGTGTTTTATTTCCACAAAAACCACACATGGATCAACCACTAGAGTCATTGCATGGGTGTTATTTCCACAAACCACACATGGCTCAACCAGTAGAGTCATTGCATATGTGTTATTTCCATAAACCACACATGGATCAACCACTAGAGTCATTGCATGTGTGTTCTTATACTAAAACCAACACTAGAGTCATTGCATGTGTAATCTTTTCACAAACCACACATGGATCAACCACTAGAGTCATGGCATGTGTGTTATTTCCACAAACCACACATGGATCAACCAGTGGTCATTGCATGTGTGTTATTTTCCACAAACCACACATGGATCCATGAGTGGTCATTACATGTGTGTTCTCTCCACAAACCACATATGGATCAACCAGAGTCATTGCATGTGTGTTCTTTCCATGAACCACATATGGATCAACCACTAGAGTCATTACATGTTTGTGCTTATACTAAAACCACAAACCAACACTAGAGTCATTGCATGTGTGTTACTTTCCACAAACCACACATGGATCCACTAGACTCATTGCATGTGTGTTCTTTTCCACAAACAACTTATGCATCAACTAGTGGTCATTGCATGTGTGTTCTTTTCACAAACCACATGTGGACCCACTAGATTCATTGCATGTGTGTTCTTTACACAAACTAGCACTAGAGTCATTGCATGTGTGTTCTATCCACAAACCACACAGGGATCCACCACTGTCATTGCATGTGTGTTCTTTCCACAAACCACACATGGATAAACCACTAGAGTCATTGCATGTGTGTTCTTATCACAAACCACATATCGATCAACCAGTGGTCATTGCATGTGTGTTATTTTCCATAAACCACTTATGGATCCATTACAGTCATTGCATGTGTGTTATTTCCACAAGTCACACATGGATCAACCACTAGAGTCATTGCATGTGTGTTATTTCCATAAACCACACATGGATCAACCACTAGAGTCATTGCATGTGTGTGTTCTTTTCCACAAACCACAAATTGATCCACCACTAGAGTCCTTGCATGTGTGTTCTTATACTAAAACCAACATTAGAGTCATTGCATGTGTGTTCTTTCCACAAACCACACATGCATCAACCAGTGGTCATTGCATGTGTGTTCTTTTCCACAAACCACACATGGATCCATGAGTGGTCATTACATGTGTGTTCTTTCCACAAACCACATATGGATCAACCAGAGTCATTGCATGTGTGTTCTTTCCATGAACCACATATGGATCAACCACTAGAGTCATTACATGTTTGTGCTTATACTAAAACCACAAACCAACACTAGAGTCATTGCATGTGTGTTATTTTCCACAAACCACACATGGATCCACTAGACTCATTGCATGTGTGTTCTTTTCCACAAAAAACTTATGCATCAACTAGTGGTCATTGCATGTGTGTTCTTTTCACAAACCACATGTGGACCCACTAGATTCATTGCATGTGTGTTCTTATACACAAACTAGCACTAGAGTCATTGCATGTGTGTTCTATCCACAAACCACACAGGGATCCACCACTGTCATTGCATGTGTGTTCTTTCCACAAACCACACATGGATAAACCACTAGAGTCATTGTATGTGTGTTCTTATCACAAACCACATATCGATCAACCAGTGGTCATTGCATGTGTGTTATTTTCCATAAACCACTTATGGATCCATTACAGTCATTGCATGTGTGTTATTTCCACAAGTCACACATGGATCAACCACTAGAGTCATTGCATGTGTGTTATTTCCATAAACCACACATGGATCAACCACTAGAGTCATTGCATGTGTGTGTTCTTTTCCACAAACCACAAATTGATCCACCACTAGAGTCCTTGCATGTATGTTCTTATACTAAAACCAACACTAGAGTCATTGCATGTGTGTTCTTTCCACAAACCACACATGCATCAACCAGTGGTCATTGCATGTCTGTTCTTTCCACAAACCTCACATGGATCCACAAGTGGTCATTGCATGTGTGTTCTTTCCACAAACCACACATGGATCAACCACTAGAGTCATTGCATGTTTGTTCTTATACTAAAACCACAAACCAGCACTAGAGTCATTGCATGTGTGTTCTTTTCCACAAACCACACATGGATCCACTAGACTCATTGCATGTGTGTTCTTTTCCACAAACAAGTTATGGATCAACTAGTGGTCATTGCATGTGTGTTCTTTTCAAAAACCACATGTGGACCCACTAGAGTCATTTCATGTGTGTTTTTATACACAAACTAGCACTAGAGTCATTGCATGTGTGTTCTATCCACAAACCACACATGGATCCACCATTGTCATTGCATGTGTGTTCTTTCCACAACCCACACATGGATCAACCACTAGAGTCATTGCATGTGTGTTCTTATCACAAACCACATATGGACCAACCAGTGGTCATTGCATGTGTGCTCTTTTCCATAAACCACTTATGGATCCATTACAGTCATTGCATGTGTGTTATTTCCGCAAACCACACATGGATCAACCACTAGAGTCATTGCATGTGTGTTATTTCCACAAACCACACATGGATCAACCACTAAAGTCATTGCATGTGTGTGTTCTTTTCCACAAACCACACATGGATCCACCACTAGAGTCATTGCATGTGTGTTCTTATACTAAAACCAACACTAGAGTCATTACATGTGTGTTCTTTCCACAAACCACACATGGATCAACCAGTGGTCATTTCATGTGTGTTCTTTTCCACAAACCACACATGGATCCACTAGTGGTCATTGCATGTGTGTTCTTTCCACAAACCACATATGGGTCAACCATAGTCATTGCATGTGTGTTATTTCCACAAACCACACATGGATCAACCACTAGAGTCATTGCATGTTTGTTCTTATACCAAAACCACAAACTAGCACTAGAGTCATTGCATGTGTGTTCTTTTCCACACACCGCACATGGATCCACTAGACTCATTGCATGTGTGTTCTTTTCCACAAACAACTTATGGATCAACTAGTGGTCATTGCATGTGTGTTCTTTTCACAAACCACATGTGGACCCACTAGAGTCCATGCATGTGTGTTATTATACTAAAACTAGCACTAGAGTCATTGCATGTGTGTTCTATCCACAAACCACACATGGATCCACCACTTTCATTGCATGTGTGTTTTTTCTACAAAACACACAGTGATCAACCACTAGAGTTATTGCATGTGTGTGTTCTTTTCCACAAACCACACATGGATCCACCACTAGAGGCATTGCATGTGTGTTCTTATATTAAAACCAACACTAGAGTCATTGCATGTGTGTTCTTTCCACAAACCACACATGGATCAAGCATGTGTGTTCTTTCCACAAACCACATATGGATCAACAAGAGTCATTTCATGTGTGTTCATTCCACAAACCACACCTGGATCAACCACTAGAGTCATTGCATGTTTGTTCTTATACCAAAACCACAAACCATCACTAGAGTCATTGCATGTGTGTTCTTTTCCACAAACCACAGATGGATCCACTAGACTCATTGCATGTGTGTTCTTTTCCACAAACAACTTATGGATCAACCAGTGGTCATTGCATGTGTGTTATTTTCACAAACCACATGTGGACCCACTAGAGTCATTGCATGTGTGTTCTTATACTAAAACTAGCACTAGAGTCATTGCATGTGTGTTCTATCCACAAACCACACATGGATCCACCACTGTCATTACATGTGTGTTCTTTCCACAAAACACACATGGATCAACCACTAGAGTTATTGCATGTGTGTTCTTTCCACAAACCACATATGGATCAACCAGTGGTTATTGCATGTGTGTTCTTGTCCATAAACCACTTATGGATCCATTATAGTCATTGCATGTGTGTTATTTCCACAAACCACACACGGATCAACCACTAGAGTCATTGCATATCTGTTATTTCCACAAACCACACATGGATCAACCACTAGAGTCATTGCAGGTGTGTTATTTCCACAAACCACACATGGATCAACCACTAGAGTCATTGCATGTGTGTTATTTCCACAAATCACGCATGGATCAATCACTAGAGTCATTGCATGTGTGTTCTTGTACTAAAACCAACATTAGAGTCATTGCATGTGTGTTCTTTCCACAAACCACTTATGGATCCATTACAGTCATTGCATGTCTGTTATTTCCACAACCACACATGGATCAACCACTAGAGTCATTGCATGTGTTTTATTTCCACAAACCACACATGGATCAACCACTAGAGTCATTGCATGTGTGTTATTTCCACAAACCACACATGGCTCAACCACTAGAGTCATTGCATATGTGTTATTTCCATAAACCACACTTGGATCAACCACTAGAGTCATTGCATGTGTGTTCTTATACTAAAACCAACACTAGAGTCATTGCATGTGTGTTCTTTCCACAAACCACACATGCATCAACTAGTGGTCTTTGCATGTGTGTTCTTTTCCAAAAACCACACATGAATCCACCAGTGGTCATTGCATGTGTGTTCTTTCCACAAACCACACATGGATCCACAAGTGGTCATTGCATGTGTGTTCTTTCCACAAACCACACATGGATCAACCACTAGAGTCATTGCATGTTTGTTCTTATACTAAAACCACAAACCAGCACTAGAGTCATTGCATGTGTGTTCTTTTCCACAAACCACACATGGATCCACTAGACTCATTGCATGTGTGTTCTTTTCCACAAACAACTTATGGATCAACTAGTGGTCATTGCATGTGTGTTCTTTTCACAAACCACATGTGGACCCACTAGAGTCATTTCATGTGTGTTCTTATACACAAACTAGCACTAGAGTCATTGCATGTGTGTTCTATCCACAAACCACACATGGATCCACCATTGTCATTGCATGTGTGTTCTTTCCACAACCCACACATGGATCAACCACTAGAGTCATTGCATGTGTGTTCTTATCACAAACCACATATGGATCAACCAGTGGTCATTCATGTGTGCTCTTTTCCATAAACCACTTATGGATCCATTACAGTCATTGCATGTGTGTTATTTCCACAAACCACACATGGATCAACCACTAGAGTCATTGCATGTGTGTTATTTCCACAAACCACACATGGATCAACCACTAGAGTCATTGCATGTGTGTGTTCTTTTCCACAAACCACACATGGATCCACCACTAGAGTCATTGCATGTGTGTTCTTATACTAAAACCAACACTAGAGTCATTGCATGTGTGTTCTTTCCACAAACCACACATGGATCAACCAGTGGTCATTTCATGTGTGTTCTTTTCCACAAACCACACATGTATCCACTAGTGGTTATTGCATGTGTGTTCTTTCCACAAACCACATATGGATCAACCAGAGTCATTTCATGTGTGTTCTGTCCACAAACCACACATGGATCAACCACTAGAGTCATTGCATGTTTGTTCTTATACTAAAACTAACACAAGAGTCATTGCATGTGTGTTCTTTCCACAAACCACATATGGATCAACCAGAGTCATTGCATGTGTGTTCTTTCCACAAACCACACATGGATCGACCACTAGAGTCATTGCATGTTTGTTCTTATACTAAAACCATAAACCAGCACTAGAGTCATTGCATGTGTGTGCTTTTCCACAAACCACACATGGATCCACAAGACTCATTGCATGTGTGTTCTTTTCCACAAACAACTTATGGATCAACTAGTGGTCATTGCATGTGTGTTCTTTTCACAAACCACATGTGGACCCACTAGAGTCATTTCATGTGTGTTCTTATACAGAAACTAGCACTAGAGTCATTGCATGTGTGTTCTATCCACAAACCACACAGGGATCCACCACTGTCATTGCATGTGTGTTCTTTCCAGAAAGCACACATGGATCAACCACTAGAGTCATTGCATGCGTGTTCTTATTACAAACCACATATGGATCAACCAGTGGTCATTGCATGTGTGTTCTTTTCCATAAACTACTTATTGATCCATTACAGTCATTGCATGAGTGTTATTGCCACAAACTACACATGGATCAACCACTAGAGTCATTGCATGTGTGTTATTTCCACAAACCACACATGGGTCAACCACTAGAGTCATTGCATGTGTGTGTTCTTTTCCACAAACCACACATGGATCCACCACTAGAGGCATTGCATGTGTGTTCTTATATTAAAACCAACACTAGAGTCATTGCATGTGTGTTCTTTCCACAAACGACACATGGATCAACCAGTGGTCATTGCATGTGTGTTCTTTTCCACAAACCACACATGGATCCACCAGTGGTCATTGCATGTGTGTTCTTTCTACAAACCACATATGGATCAACCAAAGTCATTTCATGTGTGTTCTTTCCACAAACCACACATGGATCAACCACTAGAGTCATTGCATGTTTGTTCTTATACCAAAACCACAAACCATCACTAGAGTCATTACATGTGTGTTCTTTTCCACAAACCACAGATGGATCCACTAGACTCATTGCATGTGTGTTCTTTTCGACAAACAACTTATGGATCAACCAGTGGTCATTGCATGTGTGTTCTTTTCACAAACCACATGTGGACCCAATAGAGTCATTGGATGTGTGTTCTTATACTAAAACTAGCACTAGAGTCATTGCATGTGTGTTCTATCCACAAACAACACATGGATCCACCACGGTCATTGCATGTGTGTTCTTTCCACAAACCACACATGGATCAACCACTAGAGTTATTGCATGTGTGTTCTTTTCCATAAACCACATATGGATCAACCAGTGGTCATTGCATGTGTGTTCTTTTCCATAAACCACTTATGGATCCATTACAGCCATTGCATGTGTGTTATTTCCACAAACCACACACGGATCAACCACTAGAGTCATTGCATATCTATTATTTCCACATACCACACATGGATCAACCACTAGAGTCATTGCATGTGTTTTATTTCCACAAACCACACATGGATCAACCACTAGAGTCATTGCATGTGTGTTCTTATACTAAAACCAACATTAGAGTCATTGCATGTGTGTTCTGTCCACAAACCACTTATGGATCCATTATAGTCATTGCATGTGTGTTATTTCCACAAACCACACATGTATCAACCACTAGAGTCATTGCATGTGTGTTCTTATCACAAACCACATATCGATCAACCAGTGGTCATTGCATGTGTGTTCTTTCCACAAACCACACATGGATCAACCAGTGGTCATTTCATGTGTGTTCTTTTCCACAAACCACACATGGATCCACTAGTGGTCATTGCATGTGTGTTCTTTCCACAAACCACATATGGATCAACAAGAGTCATTTCATGTGTGTTCTTTCCACAAACCAAACCTGGATCAACCACTAGAGTCATTGCATGTTTGTTCTTATACCAAAACCACAAACCATCACTAGAGTCATTGTATTTGTGTTCTTTTCCACAAACCATAGATGGATCCACTAGACTCATTGCATGTGTGTTCTTTTCCACAAACAACTTATGGATCAACCAGTGGTCATTGCATGTGTGTTCTTTTCACAAACCACATGTGGACCCACTAGAGTCATTGCATGTGTGTTCTTATACTAAAACTAGCACTAGAGTCATTGCATGTGTGTTCTATCCACAAACCACACATGGATCCACCACTTTCATTGCATGTGTGTTCTTTCCACAAACCACACATGGATCAACCACTAGAGTCATTGCATGTGCGTGTTCTTTTCCACAAACCACACATGGATCCACCACTAGAGTCATTGCATGTGTGTTCTTATACTAAAACCATAAACATAGAGTCATTGCATGTGTGTTATTTCCACAAACCACACACGGATGAACCACTAGAGTCATTGCATATCTATTATTTCCACAAACCACACATGGGTCAGCCACTAGAGTCATTGCATGTGTGTTCTTATACTAAAACCAACATTAGAGTCATTGCATGTGTGTTCTGTCCACAAACCACTTATGGATCCATTACAGTCATTGCATGTGTGTTATTTCCATAAACCACACATGGATCAACCACTAGAGTCATTGCATGTGTTTTATTTCCACAAACCACAAATGGATCAACCACTAGAGTCATTGCATGTGTGTGTTCTTTTCCACAAACCACACATGGATCAACCACTAGAGTCATTGCATGTGTGTTCTTATACTAAAACCAACACTAGAGTCATTGCATGTGTGTTCTTTCCACAAACCACACATGTATCAACCAATGGTCATTGCATGTGTGTTCTTTTCCACAAACCACACTTGGATCCACTAGTGGTCATTGCATGTGTGTTCTTTCCACAAACAACATATGGATCAACCAGAGTCATTGCATGTGTCTTCTTTCCACAAACCACACATGGATCAACCACTAGAGTCATTACATGTTTTTTCTTATACTAAAACCACAAACCATCACTAGATTCATTGCATGTGTGTTCTTTTCCACAAACCACACATCGATCCACTAGACTCATTGCTTGTGTGTTCTTTTCCACAAACAACTTATGGATCAACCAGTGGTCATTGCATGTGTGTTCTTTTCACAAACTACATGTGGACCCAGTAGAGTCATTGCATGTGTGTTCTTATACTAAAACTACCATTAGAGTCATTGCATGTGTGTTCTATCCACAAACCACACATGGATCCACCACTGTCATTGCATGTGTGTTCTTTCCACAAACCACACATGGATCAACCACTAGAGTCATTGCATGTGTGATCTTATCACAAACCACATATCAATCAACCAGTGGTCATTGCATGTGTGTTCTTTTCCATAACACACTTATGGATCCATTACAGTCATTGCATGTGTGCCACAAACCACACATGGATCAACCACTAGAGTCATTGCATGTGTGTTATTTCCACAAACCACACATGGGTCAACCACTAGAGTCATTGCATGTGTGTGTTCTTTTCCACAAACCACACATGGATCCACCACTAGAGGCATTGCATGTGTGTTCTTATATTAAAACCAACACTAGAGTCATTGCATGTGTGTTCTTTCCACAAACGACACATGGATCAACCAGTGGTCATTGCATGTGTGTTCTTTTCCACAAACCACACATGGATCCACCAGTGGTCATTGCATGTGTGTTATTCCACAAACCACATATGGATCAACCAGAGTCATTTCATGTGTGTTCTTTCCACAAACCACACATGGATCAACCACTAGAGTCATTGCATGTTTGTTCTTATACCAAAACCACAAACCATCACTAGAGTCATTACATGTGTGTTCTTTTCCACAAACCACAGATGGATCCACTAGACTCATTGCATGTGTGTTCTTTTCGACAAACAACTTATGGATCAACCAGTGGTCATTGCATGTGTGTTCTTTTCACAAACCACATGTGGACCCAATAGAGTCATTGGATGTGTGTTATTATACTAAAACTAGCACTAGAGTCATTGCATGTGTGTTCTATCCACAAACAACACATGGATCCACCACTGTCATTGCATGTGTGTTCTTTCCACAAACCACACATGGATCAACCACTAGAGTTATTGCATGTGTGTTCTTTCCACAAACCACATATGAATCAACCAGTGGTCATTGCATGTGTGTTCTTTTCCATAAACCACTTATGGATCCATTACAGCCATTGCATGTGTGTTATTTCCACAAACCACACACGGATCAACCACTAGAGTCATTGCATATCTATTATTTCCACAAACCACACTTGGATCAACCACTAGAGTCATTGCATGTGTTTTATTTCCACAAACCACACATGGATCAACCACTAGAGTCATTGCATGTGTGTTCTTATACTAAAACCAACATTAGAGTCATTGCATGTGTGTTCTGTCCACAAACCACTTATGGGACCATTATAGTCATTGCATGTGTGTTATTTCCACAAACCACACATGTATCAACCACTAGAGTCATTGCATGTGTGTTCTTATCACAAACCACATATCGATCAACCAGTGGTCATTGCATGTGTGTTCTTTCCACAAACCACACATGGATCAACCAGTGGTCATTTCATGTGTGTTCTTTTCCACAAACCACACATGGATCCACTAGTGGTCATTGCATGTGTGTTCTTTCCACAAACCACATATGGATCAACCAGAGTCATTTCATGTGTGTTCTTTCCACAAACCACACATGGATCAACCACTAGAGTCATTGCATGTTTGTTCTTATACCAAAACCACAAACCATCACTAGAGTCATTGTATTTGTGTTCTTTTCCACAAACCACAGATGGATCCACTAGACTCATTGCATGTGTGTTCTTTTCCACAAACAACTTATGGATCAACCAGTGGTCATTGCATGTGTGTTCTTTTCAGAAACCACATGTGGACCCACTAGAGTCATTGCATGTGTGTTCTTATACTAAAACTAGCACTAGACTCATTGCATGTGTGTTCTATCCACAAACCACACATGGATCCACCACTGTCATTGCATGTGTGTTCTTTCCACAAACCACACATGGATCAACCACTAGAGTCATTGCATGTGCGTGCTCTTTTCCACAAACCACACATGTATCCACCACTAGAGTCATTGCATGTGTGTTCTTATACTAAAACCATAAACCAGCACTAGAGTCATTGCATGTGTGTTATTTCCACAAACCACACACGGATGAACCACTAGAGTCATTGCATATCTATTATTTCCACAAACCACACATGGATCAACCTCTAGAGTCATTGCATGTGTTTTATTTCCACAAACCACACATGGATCAGCCACTAGAGTCATTGCATGTGTGTTCTTATACTAAAACCAACATTAGAGTCATTGCATGTGTGTTCTGTCCACAAACCACTTATGGATCCATTACAGTCATTGCATGTGTGTTATTTCCATAAACCACACATGGATCAACCACTAGAGTCATTGCATGTGTTTTATTTCCACAAACCACAAATGGATCAACCACTAGAGTCATTGCATGTGTGTGTTCTTTTCCACTAACCACACATGGATCAACCACTAGAGTCACTGCATGTGTGTTCTTATACTAAAACCAACACTAGAGTCATTTCATGTGTGTTCTTTCCACAAACCACACATGTATCAACCAATCGTCATTGCATGTGTGTTCTTTTCCACAAACCACACTTGGATCCACTAGTGGTCATTGCATGTGTGTTCTTTCCACAAACAACATATGGATCAACCAGAGTCATTGCATGTGTGTTCTTTCCACAAACCACACATGGATCAACCACTAGAGTCATTACATGTTTTTTCTTATACTAAAACCACAAACCATCACTAGATTCATTGCATGTGTGTTCTTTTCCACAAACCACACATAGATCCACTAGACTCATTGCTTGTGTGTTCTTTTCCACAAACAACTTATGGATCAACCAGTGGTCATTGCATGTGTGTTCTTTTCACAAACTACATGTGGACCCAGTAGAGTCATTACATGTGTGTTCTTGTAATAAAACTACCATTAGAGTCATTGCATGTGTGTTCTATCCACAAACCACACATGGATCCACCACTGTCATTGCATGTGTGTTCTTTCCACAAACCACACATGGATCAACCACTAGAGTCATTGCATGTGTGATCTTATCACAAACCACATATCAATCAACCAGTGGTCATTGCATGTGTGTTCTTTTCCATAAAACACTTATGGATCCATTACAGTCATTGCATGTGTGTTATTTCCACAAACCACACATGGATCAACCACTAGAGTCATTGCATGTGTGTTATTTCCATAAACCACACATGGATCAACCACTAGAGTCATTGCATGTGTGTTCTTTTCCACAAACCACACATGGATCCACCAGTGGTCATTGCATGTGTGTTATTCCACAAACCACATATGGATCAACCAGAGTCATTTCATGTGTGTTCTTTCCACAAACCACACATGGATCAACCACTAGAGTCATTGCATGTTTGTTCTTATACCAAAACCACAAACCATCACTAGAGTCATTACATGTGTGTTCTTTTCCACAAACCACAGATGGATCCACTAGACTCATTGCATGTGTGTTCTTTTCGACAAACAACTTATGGATCAACCAGTGGTCATTGCATGTGTGTTCTTTTCACAAACCACATGTGGACCCAATAGAGTCATTGGATGTGTGTTATTATACTAAAACTAGCACTAGAGTCATTGCATGTGTGTTCTATCCACAAACAACACATGGATCCACCGCTGTCATTGCATGTGTGTTCTTTCCACAAACCACACATGGATCAACCACTAGAGTTATTGCATGTGTGTTCTTTCCACAAACCACATATGAATCAACCAGTGGTCATTGCATGTGTGTTCTTTTCCATAAACCACTTATGGATCCATTACAGCCATTGCATGTGTGTTATTTCCACAAACCACACACGGATCAACCACTAGAGTCATTGCATATCTATTATTTCCACAAACCACACATGGATCAACCACTAGAGTCATTGCATGTGTTTTATTTCCAAAAACCACACATGGATCAACCACTAGATTCATTGCATGTGTGTTCTTATACTAAAACCAACATTAGAGTCATTGCATGTGTGTTCTGTCCACAAACCACTTATGGGTCCATTATAGTCATTGCATGTGTGTTATTTCCACAAACCACACATGTATCAACCACTAGAGTCATTGCATGTGTGTTCTTATCACAAACCACATATCGATCAACCAGTGGTCATTGCATGTGTGTTCTTTCCACAAACCACACATGGATCAACCAGTGGTCATTTCATGTGTGTTATTTTCCACAAACCACACATGGATCCACTAGTGGTCATTGCATGTGTGTTCTTTCCACAAACCACATATGGATCAACCAGAGTCATTTCATGTGTGTTCTTTCCACAAACCACACATGGATCAACCACTAGAGTCATTGCATGTTTGTTCTTATACCAAAACCACAAACCATCACTAGAGTCATTGTATTTGTGTTCTTTTCCACAAACCACAGATGGATCCACTAGACTCATTGCATGTGTGTTCTTTTCCACAAACAACTTATGGATCAACCAGTGGTCATTGCATGTGTGTTCTTTTCACAAACCACATGTGGTCCCACTAGAGTCATTGCATGTGTGTTCTTATACTAAAACTAGCACTAGACTCGTTGCATGTGTGTTCTATCCACAAACCACACATGGATCCACCACTGTCATTGCATTTGTGTTCTTTCCACAAACCACACATGGATCAACCACTAGAGTCATTGCATGTGCGTGTTCTTTTCCACAAACCACACATGGATCCACCACTAGAGTCATTGCATGTGTGTTCTTATACTAAAACCATAAACCAGCACTAGAGTCATTGCATGTGTGTTATTTCCACAAACCACACACGGATGAACCACTAGAGTCATTGCATATCTATTATTTCCACAAACCACACATGGATCAACCTCTAGAGTCATTGCATGTGTTTTATTTCCACAAACCACACATGGATCAGCCACTAGAGTCATTGCATGTGTGTTCTTATACTAAAACCAACATTAGAGTCATTGCATGTGTGTTCTGTCCACAAACCACTTATGGATCCATTACAGTCATTGCATGTGTGTTATTTCCATAAACCACACATGGATCAACCACTAGAGTCATTGCATGTGTTTTATTTCCACAAACCACAAATGGATCAACCACTAGAGTCATTGCATGTGTGTGTTCTTTTCCACAAACCACACATGGATCAACCACTAGAGTCATTGTATGTGTGTTCTTATACTAAAACCAACACTAGAGTCATTGCATGTGTGTTCTTTCCACAAACCACACATGTATCAACCAATCGTCATTGCATGTGTGTTCTTTTCCACAAACCACACTTGGATCCACTAGTGGTCATTGCATGTGTGTTCTTTCCACAAACAACATATGGATCAACCAGAGTCATTGCATGTGTGTTCTTTCCACAAACCACACATGGATCAACCACTAGAGTCATTACATGTTTTTTCTTATACTAAAACCACAAACCATCACTAGATTCATTGCATGTGTGTTCTTTTCCACAAACCACACATCGATCCACTAGACTCATTGCTTGTGTGTTCTTTTCTACAAACAACTTATGGATCAACCAGTGGTCATTGCATGTGTGTTCTTTTCACAAACTACATGTGGACCCAGTAGAGTCATTGCATGTGTGTTCTTGTACTAAAACTACCATTAGAGTCATTGCATGTGTGTTCTATCCACAAACCACACATGGATCCACCACTGTCATTGCATGTGTGTTCTTTCCACAAACCACACATGGATCAACCACTAGAGTCATTGCATGTGTGATCTTATCACAAACCACATATCAATCAACCAGTGGTCATTGCATGTGTGTTCTTTTCCATAAAACACTTATGGATCCATTACAGTCATTGCATGTGTGTTATTTCCACAAACCACACATGGATCAACCACTAGAGTCATTGCATGTGTGTTATTTCCATAAACCGCACATGGATCAACCACTAGAGTCATTGCATGTGTGTGTTCTTTTCCACAAACCACACATGGATCCACCACTAGAATCATTGCATGTGTGTTCTTATACTAAAACCAACACTAGAGTCATTGCATGTGTGTTCTTTCCACAAACCACACATGGATCAACCAGTGGTCATTGCATGTGTGTTCTTTTCCACAAACCACACATGGATCCACCAGTGGTCATTGCATGCGTGTTCTTTCCACAAACCACACATGGATCCACAAGTGTTCATTGCATGTGTGTTCTTTCCACAAACCACAAATGGATCAACCACTAGAGTCATTGCATGTTTGTTCTTATACTAAAACCACAAACTAGCACTAGAGTCATTGCATGTGTGTTCTTTTCCACAAACCACACATGGATCCACTAGACTCATTGCATGTGTGTTCTTTTCCACAAACAACTTATGGATCAACTAGTGGTCATTACATGTGTGTTCTTTTCACAAACCACATGTGGACCCACTAGAGTCATTGCATGTGTGTTCTTATACACAAACTAGCACAAGAGTCATTGCAGGTGTGTTCTATCCACAAACCACACAGGGATCCACCACTGTCATTGCATGTGTGTTCTTTCCACAAACCACACATGGATCAACCACTAGAGTCATTGCATGCGTGTTCTTATTACAAACCACATATGGATCAACGAGTGGTCATTGCATGTGTGTTCTTTTCCATAAACTACTTATTGATCCATTACAGTCATTGCATGTGTGTTATTTCCACAAACCACACATGGATCAACCACTAGAGTCATTGCATGTGTGTTATTTCCACAAAACACACATGGATCAACCACTAGAGTCATTGCATGTGTGTGTTCTTTTCCACAAACCACACATGGATCCACCACTAGAGGCATTGCATGTGTGTTCTTATATTAAAACCAACACTAGAGTCATTGCATGTGTGTTCTTTCCACAAAAAACACATGGATCAACCAGTGGTCATTGCATGTGTGTTCTTTTCCACAAACCACACATGCATCCACCAGTGGTCATTGCATGTGTGTTCTTTCCACAAACCACATATGGATCAACCAGAGTCATTTCATGTGTGTTCTTTCCACAAACCACACATGGATCAACCACTAGAGTCATTGCATGTTTATTCTTATACCAAAACCACAAACCATCACTAAATTCATTGCATGTGTGTTCTTTTCACAAACCACATGTGGACCCACTAGAGTCATTGGATGTGTGTTCTTATACTAAAACTAGCACTAGAGTCATTGCATGTGTGTTCTATCCACAAACAACACATGGATCCACCACTGTCATGGCATGTGTGTTCTTTCCACAAACCACACACGGATCAACAACTAGAGTCATTGCATATCTATTATTTCCACAAACCACACATGGATCAACCACTAGAGTCATTGCATGTGTTTTATTTCCACAAACCACACATGGATAAACCACTAGAGTCATTGCATGTGTGTTCTTATACTAAAACCAACATTACAGTCATTGCATGTGTGTTATGTCCACAAACCACTTATGGATCCATTAGAGTCATTGCATGTGTGTTATTTCCATAAACCACACATGGATCAAACACTAGAGTCATTGCTTGTGTTTTATTTCCACAAACCACACATGGATCAACCACTAGAGTCATTGCATGTGTGTGTTCTTTTCCACAAACCACACATGGATCAACCACTAGAGTCATTGCATGTGTGTTCTTATACTAAAACCAACACTAGAGTCATTGCATGTGTGTTCTTTCCACAAACCACACATGTATCAACCAATGGTCATTGCATGTGTGTTCTTTTCCACAAACCACACTTGGATCCACTAGTGGTCATTGCATGTGTGTTCTTTCCACAAACAACATATGGATCAACCAGAGTCATTGCATGTGTGTTCTTTCCACAAACCACACATGGATCAACCACTAGAGTCATTACATGTTTGTTCTTATACTAAAACCACAAACCATCACTAGATTCATTGCATGTGTGTTCTTTTCCACAAACCACACATCGATCCACTAGACTCATTGCTTGTGTGTTCTTTTCCACAAACAACTTATGGATCAACCAGTGGTCATTGCATGTGTGTTCTTTTCACAAACTACATGTGGACCCACTAGAGTCATTGCATGTGTGTTCTTATACTAAAACTAGAATTGGAGTCATTGCATGTGTGGTCTATCCACAAACCACACATGGATCCACCACTGTCATTGCATGTGTGTTCTTTCCACAAACCACACATGGATCAACCACTAGAGTCATTGCATGTGTGTTCTTATCACAAACCACATATCGATCAACCAGTGGGCATTGCATGTGTGTTATTTTCCATAAACCACTTATGGATCCATTACAGTCATTGCATGTGTGTTATTTCCACAAACCACACATGGATCAACCACTAGAGTCATTGCATGTGTTATTTGCATAAACCACACATGGATCAACCACTAGAGTCATTGCATGTGTGTGTTCTTTTCCACAAACCACACATGGATCCACCACTAGAGTCATTGCATGTGTGTTCTTATACTAAAACCAACACTAGAGTCATTGCATGTGTGTTCTTTCCACAAACCACACATGGATCAACCAGTGGTCATTGCATGTGTGTTCTTTTCCACAAACCACAGATGGATCCACCAGTGGTCATTGCATGCGTGTTCTTTCCACAAACCAGACATGGATCCACAAGTGTTCATTGCATGTGTGTTCTTTCCACAAACTACACATGGATCAACCACTAGAGTCATTGCATGTTTGTTCTTATACTAAAACCACAAACTAGCACTAGAGTCATTGCATGTGTGTTCTTTTCCACAAACCACACATGGATCCACTAGACTCATTGCATGTGTGTTCTTTTCCACAAACAACTTATGGATCAACTAGTGGTCATTGCATGTGTGTTCTTTTCACAAACCACATGTGGACCAACTAGAGTCATTGCATGTGTGTTCTTATACACAAACTAGCACTAGAGTCATTGCATGTGTGTTCTATCCACAAACCACACAGGGATCCACCACTGTCATTGCATGTGTGTTCTTTCCACAAACCACACATGGATCAACCACTAGAGTCATTGCATGCGTGTTCTTATTACAAACCACATATGGATCAACCAGTGGTTATTGCATGTGTGTTCTTTTCCATAAACTACTTATTGATCCATTACAGTCATTGCATGTGTGTTATTGCCACAAACCACACATGGATCAACCACTAGAGTCATTGCATGTGTGTGTTCTTTTCCACAAACCACACATGGATCCACCACTAGAGGCATTGCGTGTGTGTTCTTATATTAAAACCAACACTAGAGTCATTGCATGTGTGTTTTTTCCACAAACCACACATGGATCAACCAGTGGTCATTGCATGTGTGTTCTTTTCCACAAACCACACATGGATCCACCAGTGGTCATTGCATGTGTGTTCTTTCCACAAACCACATATGGATCAACAAGAGTCATTTCATGTGTGTTCTTTCCACAAACCACACATGGATCAACCACTAGAGTCATTGCATGTTTGTTCTTATACCAAAACCACAAACCATCACTAGAGTCATTGCATGTGTGTTCTTTTCACAAACCACATGTGGACCCACTAGAGTCATTGGATGTGTGTTCTTATACTAAAACTAGCACTAGAGTCATTGCATGTGTGTTCTATCCACAAATAACACATGGATCCACCACTGTCATTGCATGTGTGTTCTTTCCACAAACCACACATGGATCAACCACTTGAGTTATTGCATGTGTGTTCTTTCCACAAACCACATATGGATCAACCAGTGGTCATTGCATGTGTGTTCTTTGCCATAAACCACTTATGGATCCATTACAGCCATTGCATGTGTGTTATTTCCACAAACCACAAACGGATCAACCACTAGAGTCATTGCATATCTATTATTTCCACAAACCACACATGGATCAACCACTAGAGTCATTGCATGTGTTTTATTTCCACAAACCACACATGGATCAACCACTAGAGTCATTGCATGTGTGTTCTTATACTAAAACCAACATTAGAGTCATTGCATGTGTGTTCTGTCCATAAACCACTTATGTATCCATTACAGTCATTGCATGTGTGTTATTTCCATAAACCACACATAGATCAACCACTAGAGTCATTGCATGTGTGTTCTTTCCACAAACCACAAATGGATCAACCACTAGAGTCATTGCATGTTTGTTCTTATACTAAATCCACAAACTAGCACTAGAGTCATTGCATGTGTGTTCTTTTCCACAAACCACACATGGATCCACTAGACTCATTGCATGTGTGTTCTTTTCCACAAACAACTTATGGATCAACTAGTGGTCATTGCATGTGTGTTCTTTTCACAAACCACATGTGGACCCACTAGAGTCGTTGCATGTGTGTTCTTATACTAAAACTAGCATTAGAGTCATTGCATGTGTGGTCTATCCACAAACCACACATGGATCCACCACTGTCATTGCATGTGTGTTCTTTCCACAAACCACACATGGATCAACCACTAGAGTCATTGCATGCGTGTTCTTATTACAAACCACATATGGATCAACCAGTGGTCATTGCATGTGTGTTCTTTTCCATAAACTATTTATTGATCCATTACAGTCATTGCATGTGTGTTATTTCCACAAACCACACATGGAACAACCACTAGAGTCATTGCATGTGTGTTATTTCCACAAACCACACATGGATCAACCACTAGAGTCATTGCATGTGTGTGTTCTTTTCAACAAACCACACATGGATCCACCACTAGAGGCATTGCATGTCTGTTCTTATATTAAAACCAACACTAGAGTCATTGCATGTGTGTTCTTTCCACAAACCACACATGGATCAACCAGTGGTCATTGCATGTGTGTTCTTTTCCACAAACCACACATGCATCCACCAGTGGTCATTGCATGTGTGTTCTTTTCCATAAACCACTTATGGATCCATTACAGCCATTGCATGTGTGTTATTTCCACAAACCACACACAGATCAACCACTAGAGTCATTGCATATCTTTTATTTCCACAAACCACACATGGATCAACCACTAGAGTCATTGCATGTGTTTTATTTCCACAAACCACACATGGATCAACCACTAGAGTCATTGCATGTGTGTTCTTATACTAAAACCAACATTAGAGTCATTGCATGTGTGTTCTCTCCACAAACCACTTATGGATCCATTACAGTCATTGCATGTGTGTTATTTCCATAAACCACACATAGATCAACCACTAGAGTCATTGCATGTGTGTTCTTTCCACAAACCACAAATGGATCAACCACTAGAGTCATTGCATGTTTGTTCTTATACTAAAACCACAAACTAGCACTAGAGTCATTGCATGTGTGTTCTTTTCCACAAACCACACATGGATCCACTAGACTCATTGCATGTGTGTTCTTTTCCACAAACAACTTATGGATCAACTAGTGGTCATTGCATGTGTGTTCTTTTCACAAACCACATGTGGACCCACTAGAGTCGTTGCATGTGTGTTCTTATACTAAAACTAGCATTAGAGACATTGCATGTGTGGTCTATCCACAAACCACACATGGATCCACCACTGTCATTGCATGTGTGTTCTTTCCACAAACCACACATGGATCAACCACTAGAGTCATTGCATGCGTGTTCTTATTACAAACCACATATGGATCAACCAGTGGTCATTGCATGTGTGTTCTTTTCCATAAACTATTTATTGATCCATTACAGTCATTGCATGTGTGTTATTTCCACAAACCACACATGGAACAACCACTAGAGTCATTGCATGTGTGTTATTTCCACAAACCACACATGGATCAACCACTAGAGTCATTGCATGTGTGTTCTTTTCCACAAACCACACATGGATCCACCACTAGAGGCATTGCATGTCTGTTCTTATATTAAAACCAACACTAGAGTCATTGCATGTGTGTTCTTTCCACAAACCACACATGGATCAACCAGTGGTCATTGCATGTGTGTTCTTTTCCACAAACCACACATGCATCCACCAGTGGTCATTGCATGTGTGTTCTTTCCACAAACCACATATGGATCAACCAGAGTCATTTCATGTGTGTTCTTTCCACAAACCACACATGGATCAACCACTAGAGTCATTGCATGTTTGTTCTTATACCAAAACCACAAACCATCACTAAAGTCATTGCATGTGTGTTCTTTTCACAAACCACATGTGGACCCACTAGAGTCATTGGATGTGTGTTCTTATACTAAAACTAGCACTAGAGTCATTGCATGTGTGTTCTATCCACAAACAACACATGGATCCACCACTGTTATTGCATGTGTGTTCTTTCCACAAACCACACATGGATCAACCACTAGAGTTATTGCATGTGTGTTCTTTCCACAAACCACATATGGATCAACCAGTGGTCATTGCATGTGTGTTCTTTTCCATAAACCACTTATGGATCCATTACAGCCATTGCATGTGTGTTATTTCCACAAACCACACACAGATCAACCACTAGAGTCATTGCATATCTTTTATTTCCACAAACCACACATGGATCAACCACTAGAGTCATTGCATGTGTTTTATTTCCACAAACCACACATGGATCAACCACTAGAGTCATTGCATGTGTGTTCTTATACTAAAACCAACATTAGAGTCATTGCATGTGTGTTCTGTCCACAAACCACTTATGGATCCATTACAGTCATTGCATGTGTGTTATTTCCATAAACCACACATAGATCAACCACTAGAGTCATTGCATGTGTGTTCTTTCCACAAACCACAAATGGATCAACCACTAGAGTCATTGCATGTTTGTTCTTATACTAAAACCACAAACTAGCACTAGAGTCATTGCATGTGTGTTCTTTTCCACAAACCACACATGGATCCACTAGACTCATTGCATGTGTGTTCTTTTCCACAAACAACTTATGGATCAACTAGTGGTCATTGCATGTGTGTTCTTTTCACAAACCACATGTGGACCCACTAGAGTCGTTGCATGTGTGTTCTTATACTAAAACTAGCATTAGAGACATTGCATGTGTGGTCTATCCACAAACCACACATGGATCCACCACTGTCATTGCATGTGTGTTCTTTCCACAAACCACACATGGATCAACCACTAGAGTCATTGCATGCGTGTTCTTATTACAAACCACATATGGATCAACCAGTGGTCATTGCATGTGTGTTCTTTTCCATAAACTATTTATTGATCCATTACAGTCATTGCATGTGTGTTATTTCCACAAACCACACATGGAACAACCACTAGAGTCATTGCATGTGTGTTATTTCCACAAACCACACATGGATCAACCACTAGAGTCATTGCATGTGTGTGTTCTTTTCCACAAACCACACATGGATCCACCACTAGAGGCATTGCATGTCTGTTCTTATATTAAAACCAACACTAGAGTCATTGCATGTGTGTTCTTTCCACAAACCACACATGGATCAACCAGTGGTCATTGCATGTGTGTTCTTTTCCACAAACCACACATGCATCCACCAGTGGTCATTGCATGTGTGTTCTTTCCACAAACCACATATGGATCAACCAGAGTCATTTCATGTGTGTTCTTTCCACAAACCACACATGGATCGACCACTAGAGTCATTGCATGTTTGTTCTTATACCAAAACCACAAACCATCACTAAAGTCATTGCATGTGTGTTCTTTTCACAAACCACATGTGGACCCACTAGAGTCATTGGATGTGTGTTCTTATACTAAAACTAGCACTAGAGTCATTGCATGTGTGTTCTATCCACAAACAACACATGGATCCACCACTGTTATTGCATGTGTGTTCTTTCCACAAACCACACATGGATCAACCACTAGAGTTATTGCATGTGTGTTCTTTCCACAAACCACATATGGATCAACCAGTGGTCATTGCATGTGTGTTCTTTTCCATAAACCACTTATGGATCCATTACAGCCATTGCATGTGTGTTATTTCCATAAACCACACACAGATCAACCACTAGAGTCATTGCATATCTTTTATTTCCACAAACCACACATGGATCAACCACTAGAGTCATTGCATGTGTTTTATTTCCACAAACCACACATGGATCAACCACTAGAGTTATTGCATGTGTGTTCTTATACTAAAACCTACATTAGAGTCATTGCATGTGTGTTCTGTCCACAAACCACTTATGGATCCATTACAGTCATTGCATGTGTGTTATTTCCATAAACCACACATGGATCAACCACTAGAGTCATTGCATGTGTTTTATTTCCACAAACCACACATGGATCAACCACTAGAGTCATTGCATGTGTGTGTTCTTTTCCACAAACCGCACATGGATCAACCACTAGAGTCATTGCATGTGTGTTCTTATACTAAAACCAACACTAGAGTCATTGCATGTGTGTTCTTTCCACAAACCACATATGGATCAACCAGTGGTCATTGCATGTGTGTTCTTTTCACAAACCACACATGGATCAACCAGTGGTCATTGCATGTGTGTTCTTTCCACAAACCACACATGGATCAACCACTAGAGTCATTGCATGTGTGTTCTTTCCACAAACCACACATGGATCAACCACTAGAGTCATTACATGTTTGTTCTTATACTAAAACCACAAACCATAACTAGATTCATTACATGTGTGTTCTTTTCCACAAACCACACATCGATCCACTAGACTCATTGCTTGTGTGTTCTTTTCCACAAACAACTTATGGATCAACCAGTGGTCATTGCATGTGTGTTCTTTTCACAAACTACATGTGGACCCACTAGAGTCATTGCATGTGTGTTCTTATACTAAAACTAGCATTAGAGTCATTGCATGTGTGGTCTATCCACAAACCACACATGGATCCACCACTGTCATTGCATGTGTGTTCTTTCCACAAACCACACATGGATCAACCACTAGAGTCATTGCATGTGTGTTCTTTCCACAAACCACACATGGATCAACCACTAGAGTCATTACATGTTTGTTCTTATACTAAAACCACAAACCATCACTAGATTCATTACATGTGTGTTCTTTTCCACAAACCACACATCGATCCACTAGACTCATTGCTTGTGTGTTCTTTTCCACAAACAACTTATGGATCAACCAGTGGTCATTGCATGTGTGTTCTTTTCATAAACTACATGTGGACCCACTAGAGTCATTGCATGTGTGTTCTTATACTAAAACTAGCATTAGAGTCATTGCATGTGTGGTCTATCCACAAACCACACATGGATCCACCACTGTCATTGCATGTGTGTTCTTTCCACAAACCACACATGGATCAACCACTAGAGTCATTTCATGTGTGTTCTTATCACAAACCACATACCGATCAACCAGTGGTCATTGCATGTGTGTTCTTTTCCATAAACCACTTATGGATCCATTACAGTCATTGCATGTGTGTTATTTCCACAAACCACACATGGATCAAACACTAGAGTCATTGCATGTGTGTTATTTCCATAAACCACACATAGATCAACCACTAGAGTCATTGCATGTGTGTTCTTTCCACAAACCACAAATGGATCAACCACTAGAGTCATTGCATGTTTGTTCTTATACTAAAACCACAAACTAGCACTAGAGTCATTGCATGTGTGTTCTTTTCACAAACCACACATGGATCCACTAGACTCATTGCATGTGTGTTCTTTTCCACAAACAACTTATGGATCAACTAGTGGTCATTGCATGTGTGTTCTTTTCACAAACCACATGTGGACCCACTAGAGTCGTTGCATGTGTGTTCTTATACTAAAACTAGCATTAGAGTCATTGCATGTGTGGTCTATCCACAAACCACACATGGATCCACCACTGTCATTGCATGTGTGTTCTTTCCACAAACCACACATGGATCAACCACTAGAGTCATTGCATGCGTGTT
Organism: Avena insularis; assembly: GCA_023614405.1. Classification (NCBI taxonomy): domain Eukaryota; kingdom Viridiplantae; phylum Streptophyta; class Magnoliopsida; order Poales; family Poaceae; genus Avena; species Avena insularis. The sequence continues at coordinate 379,195,854 of CM042688.1, forward strand.
CTTATTACAAACCACATATGGATCAACCAGTGGTCATTGCATGTGTGTTCTTTTCCATAAACTATTTATTGATCCATTACAGTCATTGCATGTGTGTTATTTCCACAAACCACACATGGAACAACCACTAGAGTCATTGCATGTGTGTTATTTCCAAACCACACATGGATCAACCACTAGAGTCATTGCATGTGTGTGTTCTTTTCCACAAACCACACATGGATCCACCACTAGAGGCATTGCATGTCTGTTCTTATATTAAAACCAACACTAGAGTCATTGCATGTGTGTTCTTTCCACAAACCACACATGGATCAACCAGTGGTCATTGCATGTGTGTTCTTTTCCACAAACCACACATGCATCCACCAGTGGTCATTGCATGTGTGTTCTTTCCACAAACCACATATGGATCAACCAGAGTCATTTCATGTGTGTTCTTTCCACAAACCACACATGGATCAACCACTAGAGTCATTGCATGTTTGTTCTTATACCAAAACCACAAACCATCACTAAAGTCATTGCATGTGTGTTCTTTTCACAAACCACATGTGGACCCACTAGAGTCATTGGATGTGTGTTCTTATACTAAAACTAGCACTAGAGTCATTGCATGTGTGTTCTATCCACAAACAACACATGGATCCACCACTGTTATTGCATGTGTGTTCTTTCCACAAACCACACATGGATCAACCACTAGAGTTATTGCATGTGTGTTCTTTCCACAAACCACATATGGATCAACCAGTGGTCATTGCATGTGTGTTCTTTTCCATAAACCACTTATGGATCCATTACAGCCATTGCATGTGTGTTATTTCCATAAACCACACACATATCAACCACTAGAGTCATTGCATATCTTTTATTTCCACAAACCACACATGGATCAACCACTAGAGTCATTGCATGTGTTTTATTTCCACAAACCACACATGGATCAACCACTAGAGTCATTGCATGTGTGTTCTTATACTAAAACCTACATTAGAGTCATTGCATGTGTGTTCTGTCCACAAACCACTTATGGATCCATTACAGTCATTGCATGTGTGTTATTTCCATAAACCACACATGGATCAACCACTAGAGTCATTGCATGTGTTTTATTTCCACAAACCACACATGGATCAACCACTAGAGTCATTGCATGTGTGTGTTCTTTTCCACAAACCGCACATGGATCAACCACTAGAGTCATTGCATGTGTGTTCTTATACTAAAACCAACACTAGAGTCATTGCATGTGTGTTCTTTCCACAAACCACATATGGATCAACCAGTGGTCATTGCATGTGTGTTCTTTTCCACAAACCACACATGGATCAACCAGTGGTCATTGCATGTGTGTTCTTTTCCACAAACCACACATGGATCAACCACTAGAGTTATTGCATGTGTGTTCTTTCCACAAACCACACATGGATCAACCACTAGAGTCATTACATGTTTGTTCTTATACTAAAACCACAAACCATCACTAGATTCATTACATGTGTGTTCTTTTCCACAAACCACACATCGATCCACTAGACTCATTGCTTGTGTGTTCTTTTCCACAAACAACTTATGGATCAACCAGTGGTCATTGCATGTGTGTTCTTTTCACAAACTACATGTGGAACCACTAGAGTCATTGCATGTGTGTTCTTATACTAAAACTAGCATTAGAGTCATTGCATGTGTGGTCTATCCACAAACCACACATGGATCCACCACTGTCATTGCATGTGTGTTCTTTCCACAAACCACACATGGATCAACCACTAGAGTCATTGCATGTGTGTTCTTTCCACAAACCACACATGGATCAACCACTAGAGTCATTACATGTTTGTTCTTATACTAAAACCAAAAACCATCACTAGATTCATTACATGTGTGTTCTTTTCCACAAACCACACATCGATCCACTAGACTCATTGCTTGTGTGTTCTTTTCCACAAACAACTTATGGATCAACCAGTGGTCATTGCATGTGTGTTCTTTTCATAAACTACATGTGGACCCACTAGAGTCATTGCATGTGTGTTCTTATACTAAAACTAGCATTAGAGTCATTGCATGTGTGGTCTATCCACAAACCACACATGGATCCACCACTGTCATTGCATGTGTGTTCTTTCCACAAACCACACATGGATCAACCACTAGAGTCATTGCATGTGTGTTCTTATCACAAACCACATATCGATCAACCAGTGGTCATTGCATGTGTGTTCTTTTCCATAAACCACTTATGGATCCATTACAGTCATTGCATGTGTGTTATTTCCACAAACCACACATGGATCAAACACTAGAGTCATTGCATGTGTGTTATTTCCATAAACCACACATAGATCAACCACTAGAGTCATTGCATGTGTGTTCTTTCCACAAACCACAAATGGATCAACCACTAGAGTCATTGCATGTTTGTTCTTATACTAAAACCACAAACTAGCACTAGAGTCATTGCATGTGTGTTCTTTTCCACAAACCACACATGGATCCACTAGACTCATTGCATGTGTGTTCTTTTCCACAAACAACTTATGGATCAACTAATGGTCATTGCATGTGTGTTCTTTTCACAAACCACATGTGGACCCACTAGAGTCGTTGCATGTGTGTTCTTATACTAACACTAGCATTAGAGTCATTGCATGTGTGGTCTATCCACAAACCACACATGGATCCACCACTGTCATTGCATGTGTGTTCTTTCCACAAACCACACATGGATCAACCACTAGAGTCATTGCATGCGTGTTCTTATTACAAACCACATATGGATCAACCAGTGGTCATTGCATGTGTGTTCTTTTCCATAAACTATTTATTGATCCATTACAGTCATTGCATGTGTGTTATTTCCACAAACCACACATGGAACAACCACTAGAGTCATTGCATGTGTGTTATTTCCACAAACCACACATGGATCAACCACTAGAGTCATTGCATGTGTGTGTTCTTTTCCACAAACCACACATGGATCCACCACTAGAGGCATTGCATGTCTGTTCTTATATTAAAACCAACACTAGAGTCATTGCATGTGTGTTCTTTCCACAAACCACACATGGATCAACCAGTGGTCATTGCATGTGTGTTCTTTTCCACAAACCACACATGCATCCACCAGTGGTCATTGCATGTGTGTTCTTTCCACAAACCACATATGGATCAACCAGAGTCATTTCATGTGTGTTCTTTCCACAAACCACACATGGATCAACCACTAGAGTCATTGCATGTTTGTTCTTATACCAAAACCACAAACCATCACTAAAGTCATTGCATGTGTGTTCTTTTCACAAACCACATGTGGACCCACTAGAGTCATTGGATGTGTGTTCTTATACTAAAACTAGCACTAGAGTCATTGCATGTGTGTTCTACCACAAACAACACATGGATCCACCACTGTTATTTCATGTGTGTTCTTTCCACAAACCACACATGGATCAACCACTAGAGTTATTGCATGTGTGTTCTTTCCACAAACCACATATGGATCAACCAGTGGTCATTGCATGTGTGTTCTTTTCCATAAACCACTTATGGATCCATTACAGCCATTGCATGTGTGTTATTTCCACAAACCACACACAGATCAACCACTAGAGTCATTGCATATCTTTTATTTCCACAAACCACACATGGATCAACCACTAGAGTCATTGCATGTGTTTTATTTCCACAAACCACACATGGATCAACCACTAGAGTCATTGCATGTGTGTTCTTATACTAAAACCTACATTAGAGTCATTGCATGTGTGTTCTGTCCACAAACCACTTATGGATCCATTACAGTCATTGCATGTGTGTTATTTCCATAAACCACACATGGATCAACCACTAGAGTCATTGCATGTGTTTTATTTCCACAAACCACACATGGATCAACCACTAGAGTCATTGCATGTGTGTGTTCTTTTCCACAAACCGCACATGGATCAACCACTAGAGTCATTGCATGTGTGTTCTTATACTAAAACCAACACTAGAGTCATTGCATGTGTGTTCTTTCCACAAACCACATATGGATCAACCAGTGGTCATTGCATGTGTGTTCTTTTCCACAAACCACACATGGATCAACCAGTGGTCATTGCATGTGTGTTCTTTTCCACAAACCACACATGGATCAACCACTAGAGTCATTGCATGTGTGTTCTTTCCACAAACCACACATGGATCAACCACTAGAGTCATTACATGTTTGTTCTTATACTAAAACCACAAACCATCACTAGATTCATTACATGTGTGTTCTTTTCCACAAACCACACATCGATCCACTAGACTCATTGCTTGTGTGTTCTTTTCCACAAACAACTTATGGATCAACCAGTGGTCATTGCATGTGTGTTCTTTTCACAAACTACATGTGGACCCACTAGAGTCATTGCATGTGTGTTCTTATACTAAAACTAGCATTAGAGTCATTGCATGTGTGGTCTATCCACAAACCACACATGGATCCACCACTGTCATTGCATGTGTGTTCTTTCCACAAACCACACATGGATCAACCACTAGAGTCATTGCATGTGTGTTCTTCCCACAAACCACACATGGATCAACCACTAGAGTCATTAAATGTTTGTTCTTATAGTAAAACCACAAACCATCACTAGATTCATTACATGTGTGTTCTTTTCCACAAACCACACATCGATCCACTAGACTCATTGCTTGTGTGTTCTTTTCCACAAACAACTTATGGATCAACCAGTGGTCATTGCATGTGTGTTCTTTTCACAAACTACATGTGGACCCACTAGAGTCATTGCATGTGTGTTCTTATACTAAAACTAGCATTAGAGTCATTGCATGTGTGGTCTATCCACAAACCACACATGGATCCACCACTGTCATTGCATGTGTGTTCTTTCCACAAACCACACATGGATCAACCACTAGAGTCATTGCATGTGTGTTCTTATCACAAACCACATATCGATCAACCAGTGGTCATTGCATGTGTGTCCTTTTCCATAAACCACTTATGGATCCATTACAGTCATTGCATGTGTGTTATTTCCACAAACCACACATGGATCAAACACTAGAGTCATTGCATGTGTGTTATTTCCATAAACCACACATGGATCAACCACTAGAGTCACTGCATGTGTGTGTTCTTTTCCACAAACCACACATGGATCCACCACTAGAGTCATTGCATGTGTGTTCTTATACTAAAACCAACACTAGAGTCATTGCATATGTGTTCTTTCCACAAACCACACATGGATCAACCAGTGGTCATTGCATGTGTGTTCTTTTCCACAAACCACACATGGATCCACCAGTGGTCATTGCATGCGTGTTCTTTCCACAAACCACACATGGATCCACAAGTGTTCATTGCATGTGTGTTCTTTCCACAAACCACACATGGATCAACCAGTAGAGTCATTGCATGTTTGTTCTTATACTAAAACCACAAACTAGCACTAGAGTCATTGCATGTGTGTTCTTTTCCACAAACCACACATGGATCCACTAGATTCATTGCATGTGTGTTCTTTTCCACAAACAACTTATGGATCAACTAGTGGTCATTACATGTGTGTTCTTTTCACAAACCACATGTGGACCCTCTAGAGTCATTGCATGTGTGTTATTATACACAAACTAGCACTAGAGTCATTGCATGTGTGTTCTATCCACAAACCACATAGGGATCCACCACTGTCATTGCATGTGTGTTCTTTCCACAAACCACACATGGATCAACCACTAGAGTCATTGCATGCGTGTTCTTATTACAAACCACATATGGATCAACCAGTGGTCATTGCATGTGTGTTCTTTTCCATAAACTACTTATTGATCCATTACAGTCATTGCATGTGTGTTATTGCCACAAACCACACATGGATCAACCACTAGAGTCATTGCATGTGTGTTATTTCCACAAACCACACATGGATCAACCACTAGAGTCATTGCATGTGTGTGTTCTTTTCCACAAACCACACATGGATCCACCACTAGAGGCATTGCATGTGTGTTCTTATATTAAAACCAACACTAGAGTCATTGCATGTGTGTTCTTTCCACAAACCACACATGGATCAACCAGTGGTCATTGCATGTGTGTTCTTTTCCACAAACCACACATGGATCCACCAGTGGTCATTGCATGTGTGTTCTACAAACCACATATGGATCAACCACAAACCACACATGGATCCACCACTATCATTGCATGTGTATTCTTTCCACAAACCACACATGGATCAACCACTAGAGTAATTACATGTGTGTTCTTATCACAAACCACATATGGATCAACCAGTGGTCATTGCATGTGTGTTCTTTTCCACAAACCACACATGGATCAACCACTAGAGTCATTGCATGTGTGTTATTTCCACAAACCACACATGGATCAACCACTAGAGTCATTGCATGTGTGTTCTTTCCACAAACCACACATGGATCACCCAGTGGTCATTGCATGTGTGTTATTTTCCACAAACCACACAGGGATCCACCAGTGGTCATTGCATGTGTGTTATTTCCACAAACCACATATGGATCAACCAGTGGTCATTGCATGTGTGTTCTTTTCCACAAACCACACATGGATCAACCAGTGGTCATTGCATGTGTGTTCTTTTCCACAAACCACACATGGATCAACCACTAGAGTCATTGCATGTGTGTTATTTCCACAAACCACACATGGATCAACCACTAGAGTCATTGCATGTGTGTTCTTTCCACAAACCACACATGGATCACCCAGTGGTCATTGCATGTGTGTTCTTTTCCACAAACCACACAGGGATCCACCAGTGGTCATTGCATGTGTGTTATTTCCACAAACCACATATGGATCAACCAGTGGTCATTGCATGTGTGTTCTTTCCACAAACCACACATGGATGAACCACTAGAGTCATTGCATATGTGTTATTTCCATTTGCAGGATCAAACAAAGTTTTAGCCGAAACTAATGCAAGTACCATAGGGATATAGCAGTGAGCATAACTTACTAATGGAGCTAAAACAAACAATTGATAGGCATTTCAAACATAATTTTATGGCAATGCAATTATTCACGAATATGCCAAACAACTTTCAGTTTTCCAAGGTAAAACTATGTGAAAAAACAAGTGAGAAGTAGAATAGTGCTTCACTCACCAAGATCAATAGGATTGCCGCATGTCATAATCCAGCACCTCTACATTCCGAATCCCAATAATTGAGAAAAAAAACCACTTTCATAATTTTCCCGTGTGGATGGATAGACAACCGCTATTAGCGTACTTATTTTGGATATTACTCAATCTTTCATCACAAAGTTCACAATCGTATATGTCTGAACTAAAAGTGCACCCAAAATGGCACGAGCAACCTATAGAGAAAGATTGGAGAAAGCGACCTCTCCGTGGCCGTGAAACCAGCCCGGGTACGCGCGGGAGTAGAACCTGCCATCGATGGCCGTGTCGCCGCCGAGAACACGCGCGCACGTTTGCGACGCTGTCCTTTGAGCTGAACCCCTGCGCGGGCGCTCCCAACTCGGGGGAAGGGTCAGCCAGCGCGAGCATCGTCGGAAACTCAGCAAGCACCGCGCCGCTTGAGCAGCCGCACGTGGCCTCTGCCCGGGCCCACCAGCATGGCGGACAGCGGGCACCTGCCGCGCCGCCCCCACCACAATGTAGTCGTACTCCTCCTCTGCCGCCATCTCTGACGCGTCCGCCACGTACCACATGTATCTTGGCGGCGCCCCTGCAGAGAAACCACACATGGTTCATGACACGAATCGAGGGATCAGCAACGCACGACCAGATCTCATGAATTTGATTTCCCTTGGCCAATATTGATTTCCCTCGGACAATACCTCCGAAGTGGCGGGAATGGGCCACGCCGAGGGTTGCCTCCATGAAGGGGAGGACAAACAAAAGGAGGAGGATGAGGTGAAGGCGTGTGTGGATGGCGACCATGGCCATGGGTTTGGATTTGGGGGAGGATACGGTGATGGGGGGGTGAGCGGAGAAGACAAAGTGTACCTGTCCACACTGGCCGCACGCCACAAGACGGACACACGGAGACACCCCTGCCCACACAAGAGCCCAAACCATGCCCATACATGGCGTCGTCCGCGTGGGTGTCGTGCCACAGGAGCCCTGAGAAAGCACCCTTTATCTCACGATTAAGCCTTTAGATAATATCTATTAGTAATCTAATAAAATATATATCAATTAGTAATCTAAAAACCACAAAATATATAGATCTACTCTGTTGCAAGATGAATCTAGGCTTATTTTGACCATAATATGGAATCTACAATTTCTCTCAAACTAATCCTTTACAAATTTAGCCACACACACATTGAATAATATGAATATACTATTGTATATTAACTAAACAATTTGTAGTGTTGCATGTTTTGTTTTGTTCACGTGTTGCGTGTTTTGGTATTTGATTTCTTACGGTGTTTTTGTTTTGGCTCTTTACTTTATGGATGCTTATTATTGTACTGTATTCTATACGTTAGATTTATTCGGAGTGCGAGAGTGTTCACGGAGAATTAATCATCGTCAAATATACTACGGCAAGTTACACCTCTTGTTCATATATTGTCCCAGTTTTGATTCTATGCATGATTAGATCTTCAATGTTTGTGGTATGCATGAGTAGGATATTCTAGTAGAATTTCTTAGTATTATTTTGAAAGTGCGATGATTTTGTAGTATGCCATGAGTAGCTCTATACTTAGGATTTTCCCCCCTTCCTACTAGGTTACCCCTGTTTTTGCTAAGTACTGCTTGCTATTCTATACATATATATAAAGTATCATTGGGGGTCCAAAAGATTGAAATTTTTCTAAGTATAAATCTCTCTCGAGCGAACCTTTTCCTCTCAAAACCCCCTTCAAAATAAAACTAAGTTTTCTTCTGGGCAGAATGGTTGTCGGGTCAACGAGTGGAATTTGGTGGAGGATGGCTGCCCAGGAATCAAAGAAGTTTGCCATGTTTCAGAATTCATAAGCTTCCAGTGCAACCATAATACATATGGGCTCTGTATTGGTCTAGTACTTAGTAGGAAACCTCACCGGGGTACCAACATTTGGAGGTTCTTGGCATGGTTGGATCCAGCTGGTAGGGGGGCTACTAAGGGAAAGCCTCGCCATGGTCTTGTTTGTAGAAGGACTTGATCGTGGATTGTGGGGGAAGTGCACAACCTCTCGAGAGTATTGCAAACTGATCGATTAGCCGAGTTCATGGAAAAGAACACTTTGAGCATCTGAAGGATGGAGCCTCTGAAGGATCTTCCTCTCTCTCTTTCCAACTTAAAGTTCTCTAAAACCCCATGGTGTGCGTAATATCGCCAATGGGTGGGATTTTGGGGACTTGGTGTGTCATATCCAAGTAACTTGGTGTGTAATATACAAGTGTCATTTGGTGTGTAATATCCAAGTGTTAGGTTGACTGGACACTTTGCGTAATATTCCCGTGTTCCACTCGACCCTATACTACTTAAACAATGTTTACAAAGTAGGGTAAAACTCTCCCTCTTTTCTTCTTACTTAGATAAAATTGGTTTTTTTCTTCTTACTTAGAGAAAATTGGCTTTATGCAAATGAACCCCAAAGCCTAGTCCTAGCCTGGCATGTAGAGTTAGTATTATTCTTTCCTTGGTGTAATTTTCCAATACATTCAAAGTATTGACCAACTCGATTGGCTGCACGTTTCATGTGCAGAAATTGGAGATCATTGAAAGGTGCGCTAGGATCGCGGGTCTTCACTCAACCTGCCCGTGGCATTGATGGGACTCCAAATTGTATATATTATGCTTCTATTGTAATAATGTAAACTCTGGATTATTCGATTCATGTAATAAAGACTTGTGTTTTACATGATATTTCATTGACTGTGAGTGCTAGCTAATGATCCAGGGACTAGCATGTTAATCACAGGGACTTAGGATTCTTATCGGATCCCAGTTCATAACAATTTGGCACACGAACTGTAGTCATCGTGGCTGATTTCGGGGAAATTGGATACCACGTTGCCTGGCCACCCCAACTTTCGGGCCGCAAAATAATATTCTCATGTCGGCGGGAATGATCAGCATGGAGAAGGAGATGGCGACGGGCATGATCATCATGAAGAAGGAGAAGACGCGAACACACAGACGCTGCTAACTTCGGTCTTGCAGGACCCTCATGTTGAAGAACTGCTCCTCAAGGAGACGAGCGATGACAAAGCTGCAGCGAGAGAGAAAGCCAAGCTGGCCCAAATGGAGGTAGACAAGATGACTCCATTGTATCCTGGGTGTCGCCCCGAGGATACACGTTTGAGTGTAATGCTCAAGGCTCTAGAGATGAAGGCCGAACACAAATGGACCAATGTGAGCTTCAACACGAACATGGAATATTGGTACGACCGACTTCCTAAGGGGAACACATTGCCAACAAGTATCGAGGAGGCCAAGAAAATCGTGTGCCCTCTCGACCTACCACACATTAAATACCAGGCATGATCAATGATTGCGCACTTTATCGGAACGAGTATGCGGATAGAACCACATGTCCGGTATGTGGCCAAGGACGGTACAAGAGAGGGAACAAGAAAGTTCCTCGAAAAGTGGTATGGTACTTTCCTATCACCCCTCGTCTGCAGCAATATTTCATAGATCCTAAGGAAGCAAAGCTCATGCAATGGCACGCGGAAAGAGAGAAACCCAAAGATGATCCAGAGAAGGGCAAGATCCTTACACACCCTTCAGACACTAGCCAGTGGAATGCATTAGACATCGAGTTCAAAGAGTTCGGGGGTGATGCAAGGAACGTTAGGCTAGGTATGAGCACCGATGGACTCAATCCTTTTGGAAACCAGAGTAGCACGCATAGCACTCGGCACATGTTTGTATGGCCGTACAACCTCCCCCATGGCTATGCACGAAGCAAAGGTATGTACACATGAGCATTCTTATTCAGGGACCGAAACAACCAGGTATCGATATGCATCTGTATCTCGGGCTATTGAGAGAGGAGTTAGCCAGCTTGTGTGAGATGTCAGCCCGTACGTGGGACGCCTACACTAAAGAATATTTCCATCTGAGAGCCGCGTTGCTCACGACCGTGCAGGACTATCCTGGTTACGCATATGTATCGGCCCAGGTGAACCACAGATCTAATGCATGCGTCAAGTGCATGGATGAGACACCGCATCTCCAGCTACCAAGGGATCCTGGGTCTTCGAAAACCGTGTTACAAGGTACTCGAAAGTGGCTCCGCATAAATCACCCGTGGAAAAAACGTGGTGACCTATTCAATGGTAAGGACAAGCTCGAAAGAGCCCTTTATCCGAGGAGCAGCGAAGAAATCGAGGAGCTTTTGAATAATTGGGTAGATTGCCCTGCGCCTGGAAAAAAAGACCGAGGACGAAGCCGCTGCTGGGTGTATGGAAAGCAAGGTCTGTTTTCTGGGATCTGCCGTATTGGAAGGTCCTTCACACTCCCCATAGCCTCGATGTAATGCACATCATGAAGAACGTTACCGAGAGTCTGCTTGGCACTCTACTGAACATGCCGGAGAGGACCAAGGATGGGCCGAAAGCAAGAACGGACCTTAAATTGCTTGGCATCAAGAAAGGTCTTCAGTACCCTGACAGTGATGATGATGATCAGACGGAAGGGACTCAAGGTCACCGTAAAAGAGTTAAGAAGAATGAGGTGGTGCTTCATGTTGTCTGCTTCACTCTGAGTCTAGAGGAGGTCGAGTAGTTTTCCAGGTGCCTATTAGGAGTGAAAGTTCCTCACGGTTACTTGGGGAAGATAAGCAGATATTTGGACGTGGCGAAGAAGAGGTTCAGCGGTATGAAGTCTCACGACTGCCACGGGCTGATGTCGCAGATACTCCCCGTTGCGATCCGTGGGATAATGAATGAGCATGTCCGTGAGACGTTGTTTGGCCTCTGTAACTTTTTTTACGTCATATCTAGGTAGTCGATCGGTGTGAAGCAGATCGACATGCTACAAGAAGAGATCATGATGATACTATGCGATCTTGAGATTTACATCCCGCCCGCATTCTTCGACATCATTGTGCATCTGCTTGTACATGTCGTGGACGACATCATCCAGCTCGGGCCGACATTCCTGCACAACATGATGCCGTTTGAAAGGCTAAACAGTGTCATCAAAGGATTCGTTCGCAAAAGGTCCTGTCCAGATGGAAGCATAGCCAAGGGCTTTCTGATCTATGAGTGCATATCCTTCTGCCAGAATTATCTAACCACCGAGAATGAGGATGTTGGAATACCCACAAAGAAGCACCTCGGTAGGCTCGGTGGATATGGTCACCGCGAGGGCTACTTCTCACTGCATGTCGGCATTGATGGTCGACGCACTGAATTTGAAAGGGCACACCGAGTCGCGCTATAGAAGCTTAATCGGGCAGGAGTACGTCGATCAGGGCCGTCCGAGGAAGAAGGGAGACGTAACTAAAGAACACAACTCCAGCTTCTCGGGTTGGTTCAAGAAAAGGCAACTGGACAATCCCCCATAGATGCCTTCTACGGAAGATCAAAAACTCATATTCTCCTTGTCGCAGGGCCCAGGGCACAACCTAAGGACCTATCAGTCATACGACATAAACGGTTATAGATTCTATACCGATGAAAAGGACAGGATTAGCGAATATCAAAACTTAGGAGTAACTATGTTATCCTTTGCTGATCACGAGACTACTGTCATGGAAATATTCTACGGAAGGATCAAGGAGATATGGGAGCTCGAATACTGTGGAGAGATCGTACCGATGTTCCGTGTTAGATGGGCTAAGAACGTGGAAAAAGAAGGCTGGTATTTCACCACAATGGTTATACCAGATGCCAAATCGACGAAGAATGCCTCTGCCAAAAATGAGCCTTGGGTACTCGCTAGCCAAGTTGATCAATGCTTTTTTTTACCGACCCGTCAAAGCCCAAGCATGTTGTAGTTAGGAGGGGCAAGAGGAGCATCATCAGAATGGAAGGAGCTGCCAACAAGCAAAACTTCGACAAAAACGGCGACCCAAAGATCGAAGAGGAATTCGACAAGTACTTCGACATGCCTACTACTACTAAAGTAAGAAGGAAGAGCACACTACCTACCAAAGGTTATCCATTCACAAGAAGAAATCTCAAAGTGCATGGGCTAAAGTATTCAATCGCGACGAAAAAGGGCAAGAAGATTGTGAAGAGACACTAGCAATTATGTGACTTTTTGATGTATTAATTCACATGTGTGCTCGCAAATATATATTAGTTAGAGACTAAAACATACACGTGATATTCATGTGGGTATACAAATTCACATTTGTGTGTGACAAGCACATATATATATGATTTAGGAGGTTTTTTTGATAAGTATGCATGTGTATATGTCCTTGCTTTTTTTGAGTAAATATGCATATGTATGTATATGTTCTTGCTTTTTTTGAATAAATAAAATATTTTTTTTAAAAAGAAAAAAGTCTAAGACAGCCAGGATTCGAACCTGGCTGCCCCAGGTTGAAAGCTGGCAAGCAAGACCAGTAGGACATGTAGATGATCTTGTCAAACTACGACGCCGCTTTGTTTTGGACTATGCCCAAAAATTCTATGGTGCATATCATAGTAATGCGCCACAGAAGTTGTAAATTTAGTGGCGCATTTTAGAGGAATGTGCCACAGAACTTTCACACTTAGCCAAATAAACGGTTTGGCCTCCACCTAATCCTCCTTCTCTCGATCCAATTTCTTCCCAATTCTCTATCGCCCGCGCGCAACCCTAGTAGTCGCCCTCGTCGCTGGAGTCACCATGGAGGAGAGCTCTGCCACCACCACGCCAGAACCCTAGCTCCATCCCTTCTCTAGTTCTTCCCCCCACGCGCAACCCTAGCTACCTCTCTTTGCCGCACGCAACCCTAATCCTTCTCGCCATCACCGGAGCCCGTGGAGGAGAGCCGTCGGCCGAGCCCGTGGAGGAGGAGCCGTTGGAGCCCGTCCGCAACAGGAGGAGGCGGAGAAGGGCAGTGCACATCCTCACTATCCGTAGCAGGAGGAGAAGGGCAGTGCACACCTCGCTGTTCACAGTAGGAGGAGAAGGATAGTGCACACCTCGCTCGGCACCGCCACTAGTAGCCACCTCGATAACCGTCCTCTGTCCACCGTCCCTAGTTAAATCGCTACATCATCTCTCCTTCCCCTCTCCTCCCCTCCTCCTCTTGCAGTCTCATCTATTTCAGTAACTGATGAGTAGCCATTGCTTATCCAGGAGTAGGTTTTCTTCTGATGGTTTGTCACTTTATCTTGTGTTTATTATGCTTTGTCCAATTGTTCAAAGCTATTTATAAGTTTCACTTGATGTTGCTGCTAGGATCTAGTGACTCTTGGTGACTCCTATTGTGATATTAGGTGGATCATCACAAAAATGTAGTCATATCGAAAAGTTTTAAACATAAAAAATACGCCAGACAATAAAATGTGCATATGAAAGTCTGTAAAGAATCTTTTAGGTTCAGACTGCATTTTTCTCTAGGTTCAGACTACCATTTCACTCTTGATGGTGTAGCATTCAGTACCGTAGTTCAGTTAAATGGTGTAGCATTTATTGATGGTATAGCATTCAGTTAGTTCAGTTAGAAGGTGTAGCATTTTGTTAGTTCGTCTCTACCTCACCGTAGTTCTCCACTTCTAGTCAATTCTGTTAAATGCTGTAGCATTCGGTTAGTTTAGTTTTTGCAAGAAAAATATAGGTAATGGTAAAGTTTCCTAGGTTTTATAATTTAACCTAGTGCCTGTTAAGTAAGTGTCCTTGATGAATAAGTTTCCTAGGTTCTATAATTTAAGTTTTAGCCATAATTTTAGTGTATCCAATTTTTTTGGAGATAGTCAGGGTTGTGTTAGGTTCATAAGAGTGTTGTGGGGGAGAGTGCTATTATGTGGATTCTTCTTCAGCTATTGTGTAGAGGATAGTGTAGTATGAAAGTTGACTAATCAGGTGTGTTTTGGTTCAGTCAATGTACTTCACTTTAAAAAATCACATGTGAAATGGCCACATGGAAAGCTTTGGTTTGTGAAAGTTCCTTAAAAGATTAAGATCTTCCTTTACTATGTGATGACCCATGTAGGTTGGAAAAGCAAGGAGACTAATTGTTGTTTATGTGACTATATATGATAAAACAATTTCACTATATTATGTCCCCATGATGGTTCGTGTTGACTGCTCACGTTCTTTGCTCAAAGAAGGACTACTGCTGTTACACTGTACTACTGTTGTTGTATTTTACTACCTGGTCATATTTTGCTGGTCTTAAGATAGTGTGTAATGCTACCTGATCATATTTTACTACAGTACTAATGCTGTTACACTGTACTACTACTGTTAGACTTTTGCTGTTTAGCAAGTACTACTATATCTCTTATATATATATACATGGGGCTGTGATGTGATGATGGACTAGTATATCTGTTATATATATACTGCATGTGGATGATGGATATGATGGATGCCGGGGTCAATGCATGGGGCTGTCAATATGGGGATGGGGTGTTTTGTCTTGCAGGGATTTCATTTGAGTTGCCCATTTCTCCCAAAGTGTCGATTCACTTCCGTTTCGGTTGAGAAATGGGCACTCCTAAGTCAAAAAGTTAGCAAAGGTCATGCCGAATTTTTCAGCCGAGATTTGTGCTAACTTTTTGCCTCTTTTTAATAGAGTAGTGCAAATATGTCGGGCAACAACGAGTCCGGCCCTTCTAAGCACATGATCAACGTCGAAGAACAAGCTAGATAGGCCAACCAATCATTCTGGCGGGGGTCCCAACAGGAGGAGGAGGAGGAGGCGATCAGGATGACACCACCACTAGAGGAGGAGGCAACCGTTGCCAGAGCTGCTTGGGCCAATGAGGGAGGAGATCCTAATTACGAGGGGGACGAATACGACTACGATGGAACTAGTGAAGGCGACGACGAATAGGATGACACCACCGATGGCGGTGAGCGCACGGATGGCGGTAGCGGCAACCCGACCGCTTCTCAAAAGAAGAAGAAGGAAAAGAAGGAGCGGAAGGTGCCAGTGCTCGCCACCGTCTGCGATGAGTTCACTGAGTTCACAGAAAGTGCACCCATTGCGCTAGAGGCGATTGCTAAAGGGTACGGCCTGCAACTCAGGTGCATCGTCCGAGAAAGCATGTCGATCAACACGAAGTACATCAGACATGCTAAGAATGCAGCGTTTGTCGATAACCTCCTTAAGAAGCTTCACAAGCGATACAGATTCCCAGAGCGGTTTAGAAACCTCGAGAGAAAGAACCCGGTGAACAAACTTGCCCTCACGAAGATGATCAATGCCTTGAGCATCTGGAAAACCCGGGTGAAGACTAGCATTAACAAAGATGAAAGCTGGGAGGTTATTAGTAAGAAAAATCCGATGCTCGACGAAGAGGAGTTTAAGATATTCAAGGCGGATATAGCTACCGCTGACGTTATAAAATGGACTAAATGGGGAAGGAGTATGCGGGAATAGAACATAGGTAACCACCGCCTTGGAAACATCGGTTACAGGGGGAAACATGCCATTTGGGACAAGGAGGACGCCGAGCTTGAATGCCTTGGTAAACACAACCCTTGGCTTAAAATCACGGACATGCAGCTTAGGCAATTTGTTCGGGCCTGCTACTGCCTGGACAAGGAAACAGGGGAGTTCATCACTGACGATCCGGAGGTGAAGGACTTCGCAAAGAATCTGGTAAGGAATTTATCGCTGATCTCAAGTCTATTGCATTCTAATTAAAATAATGAAGCCAAGAGTCTAAATGGGTTCACCTTTCCTTGTCTCTGTAGGAGGAGGAACTAAACGCCATCTTGCCAGAGTCATCCAGGATTAAGCGGAGCCATGGGACACGGTTTTCAATAGGGAGACCAATGCTTACAAGAAGAGGGGCAAGGGGTTGCCGCCGTCCTCAGCTGGCCGTGTGTCCGGCTTCGGTACAAGCATGAAATTCAAGGGGTACTACAAAGAGGACACCAAGAAAAGAAGTGAGAGGAAGAACCAGTTGGCGGCTAAGGATAAAGCCGCTGTTGAAGAGCTGAAGATGAAGGTGCAGACACTAGAGGAGAAGACGATGGATGAGAAAACGATGGACAAGTTAGTGGAAGAGAAGCTCCACTCAGTGACCCCCCTGAGTTTTTCGAGGGGCTTACTGCTTGGAATGCGGGAGGTCGACAGGGGCCGGTACATCTGCCCAGCATAAGTGGGAGCAACTCGGGCATCAATGTTACCATGTTGCCGGACCTAGTGACCCTGCCGGCCATCAATGTCGGGACGCAGCCGCTCGTTTTGGTCACACCGACTCCCCCTCCCACCAAAGATACCAATAAGGCGCAGCCGACGGCGGTGGTGCTTCGTGAGGCACCCGAGCGGGAGATTGCAGATGATGATAGGCTGGTCGCCGGCATCGGCCGTGTCTCTACATTAGCCGAGCTCCACGCCATCACCAAGTTAACTAATTAGTTAGTGCACGTCATATCCTTTATGCCTTTGATGCATGACTGCTGCCATCTCATGACGCCCAACAACATGTTTTGCCTCAGGACACTTCTTGCGTACTCCTGCTTAAACATGTCGGCGGTGAGTTGAAGGATGTTGCCAAGGGCACTCTCATACAACTGGCGAGCCGCACGATGCACAACAATCCAATGGATGATGACGTGATGAGGGTCAGGTTGGCTCGGGTTTTCCAGGGTGCAACGACATGGACCCCCTTTCAACCTCAGGGAGCCGACGAACACAAGACCCTTGGAGAATGCTACAACTGGCTGTTGACATGGTCGAAGACCCAAATTCGTCTTGCGGGGGGAGCACTGGCACCACCTCTCGATCGATCGCCCTGCCACCACCTCGGAAGCCAGTAGCCACCATCGTCGCCACAACCAGCCGTCAACAGTAACTCTTGGTAGCGTGTGTACCGCCACATGGCAAAGACGTTGTGCCGCAACTGTCGTCGCCCCCGCTACCACCACCACATGATGGCACCCATGAAGATGATGATGAATTGGTCAACATTGACGACTTCATCAACACCGGTGCCAACAAAGGATTGTATATGCCTTCTGTGGATGAAGAACCCTTCACAGCTCGCGACCATCAAACTGGTCGGCCCAATACATGCACGCAGCGCCTGGTCTTCCATGGTCTTTCTCAAGAGACGCCTCTGGCCGCCGATCCTCCACAAGAGAAACCGGGATTGGTTTTCATCCCCAACACACTCCGAAAGGCGGATGATGAGCAGATGGCAGTGGCTGACACTGTTGTGAAGAAGAAGCACTACAGGAAGAGAGGTAATAATAATAATAAGGGTGCGAGCCAGCCTCTTCCAAAGAGGATCCGGGGTCAGGACAGCGTCTTCGTACCATCCACACAATATGGCTTGCCCCGAGTGCATGTAGCTAGTGATCCGATATTGACTCCGGATATGCTCCACATGGCGGTTGGAGCCATGTTAACTTTGCACGAGGGTGTCAAGACACTAGAGGGCCTCCTTCTTAAAGACAAAGATCCAAATTACCCGGTTTTCACGGCCAAGGTGCCATTGGACGTGGGCTTCGTCGATGAACCCCCCGCGGATATATTCTTCATAGCGTTCGAGGACATATTCAAGTTGTTTCTCATGAAACGGCTAGACTATAACTTGGTCCGCCTATACGCGCTCAATCTAGTGATCAAGATCAAGAGAGAGAGTACCCCGGAAATCGCGATAGTGGATCCCTACTACATGCGGGACAACCAGTTGGTCGAAGGATCAGAGACACGTACCAAGGTGACGGCGTACCTCGAGAAGTTTATGGTGGACAACAAGAGGAAGGACACACTTCTTTTGCCTTTCTTTCCCGAGTAAGTACACACACTCGCTCATCGTCGCCGTAACTTATGCATTTCTTATAGATTTTTTCCTTTGCTCTTTTTCCAACATTCCGTTCCAATTATGTTGCGTAGAGACAAATACTACACACTCATCATCCTTGCCCCGAGGTATTCGCTAGCCACGTATTTCGAATCGGGGAGTTTGACGAAGAAGAAAGACTACACCAGAATAAGGGGTGTTCTCAATGAGGCTCTCGAGGGCTACGCCAAGAAGGGATGCGCCTTCGTAGATAAGGGGGAAGGTATCAAGGATGGCAAACACATGTTCAAGAACGTGCTCGAGTTCCCCTGCGTCAAGCAGTCGACTACTGGTGCCAAGGAGGCCTTCTACGTCCTCCATCACCTTAAAGGCTATGTTCGGGATTGCCAGAACCTAACACTGCCATCTAGTCTCTGAGGATGGGCCGAAACTTTGGCGCGAATCGATGATGATGATCTTAGAGAAGACTTCCATCGCATTCAAATGAAGTTGTCGCAAATCATCATTGAAGATGTTAACACAAGGGGGGGTGCCCTACAACAAGCCAGAGGGTTGAGTAAGAGGGAGATCGAAGAACGCCTCCATAAGCAGGGTAACACAAGGACGTGGATGACGAAAGAGGGCTATCTACCATTCCTGGAGCCGAGCAAGAAGAAGAAGTATTCATGATCGATGTGTGCCTCTAGCATGATCCAGTGTGTGTATATTCTTGATGGATGCCTGTTGTATTAGTGTGTGTGTCATAAACTTTACTATCTTGTGGTCGAAATGGTCATTGTTGTTAGACTTAAACTACCGTGTGGTCGTGTTGTCGTTGAACTTATTGCTTCTATGTTGATCTATCTTTTAGGTTTATGGATCGTTTGTTTTATATTCTATGAACATATATATATATATGGATGTGAACCCTTTATTAATTCTTTTCATTGTATTTTTACTAATATGCCTTATCGTCTATAGAGATGGCGACGAGGTGGTATGTGGTGTACATGGGTAGGGTTCCAGGAGTCTACGAGGAGTGGGAGGATTGTCACAAACAAGTGAACAAGTTCAGCGGCAACATCTACAAAGGATACGCGACTAGAGAGGAGGCGGTAGCAAAGTGGAGGAACCACCTGTGGAAGAAGAACCGGATGAAGTTATTGGTCGGGCTCGTGCTTTTGCTCACCATTATCACATCTGTATTCTATTTGATCCTAGTGTAGGCGGCGGTGGCCACTTCATGTTTGTAATGTGAGATGACAACTTTGTATTAGGCACTTGTGTAAAATTTCGGCACTTGACACTATATATGTATCTCGACCGGGCTCTAAGTGTTTGTATTATATTGTCGGTTTTCATGCATCTACTACTTGTGCAATGTACTTTATACTCATCTGGATAAATACTATATAAATCCTGTATAAATACCTGATTATACACCAGGAACATATTTAACTTCGAATACGTGTTACACAATCAGTGGCGCATATAATTATATAGTCAGTGGCGCATAGGCTTTCTGTGGAGCATATATGTAAATGCGCCACTGACGTTCTTCCTGTGGCGCATATGAAGAAATGCGCCACAGAAGTCTGGCCCATATCCATATGCACCACAGGAAGTAGTTATCAGTGGCGAGGTAATAGTTGTGACTAGGATATGCGCTACAGAAGTCTTATTTCCATGTGCCACATATAAGTTGTTTCCTAGTAGTGATCATTAATCAAAGCATAAAGTGATATTACAAGTCGAAAACTAAAGGATCATAAAGGCTATGGTGACTTGGGATAGTCATAACATGGTGTAAGCATGCACCAAGTCAACCCAAATAAAGCATCAAAGGAGAATACCACAATGTTATGCTTTAATATGCTAAAACAACGCATGATTCTTCCAAGGCACATTAAGCAATCTCAATTGTTTATGACATGTTATGCTAGAGCAAAGATCACTAAGCATAAATCCAAAAAAATATCACGCATGGCATGACAAAGCATAGGTCACAGTAAAAACAAGCTCCTTTTACCACTTAAGCATGAACTTTTCCTACTCTTTTCCAATCCAAACCAAACTATTTGAAAACCAATGCATGAAAGAGGGGGTCAAACCAATTTATTCAAGAAAACTAAGAAAACCAAGCAAACGAAAAGCAAAAACGAAAAAGAAGACGCTCCAAGTATACACAACTGTGTATGAAACAATAAAATACAATGTTTGGAAGAAACCTGGGATTTTTATTGATGAAGAAGGGGATGCCTTGGGCATCCCCGAGCTTCGACGCTTGTACCTCTTGAATATTTCTTGGGGTGACACGGGGTGGAATCCCCAAGTTTGAGCTTTAGTCCATTCTTCATCTCATTACATCATTCTCTCCATACACCTAAATTTTTTCCTTCCTACAAAACTTCACACAATCTTTATTAGCAACATTAGTGCACTCAAGATAATAAGTCTTTAGGTTTAGTTTCAACACCAATAAAACTTCCTTTAAAACACAAGCTACTGTAGCACTTTCCTCAAAAAGCTTAATTCCCCGAAAGAACTCAAAAAGGAACCAACAAGAAGCAAATGCAAATAATGGCAGAAATCTGTCAAAACAGACCAGCAGGTAAAAACAAATTTTTTCGAAGACCTTCTGTTCCTCAAATAAAAAAGTGTTGAACTAACAAAAGTTATATAACAACCTGGGGCAGAAGCACAAAAATTCACACCTCAGAAACACGTATAGAGATTTTACACGAATGTTTATGGTGAAGCACAAAAATCTGTTTCGGGACAGCAACTTTCCCAATCATTACTTCTCTCTCATTAGAGGTTACTCTTGGCACAAAAAGCAAATAAAAAGGATAAGGAGAGGTTATTACTGAAGCAATAACTTCCAAGACTCATCTAAAACTTTTGGGTTATCTCCCATTAAGTACTTTTCTTTAACGCCTTTAAGTTAGGCATAAGAAGCAAGAAAAAGAATCAAGTGTTCTCAAATGAAGAAGCATTAAGAGCAGATTTTGTTTTCATAGGAGAGGCAAAAGAAATCTTCTCTCTCTTCTTAGGTAAGTGTTCTATACCTTTTTTGAGTGGGAGTTGATATTTAATGGTGCCTTCTTTCATATCAATAATGGCACCAACAGTTCTAAGAAAAGGTCTTCCCAAAGAAATAGGACAAGAAGCATTGCATTCGACATCCAAAACATAGAAATCAACGGGGACATAGGCATTGTTAACCATAATAGGAACATCATTAATACTCCCTAGGAGTTTATTTTTAGCATTATTATCAAGTGGGACATTCAAATAACAATCTTCCAATGGTGTTAAATCAAGCATATCATAAATCCTTCTAGGCATAATAGAAACACTACTATCAAGATCACATAAAACTTTGAAATCAAAATCATTCACTTTCATATTAATGATGGGTTCCCAACCATATTGTTGTTTCATAGGAATAGAAGCTTTATGTTTCATCTTTTCTTCTTTAATTTTTATGAGAGCATCAGTAATGTGTTTTGTAAAGGCCATATTCATAGCACTAGCATTAGGAATTTTAGCAAGCTTTTGTAGGAACTTAATAACTTCAGAGATATTGCAACCATCAAGATCAAAATCATAATTATCATCTAAAGTAGTAGAGCTATTACTAGCCTCAACACTAGTGGTAGTGATAGTAGAAACACTAATGTTTCTAGCAATTTCATCTTCTCTCTCCCACTTAGCATGCAATTCAGCTAATAGTCTAACGTTTTCATCAATTCTAACTTGTATGGCATTAGTAGCAGCAAAGGGATTATCAATAGTTTCAGGTTTCGCAGCCATTTTATTAATCAAAGATGATTGTGCTTCAGACAAAGATGATATATTTCTTCAGCATTAGAAAGTTTCAATTGCAAACTAGGAATTTCCCTATTTAAACTCTCAAGTTGATGACTAATATTCTTCAAAATGGTAGATTGTTCCTCCATAGTTTTAGTAAATAATTTATTTTGTTCATATTGCATTTGCATGAAGTTTTTAGTGGCACTTTCAACTTCTAAAATTCTTCCTTCACTAGGTGTTCCAGGTTTGTGATTATAACCATAAGTATTATTAGGAGGGTAAGACCTATAATTGTTATTACCATAAGCATTGTTGCCAAAATTATTATTTCTTATAAAGATCGCATCAACTTGCTCTTCTTGCGCAACCAATGAGGCTAAGGGAACATGATTTGGATCAATATGAGCTTTCCCATTAACAAGCATAGACATAATAACATCAATTTTATCACTCAAGGAGGAGGTTTCTTCAACAGAATTTACCTTCTTACCATGTGGAGCTCTCTCAGTATGCCATTCAGAATAGTTATGTTAACCATCATATTATACAGAAGCTTTGTCGCAGCACCCACAATAATGGTCATAAAGGTACCTCCAACAGCAGAATCCAATAGATTTCTTGAAGAATAGTTCAACCCTGCATAAATGGGTTGGATAATCATCCAAATAGTCAGTCCATGAGTGGGAAAATTCTTTACCAAAGATTTCATTCTTTCCCAAGCTTGAGCAACATGTTCATTATCAGATTGTTTATACTTCATTATTTCACTTCTCATAGATATAATCTTAGCAGGAGGATAGTATTTTCCAATGAAAGCATCTTTGCATTTAGTCAAAGAATCAATACTATTCCTAGTTAGGGATTGCAACCATTCTTTAGCTTTTCCTCTCAAAGAGAAAGGAAACAATTTAAGCTTAATAATATCCCCATCTATATCCCTATGCTTTTGCATCTCACAAAGTTCAACAAAGTTATTTAGATGAGCAGCAGCATCTTCATTACCAATACCAGAAAATTGTTCTCTCATAACAAGATTGAGTAAAGCAGGTTTAATTTCAAAGAAAGTAACTTTAGGAACAGGTGGTGCAATAGGTGTGCACATGAAATCATTGTTGTTGGTGCTAGTGAAGTCACAAAACTTAGTGTTTTCAAGAGTGGTCATTCTTTTGTGTTTTTAATAAAGAAAGCAAACTAGTAAAACTATTTTTTTTGTGTTTTTGATAAAGAAACAAGCAAACAAAGAAAAAGTAAACTAAGCAAAAAAAACAACAAAGTAAAGAGATTGGTTACGAGGGACTCCCCTTGAGAAAATGTCCTTGACTCCCCGGCAACAACGCTAGAAAAGTACTTGTTGATTCGTGTAATAATGAGCTCGTTGGGGAACCCCAAGAGGAAGGTATGATGAGCACAACTATAAGTTTCCCTCAGTTATGAAACCAAGGTTATCGAACCAGTAGGAGCAAGGAAACACCTCCAAGGTGTTGCTAGCTGGACTTTGGTAGGGCGCACTACCGGTGCCAGCAGCAACATGGAAACCTGCACAACACAACCACAGAACTTTGCCCCCAACTTATAGTGAGGTTGTCAATCTCACCGGTTTTGCTCAAAACAAAGGATTAAACATATTGTGTGGGAGAAAGTAATAGTTTGCAGAAAGTAAATAGAAAGCAGTAAATAGTTGTAGATTGCTGGTAAAAGAAAGGAGCAGGGTCCATAGTTCACTAGTGGTGGCTCTCCTTAAGATAGATGACATGTTGGGTGAACAAATTACAGCGGGGCAATTGACAAACATCGAGAAAGCATACATGCATATGTTAATCATCTTGACTCCTTTGAGATTTGATTGGGAATTACAACATTATACATATACCGTAATCCAACTACATCTATGACTAATAATCCACCTTCAGGTTATCATCCGAACCCCCTCCAGTATTAAGTTGCAAGCAACAGATAATTGCATTACGCATTGCATGTAAAGTAAACATTATGATTGTTCTATGAACAAAGGATTGTTGTTTTCTCCCTAGTAGTAATAGCACATGTAGTACCTTAGAGATTTTTGTCACTTCCCCAGATTACTAGAGGCATGAACCCACTATCGATCATAAATACTAACTCTTGGAGTTGCTAGCATCTACTTGGCCAAGATAGCTACTAACAATGGAAAGCATGCAAGATCACAAATAACAAAGACATGATAGAATCAATAATCAATCTAAAATAGCATCTCAATATCCATCGGATCCCCGCAAACACAATATGTAGGATTACAAATAGATGATCTTGATCATGAATGGAGCTCACAAGATCTAAACATGGTAGCTCAAAGGAGAAGAACCAACCGTCTAGCTACTACATGGACCCGTAGTCCAAGGATGAACTACTCATGCATCACACCAGAGGCTTGCATGGTGATGAAGAAGGCCTCTAGGGTGAATTCTCCCCTCCGGTAGAGTGCCCGGAAGAGCTTCAGATCCCTCCCGATCTAGGGATGTAGATGGTGGCGGTTATAGTCTCTTTCATGGAATTTTGATCGGGTACTTAGGGTTTCTTTATCGGAGGCATCTTATAGGCGAAAGAGGAGGACGAGGGGGTTCCCTAGGTGGCCACACCACCCCTAGCATCGGCCAGGCCTGGCCGCGCGGCCATGTGGTGTGGGCGGCCCCTGGCCCCTCTCTATCTCGTATTCTGGCTCCGTGTCCCCCTCGGTGAAAAACTGACTTTGGCTTTTGTCTCATCCAATTCCGAGAATATTCATTTTCTGACTTTCCTAGAACCAAAAAGAGCAGAAAATAGGCAACTTGCACTATGGCATCTTGTTAATAGGTTAGTCCAAGAAAGTATATATAAAAATTACTCCAAAGTGTGGACAAAACATAAGAAAGTAGATAAAACCAAGCATGGAACATCAAAAATTATGGATACGTTAGCAACGTATCACATTGTAATGTTTTGTTAAACCATGACTAGACAAGTGATGCATAAATATATTGTAGTTGACATGATTATGTTTCTTGAGATGATGTACTGTACTTGTTTCTGTTATTTTGTTTGTTGAGAGATTGTAATGTAATGTTTTGTGAAACCATGACAGGACAAGTGATGCGTAAGTACCTTGTAGTCGACATGATTTTGTGTCTTGAGTTGAGGTAATATACTTGTTTCTGTGATTATGTTTGTTGAGAGATTGTAATGTGATGTTTTGTGAAACAATGATGTGATTATGTTTGTTGAGAGATTGTAATGTAATGTTTTGTGAAACCATGACTGAAGAAGTGATGCATAAGTACCTTGTAGTTCACATGATTTTGTTTCTTTAGATGATGTAATATACTAGTATGTTTTCGTTAGGCAATGAAATTGGGATGGAGGGAGTATAGGTTTAGTATTTGAAATAAGAATGTATGAAGAGAATCCATATTAGGCAAGAGACAGTAATCCAGGGAAAGGGCATGGTATCCATTAAACTATTGTAACGTGCCATTTAGTCATTGTTGCACTGCTAGAAGGGCTGCTCTCTCTATCTCTCACCAACGCCTACACCGACGCTGTCGCCTGCGACGATACATTCGCCATGTTGTCCTTGAACAGCGAGGACGACCAGTCGAGCAGCAGCGACAGCCTTCTCTCCGACATCGAGTATTCCTTCCACGATGTGAGTTCCTCTATTTTCTCGGGCTAGGGTTAGGCAATGGTAAATCTCTCGATCTGAGCTCCATATGTGCATGCAATCGTGTTCAATTTCAGCTTTGCGTTTACCTATAGGTACCACGGGCAATCTACGACTCCGAATGGGAGGGCCTAGATCTCGATGGAGAAGTGCCATGTGACCATGGGCTAAAACTGAGGACATATGTTGCATTCAAACGCAGTAACACTGGGAGAAGGTTTTTGGGCTGTACAAATCAGGTTTGTTTACATTATGTGCAACTGTGACATGAAGTAAAATGTATCATTCATGTTCATAACACTATAGTGTGTGCGTTTTTAGGTTGACCTTGTGTGTAAAGCAGTAGAGTGGGTGGAACTTGAGTGGCCAGATGCACTTAAGAAATGTTTGGCACAGTTATGGGAGATGTATGAGTTGGAAAGGTCGGGGTGATTTACTGATGTAAGTGATGCAGCTGAAAAAAATTACAAGCTGTCGGTATGAAATAAGGAGATGGAACAAGAAATCGAGAATTTGGAGTCAGAGCTAACTGACAGAATCAATGGGAGGTTGGTTGTTGGAACTATAAAGAAGCTTCAGGATAGTCACAGGTTGATGATTCATAATGCATAAAAGGAGAGGGATCAGCTCAGGAAAGACAAGAAGAAGCTAGAGTACTGCATTGCGGATCTGTTGAAGGAACTGAAGAAGGCGCGGGAGGGTGAACAAGGACAGACTATAGAGGATAAAGAAAATTCGAGATGGATAATTTATGTTGTGCCAATGCCCGAAACTAGTTAACTATAAGACTTGCAGTTTCGCTTTCTTAACTAAGCCAAACTCAATCCTCGAGCAAATTAATTTCAGACGAACACACATATCGTGCATAGAGTTAAGTTCACGCTTAAAAAATCACCACTGCAGAGGATAAACCAGGCAGTTCAGTACTAAATAGACATATGTTGTGTTCAAGAGAGCCTAGCCCGGAGCTGCTTGTTTTCCTCCCTAAGATTGGCCAACTCCTTCAGTACTTTGTCGTGCTTTAGCCATAGGTTCCAGCGCTCCGTCACGGATTGGAGAAGTTGGTTCATATCCATACGATTTTCCTTCAAGATCCCTTTCATGATCTCCGTCTGCTTCCTAGACGAGGTGCGACCTTCACTGTGTAGCTTCGCCTAGCCGGCGTTTAACTCCTTCAGTTTCTGGCACTTGTCAGAAACGACCGCGAGTTCAGCACGCAGGTGGTCAAAGGCCAGTTTTTGGGAATTCTGCTTCTCCCTTTGGATTGCTATCTTGTCATTTATCCAGGTCGTCAGGTCCTGGTCGAGCTTTCGCCTCTTTCCCTGCAACAAAAATACATAGTATGGTTTGTTCAGTTCACCAGGACAAGCTGGTTAGTTTCCATAATTAACTGAATCGACTAGTGGCACTGTCATAATTTCAAGGAAGAAGCAATCTAGGAATAATCAACATTTTATGAATCGACTAGTGGCACTATCATAATTTCAATTTCAAAGAGAAATAAGGTTTATCTGCAGTTTAGTGTGCTGTGGGTTTTTCCCAATATCACCAAATAGTAGTGGGCTAGTGGCAAACTCATAATGCAGAAACCCATGTCTAGATACATGATGGAAAGATCACATGGTGTCCCTTCATGAACATGAACACCAACACATGTCCAAATAGATAAGGAGTTTTCGTAGGATTCTTATTGCACCCTATAATGGGAAGCAGACTTGGGCATTGCTCCCTGAACCCTAAACATTACAAACGGAGTGGAGGGCAAACTGATATTCGTGTCCCCGCTAACGGGAATCAGACTTGGGCATTGCTCCGATACGCCTCCATACAAGCCCTTAGCTCCTCGTTCTCTTTCTAGACACCCTCGAGTACGGTTATCCCTCTGCTCATGTCCTCCTTCATCTCCTTCACTGCATCCAGGAAACGGTTCCTGTCATGGTAGGCTCGGATGGTAGCCTTGGTTTCCTTGACGCGTCCTCTGAGTGCCTCGGTGACTTTGTCCTGCAGGAGAGTGCACCTTTCCACGAGATTCTTCTTCTCCTACATGAGCTCGTTGATTATCTTGATGGCATGTTCTTGCCTGTTCAAGTTATGGTCGAGCACTTTCTGCAGCCTCACACCGTCACTTGCAAAATCTAGCGATATCTCCTTCTGCACACATATAATTGCTTGCGTAGGTGATACGTTGCTAACGTATCCATAATTTTTGATGTTCCATGCTTGGTTTTTATCTACTTTATTATGTTTTGTCGACACTTTGGAGTACTTTCTATAAACTTTCTTGGACTAACCTATTAACAAGAAGCCACAGTGCTAGCTGCCTGTTTTCTGATATTTTTGGTTCCAGGAAAGTCAGAAAATGAATATTCTCGGAATTGGATGGGACAAAAGCCAAAGTTAGTTTTTCACCGAGGGACACACGGAGCCAGAATACGAGACGGAGAGGGGCGGAGGCCGCCCACACCACGCATGGCGAGGCTTCAGCGTGCCGAGGGTGGTGTGGCCGCCTCGGGCACCCAATCGGCCTCCCCTTTCGCCTATAAGATGCCTCCAATACAAAAACCCTAAGTACCCAATCAAAATTCCACGAAAGAGTCTGTAGCTACCGTCATCCCCATCCCTAGATCGGGAGGGATCTGAAGCTCTTCCTGGCTCCCTGTCGGAGGGGAGAATTCACCCTGGAGGCCTTCTTCATCACCATGCAAGCCTCCGGTGTGATGCGTGAGTAGTTCATCTCTGGACTACGAGTCCATGTAGTAGCTAGATGGCTGGTTCTTCTTCTTTGTGCTATCATGTTTAGATCTTGTGAGCTCCATTCATGATCAAGATCATCTATTTGTAATCCTACATGTTGTGTTTGCGAGGATCCGATGGATATTGAGATGCTATTTTAGATAGATTATTGATTCTATCATGTCTTTATTATTTGTGACCTTGCATGCTTTCCGTTGTTAGTAGCTATCTTGGCCAAGTAGATGCTAGCAACTCCAAGAGTTAGTATTTATGATCGATAGTGGGTTCATGCCTCTAGTAATCTGGGGAAGTGACAGAAATCTCTAAGGTACTAGATGTGTTGTTCCTACTAGGGAGAAAACAACAATCCTTTGTTCATAGAACAATCGTATTGTTTACTTTACACGCAATGCGTAATGCAATCTGTTGCTTGCAACTTAATACTAGAGGGGATTCGGATGATAACCTGAAGGTGGATTATTAGTCATAGATGCAATTGGATTACGTTCTATGTATAATGTTGTAATGCCCAATCGAATCTCAAAGGAGTCAAGATGATTAGTATATGCATGTATTGCTTTCTCGATGTTTGTCAATTTCCCCACTGTAATTTGTTCACCCAACATGTTATCTATCTTAAGGAGAGCCACCACTAGTGAACTATGGACCCCGGTCCTTTCTTTTACCATCAATCTACAAATGTTTACTGCTTTTCTGTTTACTTTGTGCAAACTATTACTTTCTTCCACGCAATACGTTTAATCCTTTGTTTTCAGCAAAACCGGTGAGATTGACAACCTCACTTTAAGTTGGGGGCAAAGTTTTGTGGTTGTGTTGTGCAGGTTTCCTCGTTGCTGCTGGCGCCGGTAGTACGCCCTGCCAAAGCCCAGCTAGTAACACCTTTGAGTTGTTTCCTTGCTCCTAATGGATTGGTAAACTTGTTTTCATAACTGAGGTAAATCTTACTGCTATACTCATCATACCTTCCTGATGGGGATATACCGAATGGGGTATACCCGGCAGGATGTTCCGATTGGGCCAAAGGCCTCGCGAGTGGGCCTGCAGGACGGCGACTGGAATGCGACCAAGGAGAAGGCCCGGCGACTGGAGACTGGAGGCCCAGATGCATACTCAAAGCCCAGTCGGATTAGGTCAAAG
This sequence comes from Avena insularis, assembly GCA_023614405.1. Taxonomy (NCBI): domain Eukaryota; kingdom Viridiplantae; phylum Streptophyta; class Magnoliopsida; order Poales; family Poaceae; genus Avena; species Avena insularis. The sequence continues at coordinate 379,226,103 of CM042688.1, forward strand.
CCTCCAATCCATATCTTGTTCGGTTGTAAATTGTAAACCCTAGTGAGGTGCCTCATATATAAACCTCCCTAGGGTATCGTGAGAACTTACATTCCATCATACACCCCTTAAGCGACTCGCTGCTTACACGCCGAGCTCGCCGCCATTGTAACTCACTCTCTACTAATCCAATCTAGCAGGAGTAGGTCATTACCCTCCAGGGGGCCGAACCTGGATAAATCCATGTGCATCCGCCCATATCTCACACCGCAGATGGCTGCCAGCTCTCGCCCCCAATTCAATCAATCGCTTCCAACTGTAGCGACTGCCGTGGCCATTTCCATGACAGTGGCTCCCACTGTGTGGGCCCAGCCGGACTGGCCTGAGTTCTGCAGCGAGACCCTACTCGCCGATCGATCGGCCGATCGCCACCGGCCGCATGATCGCCATCGGCAGGATCTTACAGATCCTGCCCGGCGTCGCGCCCAATCACCCACAGCGCGATAATGCCGGTTGGCTCCATCCACCTCTTTGTCGGCTTCACCGGAGCGGTCGACCCAGCAGCGACGGTGATCGTTGGTTGATCGTCGCCGCACCGCGATCTGCTCTAGGAGGAGCAGGTCTGCTCCATCAGGAGCCTTGTCACCGAGTACGACTCGGCCGCCAGCAACCCGGCCGAGACCAACACCGCCGCGGACGACGCGGCCCTAAACAATGATGCTGACTCCGCGACCCCTGCTTCGGTCGACGGATCTATCAATGCGGCATCACGGGAGGACTCCATCACGCGGGTCTCCAACCCTGAGGACTTTGAGGACTCCTCCATCCTTGGGATCTTCGATTCCGATTCTGGCTCGGAGTCCCCCGAGGACTTCCGCGCTAGATCCAATCGCTTCAACGCGATCTACATGGCGGGCAGCATGGCCGCCCCACCAGCTCCATTCTCCACACCGATCCCGCCAACCGCCACGGCCACGGAGCTGGAGGAAGCCTGCCAGCGACTGGAGGAGGCGACACGCAAGGAGATAGCCGAGCGCGAGAAATTCTGCCTCGAGCGGGCGACGGCACAGGAGCTGTCGCTCTACCACCAACGCCGCATCAGGACCCGCCTGAACTCCAACGTCCAAGGTCGCGTCCTAAACTTCAACGACGAGAGCGACCCTGCACGTGCAGCGGAGCATAAATACTACGAGAACGCACCACCAGGCGGTAGCAATCGACCACCACCCGGTGCACCGGTGACTGGGGTCCCGTCACCACCCATTAGTCGCGCACCCCCGTCGGACCAGCCGCGAATCATATTCTCGCCACAGGCCTGCGACGCTAATGGACTCCCACTCTACTCCACCCCGATGGACAATGTCGTCGCGGCCGATGCGGAAGTACCAACCTCAAAGTCCAGGGTGAGGGCGTGCTCCAGATCTAGTACGCCAAGGCCCTACTCGCTATGGCCGTCGAGCAGCAAGCCACGGGAGGCGACCCGCGAGGGCAAATGTATTCCCGCTCCTCAACAAGGAGGGCAGCCTCAAGTGGTCACCCCACCATCGCCAATGCCGTCCCCTGCCCACCACCGCAGCCCCTGGCAACCAAGCCACGGGCTGCCAACCCCGCGGTCTCCACCAACGAGCCGCGACCGATGAACAACACGGTCCCTGCCAATGGGCAGCCCATCGACGCCCGCACGCACATCGTCAACAACCAGGCTTGGCGGGCGCGCCAGCCCAACGACTTGAGGCACACCCTCAGCAACCGCAGCGACCCCGAACCTAGGGGCTCGCTCAGCCGAGTCGGCCCCTAATGCTTCGGACCTTTGATCCGAGGGGAAAAGTATCCCGCCAACTTCAAGGCTCCCAAGGAGATCGAAAAGTATGACCCGACGTACGATCCAGCGGTTTGGCTGGACACATACCTCAAGGCGATGGGAATTACCGGCCACACCGACCTGCTAGCGCTCGCTACCTCCCCTTGATGATGGAGGGTGCGACCCGGCAATGGATCAACACTATCCCTTCCGACAGCATCGACTCCTGGGAGGAAATGCGGGATGCCTTCATCCGACACTTTGAGGGTTCCTACACCCGCGCCACCACCATCGAGGACCTAGAGCGATGCATCCAGGGACAACGTGACTCGACCCGCCACTGGATTCAAAGGTGGCAGGAACTATGGATCAATGCCTCCGACGTCCACCCGGACACGGCGATACATTGCTTCAAGAACACGTGCCAGTACGAACCCCTAGTCGCCAAGATCAAGAGGTTCTACCGGACACTCGACAACATCCCCGACCTCCTCGAGATCGCCAAGCGCTACGCGGAGGAAGACCCAACCCAATACTCCGATGACGAGTCAGGAGGAAGACGTCGCACCAACGACCACGACAACGGACGACAGCGCAACATGTGCTACAGCAACACTCGCATAACCAGCAAGCGCCACACGTATGGGCGAGTAGACTTCGTCGCCAAGGCCGATTACGGCCAACACGACTCCAAGAACTACCGCCGCGACAGAGGAAACTACCGCGACAGCGGAAATTATCGCGCCAACAACGGAGCGAGGCCAAAATTCGACCCAGCTGCCCTGCTCAACCAGCCCTGCATATACCATAGCAGGGAGGGGAAACCTGCCACCCACACCACCGCGGTCTGCCATTCTCTCAAAGAAATTGAAAAGGGAAGGCGAGCAAGGGAGCACCGCAACAACAACCCGGCTCGGGACAATGGAAACGCCGGCGGCTTCGGCAACTTCGTCGGCTCGCTACACACCTTCACCGGGCTCGGCACCAAACGCGGGAAGAAGGTCCTCGCCCGCGCAGCCGCTGTCAATGCGGTGACCCAAGTTGACATCCCTCGCTTCCTCAACTGGTCAGAACAGCGCATCACCTGGAGTCGCCAGGATGACGCACCCAGGATCGAATACCCCGGGCCACTCTCTCTGGTGGTCAGGCCCAAGGTAGCTGACTACTGGTTGCCTAAGACAATGATGGACGGCGGGAGCTCCATCAACATCATGTACCTGGACACGTTCAAGAGGCTCCAGCTCCTAGAAGAAGAAATCGAGCCGACCCTGACAACCTTCCACGGCATCGTCCCCGGTCGGAAGGCGTATCCGATCGGAAAGGTGATGCTGCCAGTCACCTTGGGCACACCGGCAAATTACCGCACAGAGAGGATCGTGTTCGAGCTGGTGAACTTCCGCATCCCCTACAACTGCGTCCCGGGACGCCAAACGTTCGCCAAATTCATGGCGACCCCCCACTACGCATACAACATGATGAAGCTTCCAGGGCCGAGCGGCATCATCACCGTCCACGACGACCCTGATATGGCCGTGGAATGCGAGGAGAAAGGCGTTGAGCTCGCCGATGCCGTCATCACTATGGAGACTGATCACGCGGAGGAGCTTGTGAAATACGTGGGCAACATGAACAAGGACGACCCCACCATCCTGAAAAAGCCAACCGCCATGAACTCCACGTTCGAGGCGACCATGCATACCCGCACCGTCGAGCTCGTCCCCGGCGACTCTAGGCAGACGGTCACCATTGGGGCGCACATGAGCCCCGCATAGGAAAGCGCGCTCATCGGGTTCCTCCGTGAGAACCGCGACATCTTGGCATGGAAACCTTCTGACATGCCTGGTGTCCCAAGGGAACTCGCTGAGCACAAGCTAAACGCCGAACCCAAAGTGCGACCAGTAAAGTAGTCACTACGACCCTTCAATGAAAAGCGCTGCCGAGCAATCGCCGAAGAAGTACAACGCCTATTAGCCGCAGACTTCATTCGGCCAATAAAATACTCCAAGTGGCTGGCAAACCCAGTCCTGGTTCTGAAAAAGAACAACACGTGGAGAATGTGTATCTACTACACCAACCTCAACAGCGCCTGCCCGAAGGAGGAGTTTTTCCTACCGTGCATCAACCAGATCATCGACTCGACCGTGGGATCGGAGTGGTTTTGCTTCCTCGGCGCGTACTCTGGGTACAACCAGATCAAGATGGTGGTCGAGGATGAGGAGAAGACGGTGTTCATCATCCCATTCGACGCCTTCTACTACACGGCCATGACGTTCGCCCTCAAGAACACCGACGCGACGTACCAAAGGTGCATGCAGGGTTGCCTTGCGAGCCAAATTGGCCGCAATATCCACATCTACATCGACGATGTGGTGGTAAAGTCCAGCCGCCAGGATGACCTGCTCGCCGACCTGGCCGAAACCTTCGCAAACCTGCGGAGGTGCAACGTCAAGCTAAACCCAGGAAAATGCACCTTCGGCGTCCCAACCGGACAGCTCCTGGGATACGTGGTCTCCAAGCGAGGCATCAAGGCCAACCCTACCAAGATCGAGACCGTCGCGCGACTCAGGAAACCCGAGTGCCTGCTCGACGTCCAGAAGTTGGTCGGGAGAGTCGCGGCTCTCAGCCGCTTCATCCCCAGCTCGGCGAGAAGGCAATGCCCCTCTACCGCGTAATGCACAAGAACCCCACGTTCCAATGGGACGTGGAGGCAGACGACACACTCAAAATGCTCAAAGAAGTGTTACTCGCGGCACCACTCCTCGCCGCCCCAGTCGAGAAAAAGACAATGCTAGTCTACATGGCAGCCTCTAATCGAGTCGTCAGTGCCGTGATGGTCGTCAGCGCCCCATACAGCGCCCCGTCTACTACATCAGCGAAGTCCTGACAGACTCAAGACAGTGCTACCCGCAGTACCAAAAACTGGTATACGCGGTATTCTGAGCTCAACGGCGATTCCCACATTACTTCCAGGAGCACCCTATCATGGTCGTCTCCTCCAGACCACTACAAGCCATAATACGCAACCGCGAGGCGACCGGGCGAGTCGCGAAGTGGGCCTTCGAAATCGGCGTCCACAACATCAAATACGAGCCCCGCAAAGCGATCAAGGTACAAGCCCTGGATGACTTCCTCGTAGACTGGGAAGAAGCACAGTAGCTGGAGAAGCTACCATACCTCCACTACTGGTCGCTCCATTTCGACGAGTCCAAGAATGCTGACAGCACAGGGGCCAGGGTCATCCTAACATCCCCAAGGGAGACAAGCTTTGCTACGTGTTCCACCTCAACTTCAAGACCTGCACCAACAACATGGAAGAATACGAGGCCCTCCTCCACGGCATGCAGGCCACCAAGGAGATTAAGAGTTAACCGCCTACGGTGCTACGGCGACTTAGACCTAGTCGCCGGCCAGGTCGCCGTCTCTCGGACGATGATAGCATACCGCCAAGCGGTAGACCAGCTGGGAGGACACTTCAACGACTATTCAGTCGAGTGGATCGATAGACACAAGAATGAGGAGGCAGATGCCCTTTCCCGCATCGGGTCAGCTCGAGAAACGCCACCAGTAGGCATCTTCCTTGACACCATCCACAAGCCTTCGGTCTGCCCACCGAAGGTGATCGTCATTGGGATACCACTACAACCCGAGCCGGCCCGAGTCGCCAAGACCGTGGAGCCTAGCGATTGGACGGCACCATACGTCACCTTCCTCGCGTAAAAAATTCTCCCAAGCAACGAGACGGAGGCGCGAATGATCGTGCGCCGCTGCAAATCCTTCGTCATCATCAATGGCGAGCTCCACAAATGCAGCATGACTGGCGTGTTCTAGCGCTGCGTATAGCTAGAAGAAGGCCGCAAGATCCTCTAGGACATTCACGCCGGCGACTATGGCCATCATGCCGGCGCCAAGTCACTGGTCGCCAAGGCCATGTGGCACGGTTTCTACTGGCTCACAACACATGCCGACACCACCAACATTGTCCAACGATGTGTCAGATTCTAGAAGTACGCCAACCAGATGAACCTGCATGGTTCGGCACTCAAGACCATCCCTATCACATGGCCATTCGCTGTATGGGGCATGGACATGGTCGGCCCTTTCAAAAAGGCCCAATCCGGCTACACCCACCTATTGGTCGCAGTCGACAAGTTCACCAAATGGGTTGAGGCCAAGCCGATCAAAAAGTGCGACGGCAAGATAGCCACCAAGTTCTTACGTTAGCTCATCTATTGGTATGGCTACCCGCATAGCATCATAACAGACAACGGCACCAACTTCGCCAAGGGGGCCATGGAAGAATTCTGCGAAGAGCACGGCATACGACTCGACCTCGCCTCAGTTGCCCACCCGAAGTCGAACGGCCGCAAGTGTCCTCCACGGGCTCAAGCCACAACTTCAAGTGCCCCTAGAGCGCACCCTAGGATGCTGGGTCGAAGAGCTCCCCTCTATAATATGGGGAATCCGCACCTCCATCAACTGCTCCACGGGGTTCACACCCTTCTTCATGGTGTACGGCGCCGAAGCCGTAATGCCAACCGATCTGGAGTAGCCAACTACATCAAGGCGACAAACAAGGTCGCCCGTCAAGACAACATCGACCGGATCGACAAGGCACGTGACCTGGATCGCTCCCGCACCACCATCGACCAGCAGGGGCTCCGCCGCTACCACAGCCGCCAAGTCCGGACCCGCACCTTCTAGGAGGGCGATCTGGTCCTACGACTGGCCCAAGACAAAAAGGGCATGCACAAGCTTTCCCCTCCCCATGGGAGAGGCCATTCGCCATAGGGAGAGTCCTTGGCAACGATGCCTACTACCTCATCGACATACAAGGCGATGGCCAGCTCGAGGTTGGGAGGCCATGGAATGTAAACCTTCTCCGAAAATTTTATACATAGAACTCAAACTTTTACCCAGATGATATATAATGAAATTCATTCGGATCACACAAATTGTGTTTACTCGCCATACTCTTGTGCCACTCGCACTCTTATAATTAGCAATATGCTACTCACGAATGTCAACCCTTGGTCGAGTGACCGACACGGCTAAGTAGTGTAGCACTGAAAACATTCAGGCCTTGTGTCGTCCACGAATACACCAATCCGGAGCCACCATTGGAGTCTCCTAGATCGACTGGGCCACCGGGTCAAGACGACCGGTATACGCTTCTCACAGTGACCTGTCCTTCCCATCCTTGCGCAAAGCGACTCGAATGGTTAAGTACCACGCATGGGGACTCCGCAAAGTGGAAACCCTCAAGCGGATCGGGAACACACCAAGTAAGAGAGCTGCCTTGGACTCGCCCAGCGACTAGTTCTCCGAACCAGGGGAGGAGACGTGTTACGAACAATGCATCAGCAACTCGTAAGAGGCACGCGCCCAAAACAATCCCACTCGCGCTCGGGGACTCGCTCGGATACTCGCCTACAAACAATGTAACATCCCAATTTCAGCAACCCTGACTAGTTGTCCAGGATGCAAAAATCAGGGGAACAAAAACTTTTTCTTGTTGATTTCTAAAGTGTTTGCTTGTTGTTTGGATATGCTTATCCATATGAATGTGTATTAGATGATATACTCCATACCTTAACACCAGTTGACAAAAGCTACTTCCCCAAAACTATCTTGGCTTAATTTCCATATTCTCACTTGTTCTGGCATTTCAAAACCTGAGCCAAGAAGCCTTGGAAAACCAACTATTTTAGTAGCTTCCGTTTCCCTAAACTATGGAGAGCAACCTATTATAATCTCCTTATATTTTATAGACAGAACCTTCAACCATTCTTATCTCTAGGTTTTCCCAAAACCTCCTTTTTAATGCTTTTGAATTCTACTCTTGTTAAAGATACTAAGGACTCTCATCTTATCCAAACCACAACCTTTTCAAAATACCCATCCTTACCTCAAGCTAAGTTTGATGGCAACCCTAGTAGTATTTGTTTTGTCTATAAGATGAGTTGATGTCTGATGAATTGCCTTGATCTGCTGCTTGATTTGTTTGCTAGGGAAGTAGTATGAGCCACTATAGGAGCTCATCCCTGGGATCAATATTTTTTAAACTCACCAAACCCTAAGAAAGAATACAATCTGGATCTGATCCCTAGCTACTAAGTAATCATTTAAAAATCTTAACCAGATCAGCTCTGAAGTGATATAATTCCAGAAGCTTCCAAGTCAATGAAGACCAATATCAAGAATGGATCCTTTCTAATCAATCTACACTTCAACATCATCCACTTGATGATGCTTGGGTACCTTGCAACCCATTAAAAACATCCCCTCTCATGCTCTAGTCAAAAACCCTAAATCTGCCAAATTTGGCTGTCTGGAGAACTATTTCCAACATCATCTTTTCGAATGCATCCCTTTCTCAACCCTTGTGAATTTTTGAAAATGCATATGAAACATCTTGTTAACCATCCTAAGGACTATCAATGCCCACTCTTTACCTTGGATAGATCATACTCCAACCCACTTGTTCTTGATGGTTTTGCAGGCAAGAAAATAACTATTCCTGCACATCTAGTCAACATGCCTACTTTGACAGAAGCTCACACCATCATACAACCTTATATGGACCCACTCTTTGCATGGTTGTGTTCTACTCATATAGGATTATCAACATCTACTTCACTTGTTCCAATTGGATCTTTGTGATTCTTAAACCCGCATGGTTTATAAGGCATCATGACTCATCTGGTATGGCAACCTTATTTTCAACAAAGTTTGCCATCACTTCCAGACCACCTCAGATGTAACCAAGCCAAACTCCTTCTTCCATGATCATCTATATGACCTGGTCTAACTATCCATCTATCCCTTGCATCAAGGTGAGCTCTGAGCTCCAATATCCAACAAGGTTTTGGTGGTATAAAAATAACATCACCCTAGATCCACAACTCCTTGTTTTCCATCTAATTCAAGTTGGATTTCCAATTCCCAAGGTTGCAAATGCTTGCTACACCTTGTCTAAATCATCTACCTTGATCATCAAGATTTATCAAATGTTATCCATAATTATGGCTCCAAACCTAATTAATCTCTTTAATAGTCAAAATCTCCAAAATTCCTTTCCCAAAGGAAATTTTGGTTTTTGCCAAAACACTTCCGCAACTATAAGCACTTTTGAGTCCCATATATCATACCCTATCTTCCCAATTCAAAAATAAATAGTTTTGAAGAACTTTATTATTTCTTCTTGCCTATTTTCTTAAATGGCAGAAATGGAATAATAATAGTTTTAAATACTTTTAAGCCTCAATAAATCTTGGTAAAATTCCCCTAAGTGTGTGTTCACATTTGGCACCATATCACATAAAAAACTCAACTTGTGCAATACAAAAATATCAAATGAGCTTCCGAAAACTACTTCTACACTTTTTGGATAAATGATTCTAAGTGGACTTCAAATCCTTAGAAAAATCACAAATATTTCCTAGAGAGGTCCCTTAACCTCATCTATCTCGCAGTACCATTTCCTCATCTGGTCCAATGCAAGATTTTGGACTTTCTTCATAACCACCTATTGGATCAAAATTGTCAAGTAAGCAAATCCTCAAATCAAAAACCCACCAAACCTACACCATTTTTGTCAAACAAACTTGCATAGCACACCTCTCATCCCTCTGGTCGAAATACACTATAGCATCATTGTAGAAACCATCTTCCCCTTATCTTTAGTGCTTGGAGGAAGGAGAGATGCACACATTGGTCACATCTTGTCTTTAATTCATGCAGCACTCGACCCCACCTCCTCTCTGTCCCCTACACGGCCCCAGTGCCCTCTCGACCACCCCTGCTATCCAATGGATGGCCACCTCCATCCCTCCAAGCCGCCCCATGGACATGGTCCATCATAGCCCACTCCTCTCGGTTCTTAAAGGCCAGGGGCCATCCCAGCATGCCTCTACCCCTCATTTCTCCCCCTCCCAATCCACTTACCTCCCTAGAGCCCCCTCTCCCTCCCCCTTGCTTTGTCCTGCTAGAAAGAAGAAGAGCAAGGAGCTTCGGCCATCTCCTCCAAATCGAGCAAAGCTCCTCCCCCCATGCCTTTCTCCCTCTGCATGTCACACTGCTGGACTCCCCTTGCTCCCCCGCATATAATCCTACCGTTATTTGCAGCAGGGAGCAGGTCTTGGGTGCTATGGCGTTGAGCTCCGACAAGCCCCTCTCGGCTGCCGCCGTGCGAGGTCTCTCCCATCGCGGAACCTGCTACTGCCGCCCTCCCTGAGATCGTCGTCATCGACTGCGTCGCCCCGTGGCCTCCTCTTTGCCGGAGACGACCCCCGCGAGCCTCCCCGCGCCCCGCTCCCCTCTGCTAGGGTTTCTGCCCTGCCGCACCGTCAAGAGGAAGAGCACAACCTAGGGCCGTCCATCGCCCTCTAATCAGATGGCCCCCGTCCCTCCTTACCTGTTCGGCGCCGCGCTTCGGCTGACAGGCGGGCCCCGCCATCGCGGGTTTGAACACCGCTCCCACCCGTGGCCGCGGTGATTGTTGGGACAGCCCGCGGATGAGCGGCCCACGGCCGTGTAGTTGTTTCCTCTTTTTATTTTTTTTATAATTTCATTAATTCCAGATCTGCATCTGACCAATTAGTTTAATTGCTAAATAAAATGGAAATCACTCCATTTTGGACCGATGCAAATTTATACATGTTCTCACATGTTTTCCTAAACATGCAGAACTGGAAGTTGGCCCAAAACTAGGTTTATTATTTTCTGGCAGCTAATCTTCTAAAGAGTACCATTTACACTAAATAAATTCCTCAGGGAACTCCCTAGATCCATTTAACATGAAACCAGATCCATCTATTAGATATTCATTTTACCAATCCATGGACCCTGGTCTCATGCCAAGGTGAACAATAGTCTGGCCCTTGTAAAAATAACAAAAACAGGACAAATCTGACTTCAGAAAATTCTCCAGATCTTTTAGTACAAGATTTTGAGTTTGTTTCAACTCTTTGTGAGGTGGCACACCCGTACCTATAAAAACCCAGGAGCTCATGATCTATGGAACTTCTGAGGAATTTTAAGAATTTAAACATTTGTCCATAGTGTTATCACTAGATAAATCACTCCAGTAGCTCTGTAACTCCAAAAAGATTGATTCTAATTCCTACAGAAAGGTATTCTAAATACCTACCATGTGTCGTTCGAATCAAATCAAAATCTTCTATAGATTAAATCTGGTGAAAAAGACAAAACAGCTCCAGAACTTCCTTTGGGAATTTCCTAAGGGCATTCTGGTAAATATTTTGACATGATTCCAACTCTATTTGGATCAGTACCTCAAACCCTACTGAACCATCCAAGGGAATAATTTGTGAAGCTCCAGAACTTTCCTGGTGAATTATTTCCTAAAACTAGAGTCTTATTCACTATAAAAATCACTATAAATCTTTGGTAAGTGATAAAATAGTGAAACCACTTTTGTTGGTTTCATTTTATCAATACCTATCTGTTGGTATCATGTTTTTACAATGGTATATTATAGAATAAGTCTTTGGTCCAAAACCCTCTCATCCCTAGTCTCTAGACTATGAAACCGATATGGTTTCCTTAAAATGTTCCAAGACATGCTCCCAATCCTTCTATTCCATTTTCTCAACACCACTACTGCTTTGTAAACTTGTATTGTCATTTGCTTGCTGTATGGTTTTGATGCTTGAATGCCTTGTTTGATTGTGGACTCGTTTGTTTGCATGTATACTCGATGACGACGATAATTGCGCTTGTATTGACGCCGAGAAGAAGAGATCTTATCAGTTATTGGTATTGGTATTCTTGGTTATCTAACTAAGAAGTCCAGGGACATTTATGCCATATTGTTGATCTCAGGCAAGCCACCTTCTTGCTCATAAGCCTCGTGCTACTGTTTTACGTATGCATGTTTTACTTACTGTTTATGAAAATTGCATTGTTTCACTATATGATGTTGTATATCTGGTAGTGGTTTGGCTCCTCCAAACCATTATTCATGGGTACTACTAAGTACAACCCTCTCGATGATACCTACTTGTCCCTAGTATGGTAGATGGTGCAATACACCATACCCCTTTGGAGACCCCGATTTGGCCGAAGCAAAGCTATAGGATGGGAAGACGCCGGAAAAGTTTTACCAAATGTTTTATGATAAAACCTTGGTGAGGTGGGACCTCCCAAGAGATGTTGAGAAAGAGAAAAGGTTTTGTTTTACAAAATGCTGGAGGAAAACCGGAGGAAAAAGGTTTACCAAAACACACCTGGTTGTTTGCAATTTAGCTATAACAACTTAACCCGTGCAACCACATTACTCTGGAATGGGACAGGGCTGGATTTGATGTTTGTCTATTCTGGTATAAGCTGCCTCGCAACTACTACAGGGGATCACGATCCCCGAAGGCTGGGCCTTCTCCCTTAAAGGTCCATGTGGGACATCAACCTGGAGAAGGAACGAACTGTCTGAGGATAGCCAGGCGTTACTATGAGCCCCTCATTGAAAGCGCCCACCATGTAAAGTGTAAAATGCGCTCCGGTTGGTCCTCGGTACCCAGCATCCCGGTTTTGCAGGGAGTAACACTCATAGGGTAGGCACTTATACTGGAGTGGGCATCCGGAGAGTCTTGATCGGTTACTCGACCCACGTCGGTGTTGATCATGGTAGTGTATCCGGATGGTGTGGGTAAAGTGTACAACCTCTGCAGAGTGTAAATCTATTCGAATAGCCGTGTCCGCGGTCATGGACATGTTGGACAAACTTCTGTAGAGCGGTGCTGGTTTTGGTTTGCAAAAAGGATTTTGGAAAAGAAATGGCTTTGGAAATGTTTTGACCATGGGATGGTCGGAAAGGATACCTGTTTTGACCATGGGATGGTCGGAAAGGAAGGAAAGGAGTTTGGTCATGGGATGACTGGAAGGAGGAGCAAATGGGTGACCCAGTCCTAATGTTTATAAAACTTTTCAAAAGGGTTCCAAAATGGTTTACAAAATTTGTCAACAAAGATAAGTAGATGCTATATCTATAAGAGATCTATTTGAGAAAAGAACCTCTCTTGAAGCCCTCCTACTACCACAGCCATAATGCATATCCTCTTGTTAATATTGTTATCTTAAGGTGGTTTGCGAGTACATTCAAAGTACTCACTGGCATTGTCCCTAGCTACTAACTTGGTCAGATATCAAGAAGAAGATGATGTTGGCGACTATGCGAGTTAGGACGTTCTCCTAGTCAGTTGCCTGTAGGTTAAGGTATGGATCGGGCTCTATGCTTGATGAAGTTCCGCTGATGATTATTGATGTAGCCATAACGACATTTATGTAAGTCTTGTAAATTCAGTATGTCTCGGATGTTGTAATGATACTTGTCGGTTATGTTCCACGACTCACTGATCATGGGAACATGGTGAATGCATAACAGGAATTTCTCGGATGATTAATCTGGGGGACCCACAAACAATCCCACTCACGCTCGGGGACTTGCTCCTTTCAGACGAGTTATACCCCACTAAAGGGCGGACGTACTCGGGGACTCGCTCACACAAAAAGTCAAGCGTGCATTGCGAGTCGATTGACTCCTCTTACTCTCATTCAAAATATTTTTCATCTTACAAGCAGTTGCCACTCGGCATATCTTACAAATCACCCAAAACGGCTGTCTATTTTGCAGGACCCAAGGATGAAGCGTCCACACCACCCTTGACACGAACAAATGTCTGCCACGGGTTCGTCGACAATTAGAGTCGGCGACCGACTTGACGGGCCAAGGGCTGCTCCGACTTCAGATCACGATGCTCCGGCTCGGGGTCGCCTGGCGCCACCACCGTCTCTTGGTATGGCAGAAGGTACCCCATTGCCAACACCCGATCAGCGAAGGGGGCGGCCTTGGTGGTCAGCTTCAGTACCTCCAACATCTCCACCATACCAGTCGCCGAAGGGTAGCAGCTGGTGACGTCGTTGAGGTCGAAGTCATCAGGGAAGTGAGCAAGCCCCAGGCTCAATGCCGTGGTAGCCCCGCGCCTGAAGGCCGAACGCGCTATCCACTCCACAACGCCGGGTACCTCCTCCAGATAGCACCACACTTCGTTAAGTCCCCCAGGAATAACCTCGGTGGAGGACATTCCTTGAAGAACTACCTGGACGCACAACACCGAGGTAGTGGCCGCGTTCACCATGGCAGCCACACACGGCGAGGCATTGAAAGTCTGCACCACCGGGTCGCTTTGCCCTATCACCGCTGCAATTTCAGACATTAGTGACACTACGGATTCCCCTACTCGGGGACTTACCGCAAACGCTAAAGCAAAAATAAATAGCTACTCACCAAGGAGTTTCTGGAAATTCTCGGTGACGTGCTTCTCCTGGGCAGCGTGATCACTTTGCAGCCCCAGGATGATCGAGTCCGTGGCCTTCCGCACCTCTTTAGCCGCGGCGACCGCAGCCTTTGCCATGTCCTCAAAAGAAATTGAGGCCGCCTTCGCCTCCTCCAATTCCTTGACCAGCGAGTCGATACGCCCATTCGCCATGTACAACTCGGCAATTGGGACATATCCATCTCGGGCCTTGGCAATCCCAGCCGGAAGACCATCTGAAAAGGGAAAAAGCAACTGTCAACACTAAGGAACACCAACAGCTCGTAGCCGAAAATGTATCAATTACTCACCAACAATCTCCTAGAGTTGCCGGTTCGCCTCTTGTGCCACGCGCACATCCCGCTCCAGACGCTTCTTTGCGGCCTGTCGATCTGTCGACTCCCTCTGCAAGCCCTGCAAGAAGAACAAAATTTAGCACTTACAAAAACAGAAATTCAGTTCCTAGCCGCTGAAATTCAGCGACCAGGAACTCGGGGACTGGTGACTAGAAGAAATCCAGTTCCTAGCCGCTGAAATTCAGCGACCAGGAACTCGGGGACTGGTGACTAGAAGAAATCCAGTTCCTAGCCGCTGAAATTCAGCGACCAGGAACTCAGGGACTGGAGACTAGCAGAAACTTAGTGCCTAGACGCTGAAATTCAGCAACTAGACACTCGGGGACTGGACGTACCTGAATGGCGACGCCAAGCATCATGTGAAGCTCTCCCGCGTCCGTCGAAGGGACCATGAAGGATGTACGCCCGTGACGAGACCCAACGTATTTGTCAATGATCTCTGGGCTCTGTGGAGATTGGTTGTCTGCCATGCCCGGAAACCCCCTTGCCATGAAGCGCGGAAACGTCGCTGATGCCCTAGCCGGGGAACTGGTCGTTGGAGCCAACGGTGCCATCGCTGGAGCGCCCGTGGCTGGCTCCGATCGGGTAACTGCCACCTCTTCGACGCCCATAGCAAGATCATCCTCCTTGGCGTTATCCATTGCCACAACATCATCGGCACCGCCCCTCCGCTTCTTCGCACCCTCCGCAGGTGTGGTATATTCAACTGGCTTCCTCTTCTTGGGGAGATCGCCCTCTCCTATGGGGGCGACTGGTGGAATCTTCGCCACCGAAGGGCCACCAATCTTCTTGACGCTAGATCTACCAAGCCTCCAAAGTTAGCATAGAGATAACACAAAAACGGAACATGATTTGGAAGGAAAATTCGAAGCTTACTTGGCGACCGGGAGCACGCGCAACCCGATGCTGATGTGGGCGGGCTTGTCTAATTCTAGCCACAGCTTACATGTGAGACCTCTCTCGAAGACATCTGAAGCCCACGACACCGCAGGCTTCCTTGATGACGAAGCCGCGGTTGCTGGAATCTCCGGCTCCAAAGACACGATCGCTCCTAAAGGTTGTGGTGACTTTGAAGCCACGGCCTCGGCCGCCTCCTGCTCTAGCACCGTCGAAGCCGTTGGTGCGATCGACGCGAGAGGAACTTCCATTGCCGCCTTGGTGCCTTCAACCTCCAATCCCATCATTGGAACAGAGCCCTCTGGGATCCTGCGTGAGGTCTCGGCCGTGTCGTCCTCGGACTCGTCGTCCGATTCGAACACCACCGCCAACCTGGATGGTGACGCTGCTTTCTTTGCTAGCGACTTTGGCTTGCGCGAGGGTTTCGCCGGCATGGTTGTTCACCGATAAGTGTGCTCTTGCAAGATTTCATCGCCTTCTTCGCGTTCTTTAATACTACGGCTCGCCTCGAGCTCGCGTTGCTTCTGCATGCGAGTCTTGCAAACCGCAGGTGCTGGGGGACGAGCCTCCACCTCCTCCTCTTCCTCATCAGAAGATTCTCCAGAGGCCCCCTCTTCGAACTAGTGGGAAACCTCCTCGTCGAGTGGGGGGAGCCAACCCTCCAAAACCTGAAACAGTTGAGAATGGGCACGAACAACATTCATATGATACGGTTGCAAATCGCACCACAAGAACTGCGACTGAAGATAAAATTCAGAGAGAAGAACTTACTGTGGGGGCTTCATTCTTCATAGGCACGTATAGAGCGAGCCCGGCTGACGTGGTTGTGAATTCTGCGTTAGTGATCTTCTTCAGGGTGGCCTTATAATCTTCGACATCCCATGATACCTTGCTGGTCCGGCAAGGATCATTCTTCCCGCTGTACTCATACATCCAGTGCGGTCGAGTCGCCAATGGGACGAATCGTTGCCCGAGCCAGCAATTGTACAAGTTGGATAAGGACAAACCTTTGTCCTTCAGCTTCTGGATTTGGTCCATCATCTCCGCGACAGCCATCCTTTGGTCGTCGGGGAGCTTGTCCATCGCCAGCCGGCAGGGTTCGCTTCGCTTCGCGACGAACTCCGGCAGTGCCACCTCGCCGGGGGGAGTGGACTCCTTCACATAGAACCAGCTCCTCTTCCACTCGCTCGCGGTCTTCTTCGGCAACATGAGCTCGACGAAGTTGGCCTTCGGCTTCAGCTGGAAGGTGACTCCTCCGGCCGCCAAGATCGGGCCGTCGGAACCTTCCCGTCCGATGTGGCCCTGGAAAAGCTCCAACCACAACAGGAAGTATGGCCTACAGCCAAGATAGCACTCGCAGAAGGCGACGAAGATCACCAGCTGCTCGATGTTGTGCGGTCCGAGATCTGACGGCTTAATCGCATAGTACGCACAAAATCATCGGAAGAACAGCGAGGTGGGAAATCCCAAGCCCCTTTCCAGATGGCTTGGAAAGCAGATGAATTCGGCGGCGCGTGGCTTTGGCTCGATCTCGGATTACACGGGGTTCCTCAAATTCCCCTTGCGGAGGACCCCGGCATCCTTGAAGGACCTGAGTTGCGCCGCGGTGCACTTCGACTTCCCCCATGAGCCCTTCGGAGGAGCCATCGAGAAGGGAAGAGGGGTCGCTTGGTCTGGAGAGGTGTGAATCGAGGAAGACAGGAGAAATGGACGCGCGAGAGTGAAGAATGCAGGAAAAGATCTGCAAAACTAATCTGTTACTCCCCTTATAAGGAAGTGCTGCTCACCAAACTCGGGGTAGCCGTTATCCACGGTAATTATGCCGAAGTTACCGTTGGAAATTCCAATGGATAGTTTTGACCAAATTGGTGGTCCAACTCCTCCATTCAAATCGCTTACAACTGACCCTTGTCCACTCGCCAAAGCAGCGACTTGACAACTGTAGCATTTGCTGAAGAAGCGATTGGGAACCTGGGGAAATTTTCCTTCCTTTCGGTGGAGTCCACCACCGATTCGACTGGGCATCCAAATTGGACTCGCCTGCTCTGACTACCAAAAAGACACCTGCATCTGAATCAACGATGGCCTCGGGGACTACTGATGGGGATATACCGAATGGGGTATGCTCGGCAGGACGTTCTGATTGGGCCAAAGGCCTCGCGAGTGGGCCTACAGGATGGCGACTGGAATGCGACCAAGGAGAAGGCCCGGTGACTGGAGACTAGAGGCCCAGAAGCGTACTCAAAGCCCAGTCGGATTAGGTCAAAGCCTCCAAATATATATCTTGTTCGGTTGTAAATTGTAAACCCTAGCAAGGTTCCCCATATATAAACCTCCGTATGGTATCCTGAAGAACTTACGTTCCATCATACACCCCTTCAAGAGACTCGCTTCTTAGACGCTGAGCTTGCCGGCATTGTAACTCGCTCTCTACTAATCCAATCTAGCAGAAGTAGGTCTTTACCCTCCGAGGGGCCGAACCTAGATAAATCCATGTGCATCCGCCCCCATCTACTTTTGAGATGGCCGACTCGCCCCCGATTCAATCAATCGCTGCCTACTGCAGGGACTTCCGTGGCCATTTCCCCGACACTTCCTCTTGGGGTTCCCCAACGAGCTCGTTAATACATGAGTCAACAAGTATATTTTCTGGCGCCATTGCAGGGGAGTCAAGCAAATCTTCACAAGGTGAGTCCCTCATAACCAATCTCTTTAATTTGTTGTTTTTGTTTTGCTTAGTTTATTTCTGCTTTGTTTGCTTGTTTCTTTATCAAAAACAAAAAAAATAGTTTTACTACTTTGCTTTCTTTACTAAAAACACAAAAAAAATTACTACTCTTGAAAACACTAAGTTGTGTGACTTCACTAGCACCAACAACAATGACTTCATGACCACACCTATTGTTCCACCTGTTCCTGAAGCTACCTTCTTTGAAATAAAACCTGCTTTGCTCAATCTTGTTATGAGAGAACAATTTTCTGGTATTGGTAATGAAGATGCTGTTGCTCATCTGAATAACTTTGTTGAACTTTGTGAGATGCAACATCATAGGGATATAGATGGGGGATATTATTAAGCTTAAATGTTTCCTTTCTCTTTGAGAGGAAAAGCTGAAGAATGGTTGAATTCCTTAACTAGGAATAGTATTGATTCTTGGACTAAATGCAAAGATGCTTTCATTTGAAAATACTATCCTCCTGCTAAGATTATATCTATGAGAAGTGAAATAATGAAGTTTAAACAATCTGATAATGAACATGTTGCTCAAGCTTGGGAAAGAATGAAATCTTTGGTAAAGAATTGTCCCACTCATGGACAAACTGTTTGGATGATTATCCAAACCTTTTATGCAGGATTGAACTGTTCTTCAAGAAATCTATTGGATTCTGCTGCTAGAGGTACCTTTATGACCATTACTTTGGGTGCTGCAACAAAGCTTCTGGATAATATGATGGTTAACTATTCTGAATGGCATACTGAAAGAGCTCCTCAAGGTAAGAAGGTAAATTCTGTTGAAGAAACCTCTTCCTTGAGTGATAAAATTGATGTCATTATGTCTATGGTTGTTAATGGGAAGGCTCATATTGATCCAAATCATGTTCCCTTAGCCTCTTTGGTTGCTCAAGAAGAGCAAGTTGATGTGAACTTTATAAGAAATAACAATTTAAGAAATAATGCCTACAGGAATAATTTTGGTAACAACAATTATAAGCCATATCCTCCCAACAATGGTAATGCTTATGGAAATTCCTACGACAATAATAGGAGTGCTCCCTCTGAACTTGAAGTTATGCTTAAAGACTTTATTAGTAAACAAACTGCTTTCAATAAAACTATTGAGGAGAAACTCTCTAATGCTGAAAGAAATATAGCATCTTAGACGAAGCTCAATCTTCTTTGAATAAAATGGCTGCTACACCTGAAACTAATGAGAATCCCTTTGCTGCTACTAATGCCATGCAAGTTAGAATTGATGAAAATGATAGACTATTAGCTGAATTGCATGCTAAGTGGGAAAGAGAAGATGAAATTGCTAGAAACATTAGTGTTTCTACTATCACCACCACTAGTGTTGAGGCTAGTAATATCTCTACTACTATAGATGATAATTATGATTTTGATCTTGATGGTTGCAATATCTCTGAAGTTATTAAGTTCCTACAAAAGCTTGCTAAAAGTCCTAATGCTAGTGCTATGAATATGGTCTTTCCAAAACACATTACTGATGCTCTCATAAAAATTAAAGAAGAAAATATGAAACATAAAGCTTCTATTCCTATAAAACAAGAAGATGGTTGGGAACCTATCATTAATATGAAGGTGAATGATTTTCATTTCAAAGCTTTATGTGATATTGATAGTAGTGTTTCTATTATGCCTAGAAGGATTTATGATATGCTTGATTTGCCACCATTGGAAGATTGTTACTTGAATGCCCCACTTGATGATAATGCTAAAAAGAAAGTCATGGGGAGTATTAATGATGTTCTTATTATGGTTAACAATGCCTATGTCCCTGTTGATTTCTATGTTTTGGATGTTGAATGCAATGCTTCTTGTCCTATTTCTTTGGGAAAACCTTTTCTTGGAACTGTTGGTGCCATTATTGATATGAAAGAAGGCACCATTAAATATCAACTCCCACTCAAGAAAGGTATAGAACACTTCCCCAAGAAGAGAGAGAAGATTTCTTTTACCTCTCATATGAAAAAAAGAATTATCTTAATGCTTCTTCATTTGAGAACACTTGATTCTTTTTCTTGCTTCTTATGCCTAACTTAAAGGCGTTAAAGAAAAGTACTTATTAGGAGATAACCCAAAACTTTTAGATGAGTCGTGCAAGTTATTACTTCAGTAATAACCGCTCGTTATTGTTTTTATTTGCTTTTTGTGCCAAGAATAACCTCTAATGATAGAGAAGTAATGATTGGAAAAGTTGTTATCCTGAAACAGTTTTATGTGCTTCCCCGTAAAAATTCGTGTAAATCCTATGTTCGTCATTTTGAGGCGTGAATTTTTTGATTCTGCCCCAGGTTGTTATCTAACTTTTGTTAGTTCAACACTTTTTGATTTGAGCAACACAAGGTCTTCGAAAAAATTGTTTTTTACCTGCTGGTCTGTTTTGACAGATTTCTGCCATTATTTGCATTTCCTTCTTGTTGGTTCCTTTTTGTGTTCTTTTGGGGAATTGAGATTTTTGAGGGAAGTGCTACAGTAGCTTGTGTTTTAATGGAAGTTTTATTGTTTTGGAAACTGAACCTAAAGACTTATAATCTTGAGTGCACTGATGTTGCTAATAAAGATTGTGTGAAATTTTGTATGAAGGAAAAATTTCAGGTGTATGGAGAGAATGATGTAATGAGATGAAGAATGGACTAAATCTCAAGCATGGGGATGCCACCCCGTGTCACCCCAAGGAAATATTCAAGAGGTACAAGCGTCAAAGCTTGGGGATGCCCAAGGCATCCCCTTCTTCATCAATAAAAATCCTAGGTTTCTTCCAAACACTTTATTTTTATTGTTTCATGCATAGTTGTGTTGTTTTTGGAGCGTCTTCTTTTTCGTTTTTGTTTTGGTTTTTTATTTGCTTGGTTTTCTTAGTTTGCTGAATAAATTGGTTGGACCCCCTCTTTCATGCATTGGTTTTCAAATAGTTTGGTTTGGTTTGGAAAAGAGTAGGAAAGTTCATGCTTAAGTGAAAAAAGGAGCTTGTTTTTTACTATGGCCTGTGCTTTGTCATGCCATGCTTGATATTGTTTTGGCTTTATGCTGAGTGATCTTTGCTGTAGCATGACATGTTATAAACAATTGAGATTGATTAATGTGCCTTGGAAGAATCTTGCGTTGTTTTAGCATATTAAAGCATAGTATTGTGGTATTCTCCTTTGATTCTTTATTTGGGTAGACTTGGCGCATGCTCACATCATGTTATGACTATCCCAGGTCACCATAAGCCTTCATGATCCTTTAGTTTTCAACTTGTAGTATCACTTTATGCTTTGATTAATGATGTTTTGTCGCTCTGCATGATTATGGCCATTATTGCTCTCTTAGTTGGTCGCTCCCAGTCTTTTGCTAGCCTCCATAACCAAGTATGAGTTCCACTCATGCATCCAATACCTCAAACAAAGTTATTCCGAAGAATCCACCATACCTACCTATTAGCATTTGGTATTCCAAGTATATTCATGTTTTTATCTACCTTCCGAATTAAACTTGTTATGAGAAAACTAGTGATTAAAGCTCTCACGAACTTGATGGCACACTTTACTTTTCTTGCCCTTAATAAACTTGAACCATTGTATCGTCTATGTTGTATATGCTTGCACTTATATGTTGTAGATTAGCAAAACCATGCTGTGATGGGGAACGCTTTCAACATTGCACTTATACTTTGTACCTAGTTGATATCATGTTCTTTTGTCTATGGATGTCATTGGTATGAAATGAAACAGGAGCTTGTAAGTCCATGGAGTTATGTATGTGTGTTAGAGAAATGCCTGGGCCGCTGGTCTAATCCATGCCGTCATGGTGGAAACCTACAGCGTAACTATAATGAGTTTTCTATGAAGCATTTTTCTTATAAAAAAAGAGTCAGATATTGAGAAAAAAAGAGAAAAAGGAAAAAAGAGATGAGAAAATAGGAAAGAGAGAAAAAAGCACCATTTTCCCATGGTAAATAAGAAGATTGCTGAGATGCTCGTTGTCTGCTTGCCTTGTCATTTTGATATGGGGATTCTTCCGTATCATCGGGCAAGGGGTAACCCGTTGGCGGTTCTCTATGATACACATGTACTTACTATGACAAGAACTTACCGGTAACTAAACTTGAGTAGCATGAGGAGAGACCCTCGTATTCAAGTGACATGAGATTTGAACTTATACTTTGTCAAGCATATACTCCATAGTTTGTTCACTTTAACCTTAATCACTTCAAGATGCTTATGATAGGGGAAATGAGAGCTGAAAGCTAAAAAGTACCATAATTTTTGGAAGCTCTTTATGAAACTTGAATCCCTACTTCCTTCTATGAAGGCCTTTCTTTTACTTTTATGTTGAGTCTCCACCTTCTATCTTTACGCACCTACTTTGAGAGCATAGTGGCCATTCTTAGTTATATGTGCATTGTACCAAGACTTGTTGATTGATGCATAACTTTGATATTGCTTGTTTTATACTATTTGTATCTAGTCACTCTTCTGAACTTTGAAGGTGTCCTATGCATTTATGTTTGCTACTCTATGAGGGACAATATGAATGCCACTATGCTATATTTTCTTTATGTGAAACAAACAAACGTCTTGCAAAGCATTGTTATTCATGAATCTTTTGTTTATGCCTTTTCATGCTGCAGCATAGTGGCTTTGTCTTATTGTTAGAACTTTGTCTTTCATGTTATGGTTGAAGAACTATGATCCCATCTATCAATGTTTTACAAATACTTTTATCAAGTTTATGATGGTGCATGTCACCTCAAAGATTATTCTTTCTTTTTATCACTTACCTACTCAAGGACGAGCCAAAGTTAAGCTTGGGGATGTTGATACGTTGCTAACGTATCCATAATTTTTGATGTTCCATGCTTGGTTTTTATCTACTTTCTTATGTTTTGTCCACACTTTGGAGTACTTTCTAT
Source organism: Avena insularis (assembly GCA_023614405.1). NCBI lineage: Eukaryota > Viridiplantae > Streptophyta > Magnoliopsida > Poales > Poaceae > Avena > Avena insularis. The sequence goes on from CM042688.1 coordinate 379,249,105, forward strand.
ACACTTTCTTGGACTAACCTATTAACAAGATGCCATAGTGCCAGCTGCCTGTTTTCTGCTATTTTTGGTTCCAGGAAAGTCATAAAATGAATATTCTCGGAATTGGACGGGACAAAAGCCAAAGTCAGTTTTTCACTGAGGGACACACGGAGCCAGAATACGAGACGGAGAGGGGCCAGAGGGCCTCCACACCACCTATCCACGCGGCTAGGGCTGGCCCGTGCCAGGGGGTGGTGTGGCCGCCTCGGGCACCCCCTCGGCCTCCCCTTTCGCCTATAAGATGCCTCCGATACAGAAACCCTAAGTATCCGATCAAAATTCCACGAAAGAGTCTATAGCCACCGTCATCCCCATCCCTAGATCGTGAGGGATATGAAGCTCTTCCCGGCTCCTTGCTGGAGGGGAGAATTCACCCTGGAGGCCTTCTTCATCACCATGCAAGCCTCCGGTGTGATGCGTGAGTAGTTCATCTCTGGACTACGGGTCCATGTAGTAGCTAGATGGTTGGTTCTTCTCCTTTGTGCTATCATGTTTAGATCTTGTGAGCTTCATTCATGATCAAGATCATCTATTTGTAATCCTACATGTTGTGTTTGTAGGGATCTGATGGATATTGAGATGCTATTTCAGATTGATTATTGATTCTATCATGTCTTTGTTATTTGAGATCTTCCATGCTTTCCGTTGTTAGTAGCTATCTTGGCCAAGTAGATGCTAGCAACTCCAAGAGTTAGTATTTATGCTCGATAGTGGGTTCATGCCGCTAGTAATCTGGGGAAGTGACAGAAATCTCTAAGGTACTGGATGTGCTATTGCTACTAGGGAGAAAACAACAATCCTTTGTTCATAGAACAATCATATTGTTTACTTTACACGCAATGCATAATGCAATTATCTGTTTCTTGCAACTTAATACTGGAGGGGGTTCGGATGATAACCTGAAGGTAGATTATTAGTCATAGATACAGTTGGATTATGGTCTATGTATAATATTGTAATGCCCAATCAAGTCTCAAAGGAGTCAAGATGTTTAGTATATGCATGTATGCTTTCTCGATGTTTGTCAATTGCCCCGCTATAATTTGTTCACCCAACATGTCATCTATCTTAACGAGAGGCACCACTAGTGAACTACGGACCCTGGTCCTTTCTTTTACCATCAATCTACAACTATTTACTACTTTCTATTTACTCTCTGTAAACTATTACTTTCTTCCACACAATACGTTTAATTCTTTGTTTTCAGCAAAACCTGTGAGATTGACAACCTCACTATAAGTTGGTTGCAAAGTTCTGTGGTTGTGTTGTGCAGGTTTCCACGTTGCTGCTGGCGCGAGTAGTGAGCCCTGCCAAAGTCCAGCTAGCAACACCTTTGAGGTGTTTCTTTGCTCCTACTAGATTGATAACCTTGGTTTCATAACTAAGGGAAAACTTACTGCTGTACTCATCATACCTTCCTTTTGGGGTTCCCCAACGAGATCGTTAATACATGAGTCAGCAGTAGGCTCTCATTATCTTGGGTGAGGGAGCATGCAAGCTCATGTTGGTTGTCAATCTTGGCACTGATCGCGACCACCTTGTCACGGTACTTGGCCTTCGATCACTGCATCATTCATGTTAATTGAAATAGGAATTCTATAATTACACTCTAGGTTCTAGGTGAATACTAATAGAGATCAAAAATTGTCCGTTGAATCTATTGACCGCAGTGTTAAAAAATGGACCTAGAGATCTATTCATGACCACGATAAACTAATCCTAATCACAAAAATCCATAGTGAATCTATGAACAGCGGTATTAAGGAAAAACCAAGAGATCCAGTCATATTCATTAAAACTAATACAACTCGCAAGAAGATGGAGAGCGAGATGGAGAAGAAGTAGAACAAGAAGACCGTACCGGGAGGAGCCCTTGCCTGCTAGAACATTCGGCGCCATTGTCAGGGGAGATTGGACCTCGATGAGAGGGGGGCTTGAGCGGCTGGTAGAGCAAGAAGTGCCTCGTGGCGATTTCTCTCCCTTTTCTCCGCGAGGATCATCGACCAGCCTCTCCCCCTCCTCAGGGGAGGCATGGCTTGCAGGGTGAGGGTGGCGGCGACAGGAGGAAGAAGATAGTGATTAGTGTGGGAGAAGAGTCGAAGAGTACAGGGTGTGGTCCAGTAGTACTAGTACTATTATACAAGACCACCGTGTACGGTCTACCTTCTCAAAGAAGCCAGGGAGGCAGGGGTAGGGAATCGATGGGACTTGTATTTATTGCGATGGACAGTTCAATGGTCTTCGGTGCCATCCAAAATCTAGTATATAATAACGGGAGTGCGAGCCGGGTGGTCATCACGGGCATCGGCGCACACATCCGTCATGCGTGTGTCACGTCTTGATGGGGCAATGACGTGCGCAACTGCTGCACGATCACGTCGGCATGTCAAATTCCGTCGAACTCCACGTCGACAGGGACGCATGGGATATTTACATCTTTTCTTTTGATAATCGACAAATGCATGCGTGGACACGACGCACGAAACTGGTGCTCATCCTTGATCAGATCGGCACCCCACTCTGTGTACCCACCATCGACCATTCGGAGCAACTGCCTCGAGCACGATGCCCCCTCGCCATTGCAATAGCAGGTCCAAGCCGTCCACTGACCGTCCTGCGTCCTTGCATGTGTGTTCTTTTTACTAAGAACAACTGGAGCCATATCATGACTATTCTTTTCACATACCACATATGGATCCACCAGTGTCATTGAAATGTGTGTTCTCTTCAGAGACCACACATGGATCCACCAGTGTCATTGCATGTGTGTTCTTTTTACTAAGAACAACTGGAGTCATATCATGACTATTCTTTTCACATGCCACATATGGATCCACCAGTGTCATTGAAATATGTGTTCTCTTCAGAGACCACACATGTATCCACCAGTGACATTGCATGTGTGTTCTTTTTACTAACAACAACCAGAGTCATTGCATGTGTGTTCTTTTCACAATCCACCTATGGATCCACCAGTGTCATTGCATGGCTGTTCTCCTCAGAGACCACACATGGATCCACCAGTGTCATTGCATGTGTGTTCTTCATTTCATGACTATTCTTTTCACAGACCACATATGGATCCACCAGTGTCATTCAAATATGTGTTCTCTTTAGAGACCACACATGGATCCACCAGTGTCAGTGCATGTGTGTTCTTTTTACTAACAACAACTAGAATCATTCCATGTGTGTTCTTTTCACAATCCACCTATGGATCCACCCGTGTCATTGCATGTGTGTTCTTCTCATTAACCACGGCTAGAGTCAATGCATGACCACACATGGATCCACCAGTGTCATTGCATGTGTGCTCTTTTTACTAACAACAACTGGAGTCATTTCATGACTATTCTTTTCACATACCACATATGGATCCACCAGTGTCATTGAAATGTGTGTTCTCTTCAAAGACCACACATGGATCCACTAGTGTCATTGCATGTGTGTTCTTTTTACTAAGAACAACTGGAGTCATATCATGACTATTCTTTTCACATGCCTCATATGGATCCACCAGTGTCATTGAAATGTGTGTTCTCTTCAAAGACCACACATGGATCCACCAGTGTCATTGCATGTGTGCTATTTTTACTAACAACAACCAGAGTCATTGCATGTGTGTTCTTTTCACAATCCACCTATGGATCCACCAGTGTCATTGCATGTGTGTTCTCTTCAGAGACCACACATGGATCCACCAGTGTCATTGCATGTGTGTTCTTTTTACTAAGAACAATTGGAGCCATATCATGACTATTATTTTCACATACCACATATGGATCCACCAGTGTCATTGAAATGTGTGTTCTCTTCAGAGACCACACATGGATCCCCAGTGTTAGTGCATGTGTGTTCTTTTTACTAACAACAACTAGAATCATTCCATGTGTGTTCTTTTCACAATCCACCTATGGATCCACCCGTGTAATTGCATGTGTGTTCTTCTCATTAACCATAGCTAGAGTCATTGCATGACCACACATGGATCCACCAGTGTCATTGCATGTGTGCACTTTTTACTAACAACAACTGGAGTCATTTCATGACTATTCTTTTCACATACCACATATGGATCCACCAGTGTCATTGAAATGTGTGTTCTCTTCAGAGACCACACATGGATCCCTGATGTCATTGCATGTGTGTTCTTTTTACTAAGAACAACTGGAGTCATATCATGACTATTATTTTCACATGCCACATATGGATCCACCAGTGTCATTGAAATGTGTGTTCTCTTCAAAGACCACACATGGATCCACCAGTGTCATTGCATGTGTGTTCTTTTTACTAAGAACAACTGGAGTCATATCATGGCTATTTTTTTCACATGCCACATATGGATCCACCAGTGTCATTGAAATGTGTGTTCTCTTCAAAGACCACACATGGATCCACCAGTGTCATTGAATGTGTGCTATTTTTACTAACAACAACCAGAGTCATTGCATGTGTGTTCTTTTCACAATCCACCTATGGATCCACCAGTGTCATTGCATGTGTGGTCTCTTCAGAGACCACACATGGATCCACCAGTGTCAGTGCATGTGTGTTCTTTTTACTAACAACAACTAGAACCATTCCATGTGTGTTCTTTTCACAATCCACCAATGGATCCTCCCGTGTCATTGCATGTGTGTTCTTCTCATTAACCACAGCTAGAGTCATTGCATGACCACACATGGATCCACCAGTGTCATTGCATGTGTGCTCTTTTTACTAACAACAACTGGAGTCATTTCTTGACTATTCTTTTCACATACCACATATGGATCCACCAGTGTCATTGAAATGTGTGTTCTCTTCAGAGACCACACATGGATCTACCAGTGTCATTGCATGTGTGTTCTTTTTACTAAGAACAACTGGAGTCATATCATGACTATTCTTTTCACATGCCACATATGGATCCACTAGTGTCATTGAAATGTGTGTTCTCTTCAAAGACCACACATGGATCCACCAGTGTCGTTGCATGTGTGTTATTTTTACTAACAACAACCAGAGTCATTGCATGTGTGTTCTTTTCAAAATCCACCTATGGATCCACCAGTGTCATTGCATGTGTGTTATTTTCACAATCCACCTATGGATCCACCAGTGTCATTGCATGTGTGTTCTTTTTACTAACAACAACTAGAGTCATTTCATGACTATTCTTTTCACAGACCAAATATGGATCCACCAGTGTCATTGAAATATGTGTTCTCTTTAGAGACCACACATGGATCCACCAGTGTTAGTGCATGTGTGTTCTTTTTACTAACAACAACTAGAATCATTCCATGTGTGTTCTTTTCACAATCCACCTATGGATCCACCCATGTCATTGCATGTGTGTTCTTCTCATTGACCACTGCTAGAGTCATTGCATGAGCACACATGGATCCACCAGTGTCATTCCATGTGTGCACTTTTTACTAACAACAACTTGAGTCATATCATGACTATTCTTTTCACATGCCACATATGGATCCACCAGTGTCATTGAAATGTGTGTTCTCTTCAAGGACCACACATGGATCCACAAGTGTCATTGCATGTGTGTTCTTTTTACTAAGAACAACTGGAGTCATATCATGGCTATTTTTTTCACATGCCACATATGGATCCACCAGTGTCATTGAAATGTGTGTTCTCCTCAAAGACCACACATGGATCCACCAGTGTCATTGCATGTGTGTTATTTTTACTAACAACAACCAGAGTCATTGCATGTGTGTTCTTTTCAATATCCAGCTATGGATCCACCAGTGTCATTGCATGTGTGTTCTCTTCAGAGACCACACATGGATCCACCAGTGTCAGTGCATGTGTGTTCTTTTTACTAACAACAACTAGAATCATTCCATGTGTGTTCTTTTCACAATCCACCCATGGATCCACCCGTGTCATTGCATGTGTGTTCTTCTCATTAACCACAGCTAGAGTCATTGCATGACCACACATGGATCCACCAGTGTCATTGCATGTGTGCTCTTTTTACTAACAACAACTGGAGTCATTTCATGACTATTCTTTTCACATACCACATATGGATCCACCAGTGTCATTGAAATGTGTGTTCTCTTCAGAGACCACACATGGATCCACCGATGTCATTGCATGTGTGTTCTTTTTACTAAGAACAACTGGAGTCATATCATGACTATTCTTTTCACATGCCACATATGGATCCACCAGTGTCATTGAAATGTGTGTTCTCTTCAAAGACCACACATGGATCCACCAGTGTCATTGCATGTGTGCTATTTTTACTAACAACAACCAGAGTCATTGCATGTGTGTTATTTTCACAATCCACCTATGGATCCACCAGTGTCATTGCATGGCTGTTCTCTTCAGAGACCACACATGGATCCACCAGTGTCATTGCATGTGTGTTCTTTTTACTAAGAACAACTGGAGCCATATCATGACTATTCTTTTCACATACCACATATGGATCCACCAGTGTCATTGAAATGTGTGTTCTCTTCAGAGACCACACATGGATCCACCAGTGTCATTGCATGTGTGTTCTTTTTACTAAGAACAACTGGAGTCATATCATGACTATTCTTTTCACATGCCACATATGGATCCACTAGTGTCATTGAAATGTGTGTTCTCTTCAAAGACCACACATGGATCCACCAGTGTCGTTGCATGTGTGTTATTTTTACTAACAACAACCAGAGTCATTGCATGTGTGTTCTTTTCACAATCCACCTATGGATCCACCAGTGTCATTGCATGTGTGTTCTCTTCAGAGACCACACATGGATCCACCAGTGTCATTGCATGTGTGTTCTTTTTACTAAGAACAACTGGTGCCATATCATGATTATTCTTTTCACATACCACATATGGATCCACCAGTGTCATTGAAATGTGTGTTCTCTTCAGAGACCACACATGGATCCACCAGTGTCATTGCATGTGTGTTCTTTTTACTAAGAACAACTGGAGTCATATCATGACTATTCTTTTCACATGCCACATATGGATCCACTAGTGTCATTGAAATGTGTGTTCTCTTCAAAGACCACACCTTGATCCACCAGTGTCGTTGCATGTGTGTTATTTTTACTAACAACAACCAGAGTCATTGCATGTGTGTTCTTTTCACAATCCACCTATGGATCCACCAGTGTCATTGCATGGCTGTTCTCTTCAGAGACCACACATGGATCCACCAGTGTCATTGCATGTGTGTTCTTTTTACTAACAACAACTAGAGTCATTTCCTGACTATTCTTTTCACAGACCAAATATGGATCCACCAGTGTCATTGAAATATGTGTTCTCTTTAGAGACCACACATGGATCCACCAGTGTTAGTGCATGTGTGTTCTTTTTACTAACAACAACTAGAATCATTCCATGTGTGTTCTTTTCACAATCCACCTATGGATCCACCCATGTCATTGCATGTGTGTTCTTCTCATTAACTACTGCTAGAGTCATTGCATGACCACACATGGATCCACCAGTGTCATTGCATGTGTGCACATTTTACTAACAACAACTTGAGTCATTTCATGACTATTCTTTTCACATACCACATATGGATCCACCTGTGTCATTGAAATGTGTGTTCTCTTCAGAGACCACACATGGATCCACCAGTGTCATTGCATGTGTGTTCTTTTTACTAAGAACAACTGGAGTCATATCATGACTATTCTTTTCACATGCCACATATGGATCCACCAGTGTCATTGAAATGTGTGTTCTCTTCAAAGACCACACATGGATCCACCAGTGTCATTGCATGTGTGCTATTTTTACTAACAACAACCAAAGTCATTGCATGTGTGTTCTTTGCACAATCCACCTATGGATCCACCAGTGTCATTGCATGTGTGTTCTCTTCAGAGACCACACATGGATCCACCAGTGTCATTGCATGTGTGTTCTTTTTACTAAGAACAACTGGAGCCATATCATGACTATTCTTTTCACATACCACATATGGATCCACCAGTGTCATTGAAATGTGTGTTCTCTTCAGAGACCACACATGGATCCACCAGTGTCATTGCATGTGTGTTCTTTTTACTAAGAACAACTGGAGTCATATCATGACTATTCTTTTCACATGCCACATATGGATCCACTAGTGTCATTGAAATGTGTGTTCTCTTCAAAGACCACACATGGATCCACCAGTGTCGTTGCATGTGTGTTATTTTTACTAACAACAACCAGAGTCATTGCATGTGTGTTCTTTTCACAATCCACCTATGGATCCACCAGTGTCATTGCATGTGTGTTCTCTTCCGAGACCACACATGGATCCTGATGTCATTGCATGTGTGTTCTTTTTACTAAGAACAACTGGAGCCATATCATGACTATTCTTTTCACATACCACATATGGATCCACCAGTGTCATTGAAATGTGTGTTCTCTTTAAAGACCACACATGGATCCACCAGTGTCGTTGCATGTGTGTTATTTCTACTAACAACAACCAGAGTCATTGCATGTGTGTTATTTTCACAATCCACCTATGGATCCACCAGTGTCATTGCATGTGTGTTCTTTTTACTAACAACAACTAGAGTCATTTCATGACTATTCTTTTCACAGACCAAATATGGATCCACCAGTGTCATTGAAATATGTGTTCTCTTTAGAGACCACACATGGATCCACCAGTGTTAGTGCATGTGTGTTCTTTTTACTAACAACAACTAGAATCATTCCATGTGTGTTCTTTTCACAATCCACCTATGGATCCACCCATGTCATTGCATGTGTGTTCTTCTCATTAACCACTGCTAGAGTCATTGCATGACCACACATGGATCCACCAGTGTCATTGCATGTGTGCACTTTTTACTAACAACAACTTGAGTCATATCATGACTATTCTTTTCACATGCCACATATGGATCCACCAGTGTCATTGAAATGTGTGTTCTCTTCAAGGACCACACATGGATCCACCAGTGTCATTGAATGTGTGTTCTTTTTACTAAGAACAACTGGAGTCATATCATGGCTATTTTTTTCACATGCCACATATGGATCCACCAGTGTCATTGAAATGTGTGTTCTCTTCAAAGACCACACATGGATCCACCAGTGTCATTGCATGTGTGTTATTTTTACTAACAACAACCAGAGTCATTGCATGTGTGTTCTTTTCACAATCCACCTATGGATCCACCAGTGTCATTGCATGTGTGTTCTCTTCAGAGACCACACATGGATCCACCATTGTCAGTTCATGTGTGTTCTTTTTACTAACAACAACTAGAATCATTCCATGTGTGTTCTTTTCACAATCCACCTATGGATCCACCCGTGTCATTGCATGTGTGTTCTTCTCATTAACCACAGCTAGAGTCATTGCATGACCACACATGGATCCACCAGTGTCATTGCATGTGTGCTCTTTTTACTAACAACAACTAGAGTCATTTCATGACTATTCTTTTCACATACCACATATGGATCCACCAGTGTCATTGAAATGTGTGTTCTCTTCAGAGACCACACATGGATCCACCAGTGTCATTGCATGTGTGTTCTTTTTACTAAGAACAACTGGAGTCATATCATGACTATTCTTTTCACATGCCACATATGGATCCACCAGTGTCATTGAAATGTGTGTTCTCTTCAAAGACCACACATGGATCCACCAGTGTCATTGCATGTGTGCTATTTTTACTAACAACAACCAGAGTCATTGCATGTGTGTTCTTTTCACAATCCACCTATGGATCCACAGTGTCATTGCATGGTTTCTCTTGAGACCACACATGGATCCACCAGTGTCATTGCATGTGTGTTCTTTTTACTAAGAACAACTGGAGCCATATCATGACTATTCTTTTCACATACCACATATGGATCCACCAGTGTCATTGAAATGTGTGTTCTCTTCAGAGACCACACATGGATCCACCAGTGTCATTGCATGTGTGTTCTTTTTACTAAGAACAACTGGAGTCTTATCATGACTATTCTTTTCACATGCCACATATGGATCCACTAGTGTCATTGAAATGTGTGTTCTCTTCAAAGACCACACATGGATCCACCAAAGGTCGTTGCATGTGTGTTATTTTACTAACAACAACTCGAGTCATTGCATGTGTTTTCTTTTCACAATCCACCTATGGATCCACCAGTGTCATTGCATGTGTGTTCTCTTCAGAGACCACACATGGATCCACCAATGTCATTGCATGTGTGTTCTTTTTACTAAGAACAACTGGTGCCATATCATGATTATTCTTTTCACATACCACATATGGATCCACCAGTGTCATTGAAATATGTGTTCTCTTTAGAGACCACACATGGATCCACCAGTGTTAGTGCATGTGTGTTCTTTCTACTAACAACAACTAGAATCATTCCATGTGTGTTCTTTTCACAATCCACCTATGGATCCACCCGTGTCATTGCATGTGTGTTCTTCTCAGTAACCACAGCTAGAGTCATTGCATGATACACATGGATCCACCAGTGTCATTGCATGTGTGCACTTTTTACTAACAACAACTGGAGTCATTTCATGACTATTCTTTTCACATACCACATATGGATCCACCTGTGTCATTGAAATATGTGTTCTCTTTAGAGACCACACATGGATCCACCAGTGTCATTGCATGTGTGTTCTTTTTACTAACAACAACTAGAATCATTCCATGTGTGTTCTTTTCACAATCCACCTATGGATCCACCCATGTCATTGCATGTGTGTTCTTCTCATTAACCACTGCTAGAGTCATTGCATGACCACACATGGATCCACCAGTGTCATTGCATGTGTGCACTTTTTACTAACAACAACTTGAGTCATATCATGACTATTCTTTTCACATGCCACATATGGATCCACCAGTGTCATTGAAATGTGTGTTCTCTTCAAGGACCACACATGGATCCACCAGTGTCATTGAATGTGTGTTCTTTTTACTAAGAACAACTGGAGTCATATCATGGCTATTTTTTTCACATGCCACATATGGATCCACCAGTGTCATTGAAATGTGTGTTCTCTTCAAAGACCACACATGGATCCACCAGTGTCATTGCATGTGTGTTATTTTTACTAACAACAACCAGAGTCATTACATGTGTGTTCTTTTCACAATCCACCTATGGATCCACCAGTGTCATTGCATGTGTGTTCTCTTCAGAGACCACACATGGATCCACCATTGTCAGTTCATGTGTGTTCTTTTTACTAACAACAACTAGAATCATTCCATGTGTGTTCTTTTCACAATCCACCTATGGATCCACCCGTGTCATTGCATGTGTGTTCTTCTCATTAACCACAGCTAGAGTCATTGCATGACCACACATGGATCCACCAGTGTCATTGCATGTGTGCTCTTTTTACTAACAACAACTAGAGTCATTTCATGACTATTCTTTTCACATACCACATATGGATCCACCAGTGTCATTGAAATGTGTGTTCTCTTCAGAGACCACACATGGATCCTGATGTCATTGCATGTGTGTTTTTTGTACTAAGAACAACTGGAGTCATATCATGACTATTCTTTTCACATGCCACATATGGATCCACCAGTGTCATTGAAATGTGTGTTCTCTTCAAAGACCACACATGGATCCACCAGTGTCATTGCATGTGTGCTATTTTTACTAACAACAACCAGAGTCATTGCATGTGTGTTCTTTTCACAATCCACCTATGGATCCACCAGTGTCATTGCATGGCTGTTCTCTTCAGAGACCACACATGGAACCACCAGTGTCATTGCATGTGTGTTCTTTTTACTAAGAACAACTGGAGCCATATCATGACTATTCTTTTCACATACCACATATGGATCCACCAGTGTCATTGAAATGTGTTCTCTTGGAGACCACACATGGATCCTGATGTCATTGCATGTGTGTTCTTTTTACTAAGAACAACTGGAGTCATATCATGACTATTCTTTTCACATGCCACATATGGATCCACTAGTGTCATTGAAATGTGTGTTCTCTTCAAAGACCACACATGGATCCACCAGTGTCGTTGCATGTGTGTTATTTTTACTAACAACAACCAGAGTCATTGCATGTGTGTTCTTTTCACAATCCACCTATGGATCCACCAGTGTCATTGCATGTGTGTTCTCTTCAGAGACCACACATGGATCCACCAATGTCATTGCATGTGTGTTCTTTTTACTAAGAACAACTGGTGCCATATCATGATTATTCTTTTCACATACCACATATGGATCCACCAGTGTCATTGAAATATGTGTTCTCTTTAGAGACCACACATGGATCCACCAGTGTTAGTGCATGTGTGTTCTTTCTACTAACAACAACTAGAATCATTCCATGTGTGTTCTTTTCACAATCCACCTATGGATCCACCCGTGTCATTGCATGTGTGTTCTTCTCAGTAACCACAGCTAGAGTCATTGCATGATACACATGGATCCACCAGTGTCATTGCATGTGTGCACTTTTTACTAACAACAACTGGAGTCATTTCATGACTATTCTTTTCACATACCACATATGGATCCACCTGTGTCATTGAAATGTGTGTTCTCTTCAGAGACCACACATGGATCCACCAGTGTCATTGCATGTGTGTTCTTTTTACTAAGAACAACTGGTGCCATATCTTGATTATTCTTTTCACATACCACACATGGATCCACCAGTGTCATTGCATGTGTTTTATTTTTACTACCAACAACAAGAGTCATTGCATGTGTGTTCTTTTCACAATCCACCTATGGATCCACCAGTGTCATTGCATGGCTGTTCTCTTCAGAGACCACACATGGATCCACCAGTGTCATTGCATGTGTGTTCTTTTTACTAACAACAACTGGAGTCATTTCATGACTATTCTTTTCACAGACTACATATGGATCCACCAGTGTCATTGAGATATGTGTTCTCTTTAGAGACCACACATGGATCCACCAGTGTTAGTGCATGTGTGTTCTTTTTTACTAACAACAACTAGAATCATTCCATGTGTGTTCTTTTCACAATCCACCTATGGATCCACCCATGTCATTGCATGGGTGTTCTTCTCATTAACCACAACTAGAGTCATTGCATGACCACACATGGATCCACCAGTGTCATTGCATGTGTGCACTTTTTACTAACAACAACTGGAGTCATTTCATGAATATTCTTTTCACATACCACATATGGATCCACCAGTGTCATTGAAATGTGTGTTCTCTTCAGAGACCACACATGGATCCACCAGTGTCATTGCATGTGTGTTCTTTTTACTAAGAACAACTAGAGTCATATCATGACTATTCTTTTCACATGCCCCATATGGATCCACCAGTGTCATTGCATGTGTGTTATTTTTACTAACAACAACCAGAGTCATTGCACATGTGTTCTTTTCACAATCCACCTATGGATCCACCAGTGTCATTGCATGTGTGTTCTCTTCAAAGACCACACATGGATCCACCAGTGTCATTGCATGTGTGTTCTTTTTACTAAGAACAACTGGAGCCATATCATGACTATTCTTTTCACATACCACATATGGATCCACCAGTGTCATTGAAATGTGTGTTCTCTTCATAGACCACACATGGATCCACCAGTGTCATTGCATGTGTGTTCTTTTTAGTAAGAACAACTGGAGTCATATCATGACTATTCTTTTCACATGCCACATATGGATCCACCAGTGTCATTGAAATGTGTGTTCTCTTCAAAGACCACACATGGATCCACTAGTGTCGTTGCATGTGTGTTATTTTTACTAACAACAACCAGAGTCATTGCATGTGTGTTCTTTTCACAATCCACCGATGGATCCACCAGTGTCATTGCATGTGTGTTCTCTTTAGAGACCACACATGGATCCACCAGTGTCATTGCATATGTGTTCTTTTTACTAACAACAACTGGAGTCATTTCGTGACTATTCTTTTTACAGACCACATATGGATCCACGAGTGTCATTGAGATGTGTGTTCTCTTCAGAGACCACACATGGGTCAACCAGAGTCATTGCATGTGTGTTCTTTTTACTAACAACAACTAGAGTCATTGCATGTGTGTTCTTTTCACAATGCACCTATGGATCCACCAGTGTCATCGCATGTGTGTTCTTCTCATTAACCACAGCTAGAGCCATTGCATGTGTGTTCTCTTTAGAGACCACACATGGATCCACCAGTGTCATTGGATGTGTGTTTTTTTTACTAACAACAACTGGAGTCATTTCATTACTATTATTTTCACATACCACAAATGCATACACCAGTGTCATTGAAATGTGTGTTCTCTTCAGAGACCACACATGGATCCACCAGTGTCATTGCATGTGTGTTCTTTTTACTAAGAACAACTGGAGTCATATCATGACTATTCTTTTCACATGCCACATATGGATCCACCAGTGTCATTGAAATGTGTGTTCTCTTCAAAGACCACACATGGATCCACCAGTGTCGTTACATGTGTGTTATTTTTACTAACAACAACCAGAGTCATTGCATGTGTGTTCTTTCCACAATCCACCTATGTATCCAACAGTGTCATTGCATGGTTGTTCTCTTCAAAGACCACACATGGATCCACCAGTGTCATTGCATGTGTGTTCTTTTTACTAACAACAACTGGAGTCATTTCATGACTATTATTTTCACAGACCACATATGGATCCACCAGTGTCATTGAAATATTTGTTCTCTTTAGAGACCACACATGGATCCACCAGTGTCAGTGCATGTGTGTTCTTTTTACTGACAACAACTAGAATCATTCCATGTGTGTTCTTTTCACAATCCACCTATGGATCCACCCGTGTCATTGCATGCGTGTTCTTCTCATTAACCACAGCTAGAGTCATTGCATGACCACACATGGATCCACCAGTGTCATTGCATGTGTGCTCTTTTTACTAACAAAAACTGGAGTCATTTCATGATTATTCTTTTAGAATACCACTTATGGATCCACCAGTGTCATTGAAATGTGTGTTCTTTAGAGACCACACATGGATCCACCCGTGTCATTGCATGTGTGTTTTTTGTACTAAGAACAACTGGAGTCATATCATGACTATTCTTTTCACATGCCACATATGGATCCACCAGTGTCATTGAAATGTGTGTTCTCTTCAAAGACCACACATGGATCCACCAGTGTCATTGCATATGTGTTATTTTTACTAACAACAACCAGAGTCATTGCATGTGTGTTCTTTTCACAATCCATCTATGGATCCACCTGTGTCATTGCATGTGTGTTCTCTTCAGAGACCACACATGGATCCAATAGTGTCATTGCATGTGTGTTCTTTTTACTAAGAACAACTAGAGCCATATCATGACTATTCTTTTCACATACCACATATGGATCCACCAGTGTCATTGAAATGTGTGTTCTCTTCAGAGACCACACATGGATCCACCAGTGTCATTGCATGTGTGTTCTTTTTACTAAGAACAACTGGAGTCATATCATGCCTATTCTTTTCGCATGCCACATATGGATCCACCAGTGTCATTGAAATGTGTGTTCTCTTCAAAGACCACACATGGATCCACCAGTGTCGTTGCATGTGTGTTATTTTTACTAACAACAACCAGAGTCATTGCATGTGTGTTCTTTTCACAATCCACCTATGGATCCACCAGTGTCATTGCATGGTTGTTCTCTTCAGAGACCTCACATGGATCCACCAGTGTCATTGCATGTGTGTTCTTTTTACTAACAACAACTGGAGTCATTTCATGACTATTCTTTTCACAGACCACATATGGATCCACCAGTGTCATTGAAATATGTGTTCTCTTTAGAGACCACACATGGATCCACCAGTGTTAGTGCATGTGTGTTCCTTTTACTAACAACAACTAGAATCATTCCATGTGTGTTCTTTTCACAATCCACCTATGGATCCACCCGTGTCATTGCATCTGTGTTCTTCTCATTAACCACAGCTAGAGTCATTGCATGACCACACATGGATCCACCAGTGTCATTGCATGTGTGCTCTTTTTACTAACAACAACTGGAGTCATTTCATGACTATTCTTTTCACATACCACATATGGATCCACCAGTGTCATTGAAATGTGTGTTCTCTTCAAAAACCACACATGGATCCACCAGTGTCATTGCATGTGTGTTCTTTTTACTAAGAACAACTGGAGTCATATCATGACTATTCTTTTCGCATGCCACATATGGATCCACCAGTGTAATTGAAATGTGTGTTCTCTTCAAAGACCACACATGGATCCACCAGTGTCATTGCATGAGTGTTATTTTTACTAATAACAACCAGAGTCATTGCATGTGTGTTCTTTTCACAATCCACCTATGGATCCACTAGTGTCATTGCATGTGTGTTCTTTTTACTAAGAACAACTGGAGCCATATCATGACTATTCTTTTCACATACCACATATGGATCCACCAGTGTCATTGAAATGTGTGTTCTCTTCAGAGACCACACATGGATGCACCAGTGTCATTGCATGTGTGTTCTTTTTACTAAGAACAACTGGAGTCATATCATGACTATTGTTTTCACATGCCTAATATGGATCCAACAGTGTCATTAAAATGTGTGTTCTCTTCAAAGACCACACATGGATCCACCAGTGTCATTGCATGTGTGTTATTTTTACTAACAACAACCAGAGTCATTGCATGTGTGTTCTTTTCACAATCCACCTATGGATCCACCAGTGTCATTGCATGGCTGTTCTCTTCAGAGACTACACATGGATTCACCAGTGTCATTGCATGTGTGTTCTTTTTACTAACAACAACTAGAGTCATTTCATGACTATTCTTTTCACAGACCACATATGGATCCACCAGTGTCATTGAAATATTTGTTGTCTTTAGAGACCACACATGGATCCACCAGTGTCAGTGCATGTGTGTTCTTTTTACTACCAACAACTAGAATCATTCCATGTGTGTTATTTTCACAATCCACCTATGGATCCACCCGTGTCATTGCATGTGTGTTCTTCTCATTAACCACAGCTAGAGTCATTGCATGACCACACATGGATCCACCAGTGTCATTGCATGTGTGTTATTTTTACTAACAACAACCAGAGTCATTGCATGTGTGTTCTTTTCACAATCCACCTATGGATCCACCAGTGTCATTGCATGGCTGTTCTCTTCAGAGACCACACATGGATTCACCAGTGTCATTGCATGTGTGTTCTTTTTACTAACAACAACTGGAGTCATTTCATGACTATTCTATTCACAGACCACATATGGATCCACCAGTGTCATTGAAATATTTGTTGTCTTTAGAGACCACACATGGATCCACCAGTGTCAGTGCATGTGTGTTCTTTTTACTACCAACAACTAGAATCATTCCATGTGTGTTCTTTTCACAATCCACCTATGGATCCACCCGTGTCATTGCATGTGTGTTCTTCTCAGTAACCACAGCTAGAGTCATTGCATGATACACATGGATCCACCAGTGTCATTGCATGTGTGCACTTTTTACTAACAACAACTGGAGTCATTTCATGACTATTCTTTTCACATACCACATATGGATCCACCTGTGTCATTGAAATGTGTGTTCTCTTCAGAGACCACACATGGATCCACCAGTGTCATTGCATGTGTGTTCTTTTTACTAAGAACAACTGGAGTCATATCATGACTATTGTTTTCACATGCCTAATATGGATCCACCAGTGTCATTAAAATGTGTGTTCTCTTCAAAGACCACACATGGATCCACCAGTGTCATTGCATGTGTGTTCTTTTTACTAAGAACAACTGGAGTCATATCATGACTATTCTTTTCGCATGCCACATATGGATCCACCAGTGTAATTGAAATGTGTGTTCTCTTCAAAGACCACACATGGATCCACCAGTGTCATTGCATGTGTGTTATTTTTACTAATAACAACCAGAGTCATTGCATGTGTGTTCTTTTCACAATCCACCTATGGATCCACTAGTGTCATTGCATGTGTGTTCTTTTTACTAAGAACAACTGGAGCCATATCATGACTATTCTTTTCACATACCACATATGGATCCACCAGTGTCATTGAAATGTGTGTTCTCTTCAGAGACCACACATGGATCCACCAGTGTCATTGCATGTGTGTTCTTTTTACTAAGAACAACTGGAGTCATATCATGACTATTGTTTTCACATGCCTAATATGGATCCACCAGTGTCATTAAAATGTGTGTTCTCTTCAAAGACCACACATGGATCCACCAGTGTCATTGCATGTGTGTTATTTTTACTAACAACAACCAGAGTCATTGCATTTGTGTTCTTTTCACAATCCACCTATGGATCCACCAGTGTCATTGCATGGCTGTTCTCTTCAGAGACTACACATGGATTCACCCGTGTCATTGCATGTGTGTTCTTTTTACTAACAACAACTAGAGTCATTTCATGACTATTCTTTTCACAGACCACATATGGATCCACCAGTGTCATTGAAATATTTGTTGTCTTTAGAGACCACACATGG
Source organism: Avena insularis (assembly GCA_023614405.1). Lineage (NCBI taxonomy): Eukaryota > Viridiplantae > Streptophyta > Magnoliopsida > Poales > Poaceae > Avena > Avena insularis. Next base: position 379,267,629 of record CM042688.1, read on the forward strand.
ATCCACCAGTGTCAGTGCATGTGTGTTCTTTTTACTACCAACAACTAGAATCATTCCATGTGTGTTATTTTCACAATCCACCTATGGATCCACCCGTGTCATTGCATGTGTGTTCTTCTCATTAACCACAGCTAGAGTCATTGCATGACCACACATGGATCCACCAGTGTCATTGCATGTGTGTTATTTTTACTAACAACAACCAGAGTCATTGCATGTGTGTTCTTTTCACAATCCACCTATGGATCCACCAGTGTCATTGCATGGCTGTTCTCTTCAGAGACCACACATGGATTCACCAGTGTCATTGCATGTGTGTTCTTTTTACTAACAACAACTGGAGTCATTTCATGACTATTCTATTCACAGACCACATATGGATCCACCAGTGTCATTGAAATATTTGTTGTCTTTAGAGACCACACATGGATCCACCAGTGTCAGTGCATGTGTGTTCTTTTTACTACCAACAACTAGAATCATTCCATGTGTGTTCTTTTCACAATCCACCTATGGATCCACCCGTGTCATTGCATGTGTGTTCTTCTCATTAACCACAGCTAGAGTCATTGCATGACCACACATGGATCCACCAGTGTCATTGCATGTGTGCTCTTTTTACTAACAACAACTGGAGTCATTTCATGACTATTCTTTTCACATACCACATATGGATCCACCAGTGTCATTGAAATGTGTGTTCTCTTCAGAGACCACACATGGATCCACCAGTGTCAGTGCATGTGTGTTCTTTTTACTACCAACAACTAGAATAATTCCATGTGTGTTATTTTCACAATCCACCTATGGATCCACCCGTGTCATTGCATGTGTGTTCTTCTCATTAACCACAGCTAGAGTCATTGCATGACCACACATGGATCCACCAGTGTCATTGCATGTGTGTTATTTTTACTAACAACAACCAGAGTCATTGCATGTGTGTTCTTTTCACAATCCACCTATGGATCCACCAGTGTCATTGCATGGCTGTTCTCTTCAGAGACCACACATGGATTCACCAGTGTCATTGCATGTGTGTTCTTTTTACTAACAAGAACTGGAGTCATTTCATGACTATTCTATTCACAGACCACATATGGATCCACAAGTGTCATTGAAATATTTGTTGTCTTTAGAGACCACACATGGATCCACCAGTGTCAGTGCATGTGTGTTCTTTTTACTACCAACAACTAGAATCATTCCATGTGTGTTCTTTTCACAATCCACCTATGGATCCACCCGTGTCATTGCATGTGTGTTCTTCTCATTAACCACAGCTAGAGTCATTGCATGACCACACATGGATCCACCAGTGTCATTGCATGTGTGCTCTTTTTACTAACAACAACTGGAGTCATTTCATGACTATTCTTTTCACATACCTCATATGGATCCACCAGTGTCATTGAAATGTGTGTTCTCTTCAGAGACCACACATGGATCCTGATGTCATTGAAATGTGTGTTCTCTTCAGAGACCACACATGGATCCAACAGTGTCATTGCATGTGTGTTCTTTTTACTAAGAACAACTGGAGTCATATCATGACTATTCTTTTCACATGCCACATATGGATCCACCAGTGTCATTGAAATGTGTGTTCTCTTCAAAGACCACACATGGATCCACCAGTGTCATTCCATGTGTGTTATTTTTACTAACAACAACCAGAGTCATTGCATGTGTGTTCTTTTCACAATCCACCTATGGATCCACCTGTGTCATTGCATGTGTGTTCTCTTCAGAGACCACACATGTATCCAATAGTGTCATTGCATGTGTGTTCTTTTTACTAAGAACAACTGGAGCCATATCATGACTATTCTTTTCACATACCACATATGGATCCACCAGTGTCATTGAAATGTGTGTTCTCTTCAGAGACCACACATGGATCCACCAGTGTCATTGCATGTGTGTTCTTTTTACTAAGAACAACTGGAGTCATATCATGACTATTCTTTTCACATGCCACATATGGATCCACCAGTGTCATTGAAATGTGTGTTTTCTTCAAAGACCACACATGGATCCACCAGTGTCGTTGCATGTGTGTTATTTTTACTAATAACAACCAGATTCATTGCATGTGTGTTCTTTTCACAATCCACCTATGGATCCACCAGTGTCATTGCATGGTTGTTCTCTTCAGAGACCACACATGGATCCACCAGTGTCATTGCATGTGTGTTCTTTTTACTAACAACAACTGGAGTCATTTCATGACTATTCTTTTCACAGACCACATATGGATCCACCAGTGTCATTGAAATATGTGTTCTCTTTAGAGACCACACATGGATCCACCAGTGTCAGTGCATGTGTGTTCCTTTTACTAACAACAACAAGAATCATTCCATGTGTGTTCTTTTCACAATCCACCTATGGATCCACCCGTGTCATTGCATGTGTGTTCTTCTCATTAACCACAGCTAGAGTCATTGCATGACCACACATGGATCCACCAGTGTCATTGCATGTGTGCTCTTTTTACTAACAACAACTGGAGTCATTTCATGACTATTCATTTCACCTACCACATATGGATCCACCAGTGTCATTGAAATGTGTGTTCTCTTCAGAAACCACACATGGATCCACCAGTGTCATTGCATGTGTGTTCTTTTTACTAAGAACAACTGGAGTCATATCATGACTATTCTTTTCGCATGCCACATATGGATCCACCAGTGTAACTGAAATGTGTGTTCTCTTCACAGACCACACATAGATCCACCAGTGTCATTGCATGTGTGTTATTTTTACTAATAACAACCAGAGTCATTGCATGTGTGTTCTTTTCACAATCCACCTATGGATCCACTAGTGTCATTGCATGTGTGTTCTTTTTACTAAGAACAACTGGAGCCATATCATGACTACTCTTTTCACATACCACATATGGATCCACCAGGGTCATTGAAATGTGTGTTCTCTTCAGAGACCACACATGGATCCACCAGTGTCATTGCATGTGTGTTCTTTTTACTAAGAACAACTGGAGTCATATCATGACTATTCTTTTCACATGCCTAATATGGATCCACCAGTGTCATTGAAATGTGTGTTCTCTTCAAAGACCACACATGGATCCACCAGTGTCATTGCATGTGTGTTAGTTTTACTAACAACAACCAGATTCATTGCATGTGTGTTCTTTTCACAATCCACCTATGGATCCACCAGTGTCATTGCATGGCTGTTCTCTTCAGAGACCACACATGGATTCACCAGTGTCATTGCATGTGTGTTCTTTTTACTAACAACAACTGGAGTCATTTCATGACTATTCTTTTCACAGACCACATATGGATCCACCAGTGTCATTGAAATATTTGTTGTCTTTAGAGACCACACATGGATCCACCAGTGTCAGTGCATGTGTGTTCTTTTTACTACCAACAACTAGAATCATTCCATGTGTGTTATTTTCACAATCCACCTATGGATCCACCCGTGTCATTGCATGTGTGTTCTTCTCATTAACCACAGGTAGAGTCATTGCATGACCACACATGGATCCACCAGTGTCATTGCATGTGTGTTATTTTTACTAACAACAACCAGAGTCATTGCATGTGTGTTCTTTTCACAATCCACCTATGGATCCACCAGTGTCATTGCATGGCTGTTCTCTTCAGAGACCACACATGGATTCACCAGTGTCATTGCATGTGTGTTCTTTTTACTAACAACAACTGGAGTCATTTCATGACTATTCTTTTCACAGACCACATATGGATCCACCAGTGTCATTGAAATATTTGTTGTCTTTAGAGACCACACATGGATCCACCAGTGTCAGTGCATGTGTGTTCTTTTTACTACCAACAACTAGAATCATTCCATGTGTGTTCTTTTCATAATCCACCTCTGGATCCACCCGTGTCATTGCATGTCTGTTCTTCTCATTAACCACAGCTAGAGTCATTGCATGACCACACATCGATCCACCAGTGTCATTGTATGTGTGCTCTTTTTACTAACAACAACTAGAGTCATTTCATGACTATTCTTTTCACATACCACATATGGATCCACCAGTGTCATTGAAATGTGTGTTCTCTTCAGAGACCACACATGGATCCACCAGTGTCATTGAAATGTGTGTTCTCTTCAGAGACCACACATGGATCCAACAGTGTCATTGCATGTGTGTTCTTTTTACTAAGAACAACTGGAGTCATATCATGACTATTCTTTTCACATGCCACATATGGATCCACCAGTGTCATTGAAATGTGTGTTCTCTTCAAAGACCACACATGGATCCACCAGTGTCATTCCATGTGTGTTATTTTTACTAACAACAACCACAGTCATTGCATGTGTGTTCTTTTCACAATCCACCTATGGATCCACCTGTGTCATTGCATGTGTGTTCTCTTCAGAGACCACACATGGATCCACCAGTGTCATTGCATTTGTGTTCTTTTTACTAAGAACAACTGGAGCCATATCATGACTATGCTTTTCACATACCACATATGGATCCACTAGTGTCATTGAAATGTGTGTTCTCTTCAGAGACCACACATGGATCCACCAGTGTCATTGCATGTGTGTTCTTTTTACTAAGAACAACTTGAGTCATATCATGACTATTCTTTTCACATGCCACATATGGATCCACCAGTGTCATTGAAATGTGTGTTCTCTTTAGAGACCACACATGGATCCACCAGTGTCATTGCATGTGTGTTCTTTTTACTAAGAACAACTGGAGTCATATCATGACTATTCTTTAAACATGCCTCATATGGATCCACCAGTGTCATTGAAATGTGTGTTGTCTTCAAAGACCACACATGGATCCACCAGTGTCGTTGCATGTGTGTTATTTTTACTAAAAACAACCAGAGTCATTGCATGTGTGTTCTTTTCACAATCCACCTATGGATCCACCAGTGTCATTGTATGGCTGTTCTCTTCAGAGACCACACATGGATCCACCAGTGTCATTGCATGTGTGTTCTTTTTACTAACAACAACTAGAGTCATTTCATGACTATTCTTTTCACAGACCACATATGGATCCACCAGTGTCATTGAAATATTTGTTGTCTTTAGAGACCACACATGGATCCACCAGTGTCAGTGCATGTGTGTTCTTTTTACTAACAACAACTAGAATCATTCCATGTGTGTTCTTTTCACAATCCACCTATGGATCCACCCGTGTCATTGCATGTGTGTTCTTCTCATTAACCACAGCTAGAGTCATTGCATGACCACACATGGATCCACCAGTGTCATTGCATGTGTGCTCTTTTTACTAACAACAACAGGAGTCATTTCATGATTATTCTTTTCACATACCACATATGGATCCACCAGTGTCATTGCATGGCTGTTCTCTTCAGAGACCACACATGGATCCACCCGTGTCATTGCATGTGTGTTCTTTTTACTAAGAACAACTAGAGTCATATCATGACTATTCTTTTCACATGCCACATATGGATCCACCAGTGTCATTGAAATGTGTGTTCTCTTCAAAGACCACACATCGATCCACCAGTGTCATTGCATGTGTGTTATTTTTACTAACAACAACCAGAGTCATTGCACGTGTGTTCTTGTCACAATCCACCTATGGATCCACCAGTGTCATTGCATGTGTGTTCTCTTCAGAGACCACACATGGATCCACCAGTGTCATTGCATGTGTGTTCTTTTTACTAAGAACAACTGGAGCCATATCATGACTATTCTTTTCACATACCACATATGGATCCACCAGTGTCATTGAAATGTGTGTTCTCTTGAGAGACCACACAAGGATCCACCAGTGTCATTGCATGTGTGTTCTTTTTACTAAGAACAACTGGAGTCATATCATGACTATTCTTTTCACATGCCACATATGGATCCACCAGTGTCATTGCAATGTGTGTTAGTTTCAAAGACCACACATGGATCCACCAGTGTCGTTGCATGTGTGTTCTTTTTACTAACAACAACCAGAGTCATTACATGTGTGTTCTTTTCACAATCCACCTATGGATACACCAGTGTCATTGCATGGTTGTTCTCTTCAGAGACCACACATGGATCCACCGGTGTCATTGCATGTGTGTTCTTTTTATTAACAACAACTGGAGTCATTTCATGACTATTCTTTTCACAGACCACATATGGATCCACCAGTGTCATTGAAATATGTGTTCTCTTTAGAGACCACACATGGATCCACCAGTGCTAGTGCATGTGTGTTCCTTTTACTAACAACAACTAGAATCATTCCATGTGTGTTATTTTCACAATCCACCTATGGATCCACCCGTGTCATTGCATGTGTGTTCTTCTCATTAACCACAGCTAGAGTCATTGCATGACCACACATGGATCCACCAGTGGCATTGCATGTGTGCTCTTTTTACTAACAACAACTAGAGTCATTTCATGACTATTCTTTTCACATACCACATATGGATCCACCAGTGTCATTGAAATGTGTGTTCTCTTTAGAGACCACACATGGATCCACCAGTGTCATTGCATGTGTGTTCTTTTTTACTAAGAACAACTGGAGTCATATCATGACTATTCTTTTCGCATGCCACATATGGATCCACCAGTGTCATTGAAATGTGTGTTCTCTTCAAAGACCACACATGGATCCACCAGTGTCATTGCATGTGTGTTCTTTTTACTAAGAACAACTGGAGCCATATCATGACTATTCTTTTCACATACCACATATGGATCCACCAGTGTCATTGAAATGTGTGTTCTCTTCAGAGACCACACATGGATCCACCAGTGTCATTTCATGTGTGTTCTTTTTACTAAGAACAACTGGAGTCATATCATGACTATTCTTTTCACATGCCACATATGGATCCACCAGTGTCATTGAAATGTGTGTTCTCTTCAAAGACCACACATCGATCCACCAGTGTCATTGCATGTGTGTTATTTTTACTAACAACAACCAGAGTCATTGCACGTGTGTTCTTGTCACAATCCACCTATGGATCCACCAGTGTCATTGCATGTGTGTTCTCTTCAGAGACCACACATGGATCCACCAGTGTCATTGCATGTGTGTTCTTTTTACTAAGAACAACTGGAGCCATATCATGACTATTCTTTTCACATACCACATATGGATCCACCAGTGTCATTGAAATGTGTGTTCTCTTGAGAGACCACACATGGATCCACCAGTGTCATTGCATGTGTGTTCTTTTTACTAAGAACAACTGGAGTCATATCATGACTATTCTTTTCACATGCCACATATGGATCCACCAGTGTCATTGAAATGTGTGTTAGTTTCAAAGACCACACATGGATCCACCAGTGTCGTTGCATGTGTGTTCTTTTTACTAACAACAACCAGAGTCATTACATGTGTGTTCTTTTCACAATCCACCTATGGATACACCAGTGTCATTGCATGGTTGTTCTCTTCAGAGACCACACATGGATCCACCGGTGTCATTGCATGTGTGTTCTTTTTATTAACAACAACTGGAGTCATTTCATGACTATTCTTTTCACAGACCACATATGGATCCACCAGTGTCATTGAAATATGTGTTCTCTTTAGAGACCACACATGGATCCACCAGTGCTAGTGCATGTGTGTTCCTTTTACTAACAACAACTAGAATCATTCCATGTGTGTTATTTTCACAATCCACCTATGGATCCACCCGTGTCATTGCATGTGTGTTCTTCTCATTAACCACAGCTAGAGTCATTGCATGACCACACATGGATCCACCAGTGGCATTGCATGTGTGCTCTTTTTACTAACAACAACTAGAGTCATTTCATGACTATTCTTTTCACATACCACATATGGATCCACCAGTGTCATTGAAATGTGTGTTCTCTTTAGAGACCACACATGGATCCACCAGTGTCATTGCATGTGTGTTCTTTTTTACTAAGAACAACTGGAGTCATATCATGACTATTCTTTTCGCATGCCACATATGGATCCACCAGTGTCATTGAAATGTGTGTTCTCTTCAAAGACCACACATGGATCCACCAGTGTCATTGCATGTGTGTTCTTTTTACTAAGAACAACTGGAGCCATATCATGACTATTCTTTTCACATACCACATATGGATCCACCAGTGTCATTGAAATGTGTGTTCTCTTCAGAGACCACACATGGATCCACCAGTGTCATTTCATGTGTGTTCTTTTTACTAAGAACAACTGGAGTCATATCATGACTATTCTTTTCACATGCCTCATATGGATCCACCAGTGTCATTGAAATGTGTGTTCTCTTCAAAGACCACACATGGATCCACCAGTGTCATTGCATGTGTGTTATTTTTACTAATAACAACCAGAGTCATTGCATGTGTGTTCTTTTCACAATCCACCTATGGATCCACTAGTGTCATTGCATGTGTGTTCTTTTTAGTAAGAACAACTGGAGCCATATCATGACTATTCTTTTCACATACCACATATGGATCCACCAGTGTCATTGAAATGTGTGTTCTCTTTAGAGACCACACATGGATCCACCAGTGTCATTGCATGTGTGTTCTTTTTACTAAGAACAACTGGAGTCATATCATGACTATTCATTTCACATGCCTCATATGGATCCACCAGTGTCATTGAAATGTGTGTTCTCTTCAAAGACCACACATGGATCCACCAATGTCGTTGCATGTGTGTTATTTTTACTAAAAACAACCAGAGTCATTGCATGTGTGTTCTTTTCACAATCCACCTATGGATCCACCAGTGTCATTGCATGGCTGTTCTCTTCAGAGACCACACATGGATCCACCAGTGTCATTGCATGTGTGTTCTTTTTACTAACAATAACTAGAGTCATTTCATGACTATTCTTTTCACAGACCACATATGGATCCACCAGTGTCATTGAAATATTTGTTGTCTTTAGAGACCACACATGGATCCACCAGTGTCAGTGCATGTGTGTTCTTTTTACTAACAACAACTAGAATCATTCCATGTGTGTTCTTTTCACAATCCACCTATGGATCCACCCGTGTCATTGCATGTGTGTTCTTCTCATTAACCACAGCTAGAGTCATTGCATGACCACACATGGATCCACCAGTGTCATTGCATGTGTGCTCTTTTTACTAACAACAACAGGAGTCATTTCATGATTATTCTTTTCACATAACACATATGGATCCACCAGTGTCATTGAAATGTGTGTTCTCTTCAGAGACCACACATGGATCCACCCGTGTCATTGCATGTGTGTTCTTTTTACTAAGAACAACTAGAGTCATATCATGACTATTCTTTTCACATGCCACATATGGATCCACCAGTGTCATTCAAATGTGTGTTCTCTTCAAAGACCACACATCGATCCACCAGTGTCAGTGCATGTGTGTTATTTTTACTAACAACAACCAGAGTCATTGCTTGTGTGTTCTTGTCACAATCCACCTATGGATCCACCAGTGTCATTGCATGTGTGTTCTCTTCAGAGACCACACATGGATCCACCAGTGTCATTGCATGTGTGTTCTTTTTACTAAGAACAACTGGAGCCATATCATGACTATTCTTTTCACATACCACATATGGATCCACCAGTGTCATTGAAATGTGTGTTCTCTTCAGAGACCACACATGGATCCACCAGTGTCATTGCATGTGTGTTCTTTTTACTAAGAACAACTGGAGTCATATCATGACTATTCTTTTCACATGCCACATATGGATCCACCGGTGTCATTGAAATGTGTGTTCTCTTCAAAGACCACACATGGATCCACCAGTGTCGTTGCATGTGTGTTATTTTTACTAAGAACAACCAGAGTCATTGCATGTGTGTTCTTTTCACAGTCCACCTATGGATCCACCAGTGTCATTGCATGGCTGTTCTCTTCAGAGACCACACATGGATCCACCAGTGTCATTGCATGTGTGTTCTTTTTACTAACAACAACTAGAGTCATTTCATGACCATTCTTTTCACAGACCACATATGGATCCACCAGTGTCATTGAAATATTTGTTGTCTTTAGAGACCACACATGGATCCACCAGTGTCAGTTCATGTGTGTTCCTTTTACTAACAACAACTAGAATCATTCCATGTGTGTTCTTTTCACAATCCACCTATGGATCCACCCGTGTCATTGCATGTGTGTTCTTCTCATTAACCACAGCTAGAGTCATTGCATGACCACACATGGATCCACCAGTGTCATTGCATGTGTGCTCTTTTTACTAACAACAACTGGAGTCATTTCATGACTATTGTTTTCACATACCACATATGGATCCACCAGTGTCATTGAAATGTGTGTTCTCTTCAGAGACCACACGTGGATCCACTAGTGTCATTGCATGTGTGTTCTTTTTTACTAAGAACAACTGGAGTCATATCATGACTATTCTTTTCGCATGCCACATATGGATCCACCAGTGTCATTGAAATGTGTGTTCTCTTCAAAGACCACACATGGATCCACCAGTGTCATTGCATGTGTGTTATTTTTACTAAGAACAACTGGAGTCATTGCATGTGTGTTCTTTTCACAATCCACCTATGGATCCACCAGTGTCATTGCATGTGTGTTCTCTTCAGAGACCACACATGGATCCACCAGTGTCATTGCATGTGTGTTCTTTTTACTAAGAACAACTGGAGCCATATCATGACTATTCTTTTCACATACCACATATGGATCCACCAGTGTCATTGAAATGTGTGTTCTCTTCAGAGACCACACATGGATCCACCAGTGTCATTGCATGTGTGTTCTTTTTACTAAGAACAACTAGAGTCATATCATGACTATTCTTTTCACATGCCACATATGGATCCACCAGTGTCATTGAAATGTGTGTTCTCTTCAAAGACCACACATGGATCCACCAGTGTCGTTGCATGTGTGTTATTTTTACTAACAACAACCAGAGTCATTGCATGTGTGTTGTTTTCACAATCCACCTATGGATCCACCAGTGTCATTGCATGGTTGTTATCTTCAGAGACCACACATGGATCCACCAGTGTCATTGCATGTGTGTTCTTTTTACTAACAACAACTGGAGTCATTTCATGACTATTCTTTTCACAGACCACATATAGATCCACCAGTGTCATTAGATATGTGTTGTCTTTAGAGACCACACATGGATCCACCAGTGTCCGTGCATGTGTGTTCTTTTTACTAACAACAACTAGAATCATTCCATGTGTCTTCTTTTCACAATACACCTATGGATCCACCCGTGTCATTGCATGTGTGTTCTTCTCATTAACCACAGCTAGAGTCATTGCATGACCACACATGGATCCACCAGTGTCATTGCATGTGTGCTCTTTTTACTAACAACAAGTGGAGTCATTTCATGACTATTCTTTTCACATACCACATATGGATCCACCAGTGTCATTGAAATGTGTGTTCTCTTCAGACACCACACATGGATTAACAGTCATTGCATGTGTGTTCTTTTACTAATAACAACTAGAGTCATTCCATGTGTGTTCTTTTCACAATCCACCTATGGATCCACCAGTGTCATTTCATGTGTGTTCTTCTCATTAACCACAGCTAGAGTCATTGCATGTCTGTTCTCTTCAGAGACCACACATGGATCTAGCAGTGTCATTGCATGTGTGTTCTTTTTTACTAAGAACAACTGGAGTCATATCATGACTATTCTTTTGGCATACCACAAATGGATCCACTAGTGTCATTGAAATGGGTGTTCTATTCGGAGACCACACATGGATCAACCAGAGTCATTGCATGTGTGTACTTTTTACTAATAACAACTAGAGTCATTGCATGTGTGTTCTTTTCACAGACCACATATGGATCCACAGTGTTACCACTAGAGTCATTGCATGTGTGTTCTCTTGAGACCACACATGGATCCTGATGTCATTACATGTGTGTTATTTTTACTAACAACAACTGGAGTCATTTCATGACTATTCTTTTCATATACCACATATGGATCCACTAGTGTCATTGAAATGTGTGTTCTCTTCAGAGACCATACATGGATCAACCAGAGTCATTGCATGTGTGTTCTTTTTACTAACAACAACTAGAGGCATTGCATGTGTGTTCTTTTCACAATCCACCTATGGATCCACCAGTGTCATTGCATGTGTGTTCTTGTCATTAACCACAGCAAGAGTCATTGCATGTGTGTTCTCTTCAGAGACCACATATGGATCCACCACTGTCATTGCATGTGCGTTCTTTTTACTAACAACAACTAGAGTCATTTCATGACTATTCTTTTCACAGACCACATATGGATCCACTAGTGTCATTGAAATATGTGTTCTCTTCAGAGACCACACATGGATCATCCAGAGTCATTGCATGTGTGCTCTTTTTACTAACAACAACTAGAGTCATTGCATGTGTGTTCTTTTCATTAACCACAGCTAGATCCATTGCATGTGTGTTCTTCTCATTAACCACATCTAGATCCATTGCATGTGTGTTCTCTTTAGAGACCAGACATGGATCCACCAGTGTCATTGCATGTGTGTTCTTTTTACTAACAACAACTGGAGTCATTTCATGACTATTCTTTTCACAGACCACATATGGATCCACCAGTGTCTTTGAAATGTGTGTTCTCTTTAGAGACCACACATGGATTAACCAGAGTCATTGCATTTGTGTTCATTTTACTAATAACAACTAGAGTCATTGCATGTGTGTTCTTTTCACAATCCACCTATGGATCCACCAGTGTCATTTCATGTGTGTTCTTCTCATTAACCACAGCTAGAGTCATTGCATGTGTGTTCTCTTCAGAGACCACACATGGATCTAGCAGTGTCATTGCATGTGTGCTCTTTTTTACTAAGAACAACTAGAGTCATATGATGTCTATTCTTTTGACATACCACATATGGATCCACTAGTGTCATTGAAATGTGTGTTCTACTCAGAGACCACACATGGATCAACCAGAGTCATTGCATGTGTGTTCTTTTTACTAACAACAACTAGAGTCATTGCATGTGTGTTCTTTTCACAATCCACCTATGGATCCACCAGTGTCATTGCATGTGTGTTCTTCTCATTAACCACAGCTAGATCCATTGCATGTGTGTTCTCTTCAGAGACCAGACATGGATCCACTAGTGTCATTGCATGTGTGTTCTTTTTACTAACAACAACTGGAGGCATTTCATGACTATTCTTTTCACAGACCACATATGGATGCACCAGTGTCATTGAAATGTGTGTTCTCTTCAGAGACCACACATGGATTCACCAGAGTCATTGCATGTGTGTTCTTTTTACTAATAACAACTAGAGTCATTCCATGTGTGTTCTTTTCACAATCCACCTATGGATCCACCAATGTCATTTCATGTGTGTTCTTCTCATTAACCACAGCTAGAGTCATTGCATGTCTGTTCTCTTCAGAGACCACACATGGATCTAGCAGTGTCATTGCATGTGTGTTCTTTTTTACTAAGAACAACTGGAGTCATATCATGACTATTCTTTTGGCATACCACATATGGATCCACTAGTGTCATTGAAATGTGTGTTCTATTCAGAGACCACACATGGATCAACCAGAGTCATTGCATGTGTGTACTTTTTACTAATAACAACTAGAGTCATTGCATGTGTGTTCTTTTCACAATCCACCTATGGATCCACGAGTGTTATTGCATGTGCGTTCTTCTCATTAACCACAGCTAGAGTCATTGCATGTGTGTTCTCTTCAGAGACAACACATGGATCCACCAGAGTCATTGCATTTGTGTTCTTTTTACTAATAACAACTAGAGTCATTGCATGTGTGTTCTTTTCACAATCCACCTATGGATCCACCAGTGTCATTTCATGTGTGTTCTTCTCATTAACCATAGCTAGAGTCATTGCATGTGTGTTCTCTTCAGAGACCACACATGGATCTAGCAGTGTCATTGCATGTGTGTTCTTTTTTACTAAGAACAACTAGAGTCATATCATGTCTATTCTTTTGACATACCACATATGGATCCACTAGTGTCATTGAAATGTGTGTTCTACTCAGAGACCACACATGGATCAACCAGAGTCATTGCATGTGTGTTCTTTTTACTAACAACAACTAGAGTCATTGCATGTGTGTTCTTTTCACAATCCACCTATGGATCCACCAGTGTCATTGCATTTGTGTTCTTCTCATTAACCATAGCTAGATCCATTGCATGTGTGTTCTCTTCAGAGACCAGACATGGATCCACTAGTGTCATTGCATGTGTGTTCTTTTTACTAACATCAACTGGAGTCACTTCATGACTATTCTTTTCACAGACCACATATGGATCCACCAGTGTCATTGAAATGTGTGTTCTCTTCAGAGACCACACATGGATTAACCAGAGTCATTGCATGTGTGTTCTTTTTACTAATAACAACTAGAGTCATTCCATGTGTGTTCTTTTCACAATCCACCTATGGATCCACCAGTGTCATTTCATGTGTGTTCTTCTCATTAACCACACCTAGAGTCATTGCATGTCTGTTCTCTTCAGAGACCACACATGGATCTAGCAGTGTCATTGCATGTGTGTTATTTTTTACTAAGAACAACTGGAGTCATATCATGACTATTCTTTTGGCATACCACATATGGATCCACTAGTGTCATTGAAATGTGTGTTCTATTCAGAGACCACACATGGATCAACCAGAGTCATTGCATGTGTGTACTTTTTACTAATAACAACTAGAGTCATTGCATGTGTGTTCTTTTCACAATCCACCTATGGATCCACGAGTGTTATTGCATGTGCGTTCTTCTCATTAACCACAGCTAGAGTCATTGCATGTGTGTTCTCTTCAGAGACAGCACATGGATCCACCAGTGTCATTACATGTGTGTTATTTTTACTAACAACAACTGGAGTCATTTCATGACTATTCTTTTCATATACCACATATGGATCCACTAGTGTCATTGAAATGTGTGTTCTCTTCAGAGACCATACATGGATCAACCAGAGTCATTGCATGTGTGTTCTTTTTACTAACAACAACTAGAGGCATTGCATGTGTGTTCTTTTCACAATCCACCTATGGATCCACCAGTGTCATTGCATGTGTGTTCTTGTCATTAACCACAGCAAGAATCATTGCATGTGTGTTCTCTTCAGAGACCACATATGGAACCACCAGTGTCATTGCATGTGCGTTCTTTTTACTAACAACAACTGGAGTCATTTCATGACTATTCTTTTCACAGACCACATATGGATCCACTAGTGTCATTGAAATATGTGTTCTCTTCAGAGACCACACATGGATCATCCAGAGTCATTGCATGTGTGCTCTTTTTACTAACAACAACTAGAGTCATTGCATGTGTGTTCTTTTCATTAACCACAGCTAGATCCATTGCATGTGTGTTCTTCTCATTAACCACATCTAGATCCATTGCATGTGTGTTCTCTTTAGAGACCAGACATGGATCCACTAGTGTCATTGCATGTGTGTTCTTTTTACTAACAACAACTGGAGTCATTGCATGACTATTCTTTTCACAGACCACATATGGATCCACCAGTGTCTTTGAAATGTGTGTTCTCTTCAGAGACCACACATGGATTAACCAGAGTCATTGCATTTGTGTCCTTTTTACTAATAACAACTAGAGTCATTGCATATGTGTTCTTTTCACAATCCACCTATGGATCCACCAGTGTCATTTCATGTGTGTTCTTCTCATTAACCACAGCTAGAGTCATTGCATGTGTGTTCTCTTCAGAGACCACACATGGATCTAGCAGTGTCATTGCATGTGTGTTCTTTTTTACTAAGAACAACTAGAGTCATATCATGTCTATTCTTTTGACATACCACATATGGATCCACTAGTGTCATTGAAATGTGTGTTCTACTCAGAGACCACACATGGATCAACCAGAGTCATTGCATGTGTGTTCTTTTTACTAACAACAACTAGAGTCATTGCATGTGTGTTCTTTTCAGAATCCACCTATGGATGCACCAGTGTTATTGCATGTGTGTTCTTCTCATTAACCACAGCTGGAGTCATTGCATGCGTGTTCTCTTCAGAGACCACACATGGATCCACCAGTGTCATTACATGTGTGTTATTTTTACTAACAACAACTGGAGTCATTTAATGACTATTCTTTTCATATACCACATATGGATCCACTAGTGTCATTGAAATGTGTGTTCTCTTCGGAGACCACACATGGATCAACAAGAGTTATTGCATGTGTGTTCTTTTTACTAACAACAACTAGAGGCATTGCATGTGTGTTCTTTTCACAATCCACCTATGGATCCAGCAGTGTCATTGCATGTGTGTTCTTCTCATTAACCACAGCAAGAGTCATTGCATGTGTGATCTCTTCAGACACCACACATGTATCCACTAGTGTCATTGAATGTGTGCTCTTTTTACTAACAACAAGTAGAGTCATTTCATGACTATCCTTTTCACATACCACATATGGATCCACCAGTGTCATTGAAATGTGTATTCTCTTCAGAGACCACACATGGATCCACCAGCGTCATTGCATGTGTGTTCTTCTTACTAACAACAACTAGAGTCATTGCATGTGTGTTTGTTTCACAATCCACCAGTGTCATTGCATGTGTGGTCTCTGTGTTCTCTTCAGAGACCACACATGGATCCACCAGTGTCATTGCATGTGTATTATTTTTACTAACAACAACTTGAGTCATTTCATGACTATTCTTTTCACAAACCACATATGGATCCACCAGTGTCATTGAAATGTGTGTTCTCTTAAGAGACCATAGATGGATCAACCAGAGTCATTGCATGTGGTGTCTTTTTCCTAACAACAACTAGAGTCATTGCATGTGTGTTCTTTTCACAATCCACCTATGGATCCACCAGTGTCATTTCATGTGTGTTCTTCTCATTAACCACAGCTAGAGTCATTGCATGTGTGTTCTCTTCAGAGACCACACATGGATCCACCAGTGTCATTGCATGTGTGTTCTTTTTACTAGCAACAACTGGAGTCATTTCATGACTATTCATTTCACAGACCACATATGGATCCACCAGTGTCATTGAAATGTGTGTTCTCTTCAGAGACCACACATGGATTAACCAGAGTCATTGCATGTGTGTTCTTTTTACTAATAACAACTAGAGTCATTCCATGTGTGTTCTTTTCACAATCCACCTATGGATCCACCAGTGTCATTTCATGTGTGTTCTTCTCATTAACCACAGCTAGAGTCATTGCATGTCTGTTCTCTTCATAGACCACACATGGATCTAGTAGTGTCATTGTATGTGTGTTCTTTTTTACTAAGAACAACTGGAGTCATATCATGACTATTCTTTTGTCATACCACATATGGATCCACTAGTGTCATTGAAATGTGTGTTCTATTCAGAAACCACACATGGATCAACCAGAGTCATTGCATGTGTGTACTTTTTACTAATAACAACTAGAGTCATTGCATGTGTGTTCTTTTCACAATCCACCTATGGATCCACGAGTGTTATTGCATGTGCGTTCTTCTCATTAACCACAGCTAGAGTCATTGCATGTGTGTTCTCTTCAGAGACAGCACATGGATCCACCAGTGTCATTACATGTGTGTTATTTTTACTAACAACAAGTGGAGTCATTTCATGACTATTCTTTTCATATACCACATATGGATCCACTAGTGTCATTGAAATGTGTGTTCTCTTCAGAGACCATACATGGATCAACCAGAGTCATTGCATGTGTGTTCTTTTTACTAACAACAACTAGAGGCATTGCATGTGTGTTCTTTTCACAATCCACCTATGGATCCCCCAGTGTCATTGCATGTGTGTTCTTGTCATTAACCACAGCAAGAGTCATTGCACGTGTGTTCTCTTCAGAGACCACATATGGATCCACCAGTGTCATTGCATGTGCGTTCTTTTTACTAACAACAACTGGAGTCATTTCATGACTATTCTTTTCACAGACCACATATGGATCCACTAGTGCCATTGAAATATGTGTTCTCTTCAGAGATCACACATGGATCATCCAGAGTCATTGCATGTGTGCTATTTTTACTAACAACAACTAGAGTCATTGCATGTGTTTTCTTTTCATTAACCACAGCTAGATCCATTGCATGTGTGTTCTTCTCATTAACCACAGCTAGATCCATTGCATGTGTGTTCTCTTTAGAGACCAGACATGGATCCACCAGTGTCATTGCATGTGTGTTCTTTTTACTAACAACAACTGGAGTCATTTCATGACTATTCTTTTCACAGACCACATATGGATCCACCAGTGTATTTGAAATGTGTGTTCTCTTCAGAGACCACACATGGATTAACCAGAGTCATTGCATTTGTGTTCTTTTTACTAATAACAACTAGAGTCATTGCATGTGTGTTCTTTTCACAAACCACCTATGGATCCACCAGTGTCATTTCATGTGTGTTCTTCTCATTAACCACAGCTAGAGTCATTGCATGTGTGTTCTCTTCAGAGACCACACATGGATCTAGCAGTGTCATTGCATGTGTGTTCTTTTTTACTAAGAACAACTAGAGTCATATGATATCTATTCTTTTGACATACCACATATGGATCCACTAGTGTCATTGAAATGTGTGTTCTACTCAGAGACCACACATGGATCAACCAGAGTCATTGCATGTGTATTCTTTTTACTAACAACAACTAGAGTCATTGCATGTGTGTTCTTTTCACAATCCACCTATGGATGCACCAGTGTTATTGCATGTGTGTTCTTCTCATTAACCACAGCTGGAGTCATTGCATGCGTGTTCTCTTCAGAGACCACACATGGATCCACCAGTGTCATTACATGTGTGTTTTTTTTACTAACCAGAACTGGAGTCATTTCATGACTATTCTTTTCATATACCACATATGGATCCACTAGTGTCATTGAAATGTGTGTTCTCTTTAGAGACCACACATGGATCAACCAGAGTTATTGCATGTGTGTTCTTTTTACTAACAACAACTAGAGGCATTGCATGTGTGTTCTTTTCACAATCCACCTATGGATCCAGCAGTGTCATTGCATGTGTGTTCTTCTCATTAACCACATCAAGAGTCATTGCATGTGTGATCTCTTCAGAGACCACACATGTATCCACCAGTGTCATTGAATGTGTGCTCTTTTTACTAACAACAACTAGAGTCATTTCATGACTATCCTTTTCACATACCGCATATGGATCCACCAGTGTCATTGAAATGTGTATTCTCTTCAGAGACCACACATGGATCCACCAGTGTCATTGCATGTGTGTTCTTTTTACTAACAACAACCAGAGTCATTGCATGTGTGTTCGTTTCACAATCCACCAGTGTCATTGCATGTGTGGTCTCTGTGTTCTCTTCAGAGACCACACATGGATCCACCAGTGTCATTGCATGTGTATTATTTTTACTAACAACAACTTGAGTCATTTCATGACTATTCTTTTCACAAACCACATATCGATCCACCAGTGTCATTGAAATGTGTGTTCTCTTCAGAGACCACATATGGATCAACCAGAGTCATTACATGTGGTGTCTTTTTCCTAACAACAACGAGAGTCATTGCATGTGTGTTCTTTTCACAATCCACCTATGGATCCACCAGTGTCATTGCATGTGTTTTCTTCTCATTAACCACAGCTAGAGTCATTGCATGTGTGTTCTCTTCAGAGACCACACATGGATCCACCAGTGTCATTGCATGTGTGTTCTTTTTACTAGCAACAACTAGAGTCATTTCATGACTATTCTTTTCACATACAACATATGGATCCACCAGTGTCATTGAAATGTGTGTTCTCTTCAGAGACCACACATGGATCAACCAGAGTCGTTGCATGTGTGTTCTTTTTACTAACAACAACTAGAGTCATTGCATGTGTGTTCTTTTCACAATCCACCTATGAATCCACTAGTGTCATCGCATGTGTGTTCTTCTCATTAACCACAGCTAGAGTAATTGCATGTGTGTTCTCTCCAAAGACCACACATGGATCTACTAGTGTCATGGCATGTGTGTTCTTTTTACTAAGAACAATTGGAGTCATATCATGACTATTCTTTTCACATACCATATATGGATCCACGAGTGTCATTGAAATGTGTGTTCTCTTCAGATACCACACGTGGATCCACCTGTGTCGTTGCATGTGTGCTCTTTTTACTAACAACAACTAGAGTCATTGCATGTTTGTTCTTATCACAATCCACCTATGGATCCACTAGTGTCATTGCATGTGTGTTCTTCTCATTAACCACAGCTAGAGTCATTGCATGTGTGTTCTCTTCAGAGACCACACATGGATCCACCAGTGTCATTGCATGTGTGCTCTTTTTACTAACAATATCTAGAGTCATTTCATGACTATTCTTTTCACATACCACATATGGATCCAGCAGTGTCATTGAAATGTGTGTTCTCTTCAGATACCACACATGGATCGACTAGTGTCATTGCATGTGTGTTCTTTTTACTAACAACAACTAGAGTTATTGCATGTGTGTTCTTTTCACAATCGACCTATGGATCCACCAGTGTCATTTCATGTGTGTTCTTCTCATTAACCACAGCTAGAGTTATTGCATGTGTGTTCTCTTTAGAGAACACACATGGATCCACTAGTGTCATTACATGTGTGTTCTTTTTACTAAGACAAACTGGAGTCATATCATGACTATTCTTTTCACATACCACAGATGGATCCACTAGTGTCATTGAAATGTGTGTTCTCTTCAGAGACCACACATGGATCCACCAGTGTCATTGCATGTGTGTTATTTTTACTAACAACAACTAGAGTCATTGCAAGTGTGTTCTTTTCACAATCCACCTATGGATCCACCAGTGGCATTGCATGTGTGTTCTTCAAATTAACCACAGCTAGAGTCATTGCATGTCTGTTCTCTTCAGAGACAACACATGGATCCACCAGTGTCATTGCATGTGTGCTCTTTTTACTAACAACAACTGGAGTCATTTCATGACTATTCTTTTCACATACCATATATGGATCCAACAGTGTCATTGAAATGCATGTTCTCTCCAGAGACCACACATGGATCCACCAGTGTCATTGCATGTGTGTTATGTTTACTAACAACAACCAGAGTCATTGCATGTGTGTTCTTTTCACAATCCACCTATGGATCCACCACTGTCATTGCATGTGTGTTCTTCTCACTAACCACAGCTAGAGTCATTGCATGTGTGTTCTCTTCAGAGACCACACATGTATCCACCAGTGTCATTGCATGTGTGCTCTTTTTACTAACAACAACTAGAGTCATTTCCTGACTATTCTTTTCACATACCACATATGGATCCACCAGTGTCATTGAAATGTGTGTTCTCTTCAGATACCACACAAGGATCCACCAGTGTCATTGCATGTGTGCTCTTTTTACTAACAACAACTAGAGTCATTGCATGTCTATTCAGAGACCACACGTGGATCCACTAGTGTCATTGCATATGTGTTCTTTTACTAACAACAACCAGAGTCACTGCATGTCTATTCATTTCACAATCCACCTCTCGATCCACCAGTGTCATTGCATGTTTGTTCTCTTCAGAGACCACACATGGATCCACCAGTGCCATCGCATGTGTGTTCTTTTTACTAACAATAACTGGATTCATTTCATGACTATTCTTTTCATAGACCACATATGGATCCACCAGTGTCATTGAAATATCTGTTCTCTTCAGAGACCACACATGGATCAACCAGAGTTATTGCATGTGTGTTATTTTTACTAACAACAACTAGAGTCAATGCATGTGTGTTCTTTTCACAATCCACCTATGGATCCACCAGTGGCATTGCATGTGTGTTCTTCAAATTAACCACAGCTAGAGTCATTGCATGTCTGTTCTCTTCAAGGACCACACATGGATCCACCAGTGTCATAGCATGTGTGCTCTTCTTACTAACAACAACTGGAGTCATTTCATGACTATTCTTTTCACATACCATATATGGATCCAACAGTGTCATTGAAATGCGTGTTCTCTCCAGAGACCACACATGGATCCACCAGTGTCATTGCATGTGTGTTCTGTTTACTAACAACAACAAGAGTCATTGCATGTGTGTTCTTTTCACAATCCACCTATGGATCCACCACTGTCATTGCATGTGTGTTCTTCTCACTAACCACAGCTAGAGTCATTGCATGTGTGTTCTCTTCAGAGACCACACATGGATCCACCAGTGTCATTGCATGTGTGCTCTTTTTACTAACAACAACTAGAGTCATTTCCTAACTATTCTTTTCACATACCACATATGGATCCACCAGTGTCATTGAAATGTGTGTTCTCTTCAGAGACCACACGTGGATCCACCAGTGTCATTGCACATGTGTTCTTTTTACTAACAACAACCAGAGTCACTGCATGTCTGTTCTTTTCACAATCCACCTCTCGATCCACCAGTGTCATTGCATGTTTGTTCTCTTCAGAGACCACACATGGATCCACCAGTGTCATTGCATATGTGTTCTTTTTACTAACAACAACCAGAGTCACTGCATGTTTGTTCTTCTCACAATCCACCTCTCGATCCACCAGTGTCATTGTATGTTTGTTCTCTTCAGAGACCACACATGGATCCACCAGTGCCATCGCATGTGTGTTTTTTTTACTAACAACAACTGGATTCATTTCATGACTATTCTTTTCACAGACCACATGTGGATCCACCAGTGTCATTGAAATATTTGTTCTCTTCAGAGACCACACATGGATCAACCAGAGTTATTGCATGTGTGTTATTTTTACTAACAACAACTAGAGTCATTGCATGTGTGTTCTTTTCACAATCCACCTACGGATCCACCAGTGGCATTGCATGTGTGTTCTTCTCATTAATCACAGCTAGATCCATTGCATGTTTGTTCTTTTAAGAGACCACACATGGATCCACCAGTGTCATTGCATGTGTGTTCTTTTTACTAAGAACAACTAGAGTCATCTCATGACTATTCTTTTCACAGACCGCATATGGATCCACCAGTGCCATTGAAATGTGTGTTCTCTTCAGAGACCACACATGGATCCACCAGTGTCATTGCATGTGTGTTATTTTTACTAACAACAACTAGAGTCATTGCATGTGTGTTCTTTTCACAATCCACCTATGGATCCACCAGTGGCATTGCATGTGTGTTCTTCAAATTAACCACAGCAAGATTCATTGCATGTCTGTTCTCTTCAGAGACCACACATGGATCCACCAGTGTCATTGCATGTGTGCTCTTTTAACTAACAACAACTTGAGTCATTTCATGTCTATTCTTTTCACATACCACATATGCATCCACCAGTGTCATTGAAATGTGTGTTCTCTTCAGAGACCACACATGGATCCACCAGTGTCATTGCATGTGTGTTCTTTTTACTAACAACAACCAGAGTCATTGCATGTGCGTTCTTTTCACAATCCACCTATGGATACACCAGTGTCATTGCATGTGTGTTCTTCTCACTAACCACAGCTAGAGTCATTGCATGCGTGTTCTCTTCAGAGACCACACATGGATCCACCAGTGTGATTGCATGTGTGCTCTTTTTATTAACAACAACTAGAGTCATTTCCTGACTATTCTTTTCACATACCACATATGGATCCACCAGTGTCATTGAAATGTGTGTTCTCTTCAGAGACCACAGGTGGATCCACCAGTGTCATTGCATATGTGTTCTTTTTACTAACAACAACCAGAGTCACTGCATGTCTGTTCTTTTCACAATCCACCTCTCGATCCACCTGTGTCATTGCATGTTTGTTCTCTTCAGAGACCACACATGGATCCACCAATGCCATCGCATGTGTGTTCTTTTTAATAACAACAACTGGAGTCATTTCATGACTATTCTTTTCACAGACCACATATGGATCCACCAGTGTCATTGAAATATCTGTTCTCTTCAGAGACCACACATGGATCAACCAGAGTTATTGCATGTGTGTTATTTTTACTAACAACAACTAGAGTCATTGCATGTGTGTTCTTTTCACAATCCACCTATGGATCCACCAGTGGCATTGCATGTGTGTTGTTCTCATTAATCACAGCTAGATCCATTGCATGTGTGTTCTTTTAAGAGACCACACATGGATCCACCAGTGTCATTGCATGTGTGTTCTTTTTACTAACAACAACTAGAGTCATCTCATGACTATTCTTTTCACAGACCGCATATGGATCCACTAGTGCCATTGAAATGTGTGTTCTCTTCAGAGACCACACATGGATCCACCAGTGTCATTGCAAGTGTGTTATTTTTACTAACAACAACGAGAGTCATTGCATGTGTGTTCTTTTCACAATCCACCTATGGATCCACCAGTGGCATTGCATGTGTGTTCTTCAAATTAACCACAGCTAGAGTTATTGCATGTCTGTTCTCTTCAGAGACCACACATGGATCCACCAGTGTCATTGCATGTGTGCTCTTTTAACTAACAACAACTGGAGTCATTTCATGTCTATTCTTTTCACATACCACATATGCATCCACCAGTGTCATTGAAATGTGTGTTCTCTTCAGAGACCACACATGGATCCACCAGTGTCATTGCATGTGTGTTCTTTTTACTAACAACAACCAGAGTCATTGCATGTGTGTTCTTTTCACAATCCACCTATGGATCCACCAGTGTTATTGCATGTGTGTTCTTCTCATTAACCACAGCTGGAGTCATTGCATGCGTGTTCTCTTCAGAGACCACACATGGATCCACCAGTGTCATTACATGTGTGTTATTTTTACTAACAACAACTGGAGTCATTTCATGACTATTCTTTTCATATACCACATATGGATCCACTAGTGTCATTGAAATGTGTGTTCTCCACAGAGACCACACATGGATCAACCAGTCATTGCACGTGTGTTCTTTTTACTAACAACAACTAGAGGCATTGCATGTGTGTTCTTTTCACAATCCACCTATGGATGAAACAGTGTCATTGCATGTGTGTTATTCTCATTAACCACAACAAGAGTCATTGCATGTGTGTTCTCTTCAGAGACCACACATGGATCCACCAGTGTCATTGAATGTGTGCTCTTTTTACTAACAACAACTAGAGTCATTTCATGACTATCCTTTTCACATTCCGCATATGGATCCACCAGTGTCATTGAAATGTGTGTTCTCTTAAGATACCACACATGGATCCACCAGTGTCATTGCATGTGTGTTCTTTTTACTAATAATAACCAGAGTCATTGAATGTGTGTTCGTTTCACAATCCACCTATGGATCCACATGTGTCATTGCATGTGTGTTCTCTTCAGATACAACACATGGATCCACCAGTGTCAATGCATGTGTGTTCTTTTTACTAGCAACAAGTGGATTCATTTCATGACTATTCTTTTCACATACCACATATGGATCCACTAGTGTCATTGAAATGTGTGTTCTCTTCAGAGACCACACATGGATCAACCAGAGTCATTGCATGTGTGTTCTTTTTACTAACAACAACTAGAGTCATTGCATGTGTGTTCTTTTTACTAACAACAACTAGATTCATTGCATGTGTGTTATTTTCACAATCCACCTATGAATCCACCAGTGTCATTGCATGTGTGTTCTTCTCATTAACCACAGCTAGAGTAATTGCATGTGTGTTCTCTCCAAAGACCAGACATGGATCTACTAGTGTCATTGCATGTGTGTTCTTTTTACTAAGAACAATTGGAGTCATATCATGACTATTCTTTTCACATACCACATATGGATCCACCCGTGTCATTGAAATGTGTGTTCTCTTCAGATACCACACGTGGATCCACCTGTGTCATTGCATGTGTGCTCTTATTACTAACAACAACTAGAGTCATTGCATGTGTGTTCTTTTCACAATCCACCTATGGATCCACTAGTTCATTGCATGTGTGTTCTTCTCATTAACCACAGCTAGAGTCATTGCATGTGTGTTCTCTTCAGATACCACACATGTATCCACCAGTGTCATTGCATGTGTGCTCTTTTTACTAACAACATCTAGAGTCATCTCATGACTATTCTTTTCACAGACCACATATGGATCCACCAGTGTCATTGAAATGTGTGTTCTCTTTAGAGACCACACATGGATCGATTAGTGTCATTGCATGTGTGTTCTTTTTTACTAACAACAACTAGAGTCATTGCATGTGTGTTCTTTTCACAATCCACCTATGGATACCCCAGTGTTATTGCATGTGTGTTCTTCTCATTATCCACAACTAGAGTCATTACATGTGTGTTCTCTTCAGAGACCACACATGGATCTCGCAGTTTCATTGCATGTGTGTTCTTTTTTACTAAGAACAATTGGAGTCATAACATGACTATTCTTTTCACATACCACATATGGATCCACTAGTGTCATTGAAATGTATGTTCTATTCAGAGACCACACATGGATCAACCAGAGTCATTGCATGTGTGTTCTTTAGACTAACAACAACTAGAGTCATTGCATGTGTGTTCTTTTCACAATCCACCAGTGTCATTGCATGTGTGTTCTTCTCATTAGCCACAGCTAGAGTCATTGCATGTGTGTTCTCTTCAGAGACCACACATGGATCAACCGGTGTCATTGCATGTGTGTTATTTTTACTAACAACAACTGGAGTCATTTCATT
This sequence comes from Avena insularis, assembly GCA_023614405.1. Classification (NCBI taxonomy): domain Eukaryota; kingdom Viridiplantae; phylum Streptophyta; class Magnoliopsida; order Poales; family Poaceae; genus Avena; species Avena insularis. The sequence goes on from CM042688.1 coordinate 379,294,284, forward strand.
ACTATTCTTTTCACATACCACATATGGATCCACCAGTGTCTTTGAAATGTGTGTTCTCTTCAGAGACCACACATGGATTAACGAGAGTCATTGCATTTGTGTTCTTTTTACTAATAACAACTAGAGTCATTGCATGTGTGTTCTTTTCACAATCCACCTATGGATCCACCAGTGTCATTTCATGTGTGTTCTTCTCATTAACCACAGCTAGAGTCATTGCATGTGTGTTCTCTTCAGAGACCACACATGGATCCACCAGTGTCATTGCATGTGTGTTCTTTTTACTTACAACAACTGGAGTCATTTCATGACTATTCTTTTCACAGACCACATGTGGATCCACGAGTGTCATTGAAATGTGTGTTCTCTTTAGAGACCACACATGGATCAACCAGAGTCATTGCATGTGTGTTCTTTTTACTAACAACAACTAGAGTCATTGCATGTGTGTTCTTTTCACAATCCACCTATCGATCCACCAGTGTCATTGCATGTGTGTTCTTCTCACTAACCACAGCTAGAGTCATTGCATGTGTGTTCTCTTCAGAGACCACACATGGATCCACCAGTGTCATTGCATGTGTGCTCTTTTTACTAACAACAACTAGAGTCATTTCATGACTATTCTATTCACATACCACATATGGATCCACCAGTGTAATTGAAATGTGTGTTCTCTTCAGAGACCACACGTGGATCCACCAGTGTCATTGCATATTTGTTCTTTTTACAAACAACAACCAGAGTCATTGCATGTGTGTTCTTTTCACAATCCACCTCTGGATCCGCCAGTGTCATTGCATGTGTTCTCAGAGACCACATGGATCCTGATGCCATTGCATGTGTGTACTTTTTACTAACAACAACTGGAGTCATTTCATGGCTATTCTTTTCACAGACCACATATGGATCCACCAGTGTCATTGAAATATCTGTTCTCTTCAGAGACCACACATGGATCAACCAGAGTTATTGCATGTGTGTTCTTTTTACTAACAACAACTAGAGTCATTGCATGTGTATTCTTTTCACAATCGACCTATCAATCCACCAGTGTCATTGCATGTGTGTTCTTCTCATTAACCACAACTAGATTCATTGCATGTGTGTTCTCTCCAGAGACAATAGATGCATCCACTAGTGTCATTGCATGTGTGCTCTTTTTACTAACAACAACTAGAGTTATTTCATGACTATTCTTTTCACATACCAGATATGGATCCACTAGTGTCATTGAAATGTGTGTTCTCTTCAGAGACCACACATGGATCCACCAGTGTCATTGCATACGTGTTCTTTTTACTAACAACAACCAGAGTCATTGCATGTCTGTTCTTTTCACAATCCACCTATCGATCCACCAGTGTCATTGCATGTTTGTTCTCTTCAGAGACCACACATGGATCCACCAGTGCCGTCGCATGTATGTTCTTTTTACTAACAACAACTGGAGTCTATTCATGACTATTCTTTTCACATACCACATATGGATCCACCAGTGTCATTGAAATATCTGTTCTCTTCAGAGACCACACATGGATCAACCAGAGTTATTGCATGTGTGTTATTTTTTCTAACAACAACTAGAGTCATTGCATGTGTGTTCTTTTCACAATCCACCTATGGATCCACCAGTGTCATTGCATGTGTGTTCTTCTCATTAACCATAGCTAGATCCATTGCATGTGTGTTCTTTTAAGAGACCACACATGGATCCACCAGTGTCATTGCATGTGTGTTCTTTTTACTAACAACAACTAGAGTCATTTCATGACTATTCTTTTCACATACCACATATGGATCCATCAGTGCCATTGAAATGTGTGTTCTCTTCAGAGACCACACATGGATCAACCTGAGTCATTGCATGTGTGTTCTTTTTACTAACAACAACTAGAGTCATTGCATGTGTGTTCTTTTCAGAATCCACCTATGGATCCCCCAGTGTTATGGCATGTGTGTTCTTCTCATTAACCACAACTAGAGTCATTACATGTGTGTTCTCTTCAGAGACCACACATGGATCTCGCACTGTCATTGCATGTGTGCTCTTTTTTACTAAGAACAATTGGAGTCATAATATGACTATTCTTTTCACATACCACATATGGATCCACTAGTGTCATTGAAATGTGTGTTCTATTCAGAGACCAGACATGGATCAAACAGAGTCATTGCATGTGTGTTCTTTTTACTAACAACAACTAGAGTCATTGCATGTGTGTTCTTTTCACAATCCACCAGTGTCATTGCATGTGTGTTCTTCTCATTAACCACAGCTAGAGTCATTGCATGTGTGTTCTCTTCAGAGACCACACATGGATCCACCGGTGTCATTGCATGTGTGTTATTTTTACTAACAACAACTGGAGTCATCTCATGACTATTCTTTTCACAGACCACATGTCGATCTACGAGTGTCATTGAAATGTGTGTTCTCTTCAGAGACCACACATGGATCAACCAGAGTCATTGCATGTGTGTTCTTTTTACTAACAACAACTAGAGTCATTGCATGTGTGTTCTTTTCACAATCCACCTAAGGATCCACCAGTGTCATTGCATGTGTGTTCTTCTCACTAACCACAGCTAGAGTCAATGCATGTGTGTTCTCTTCAGAGACCACACATGGATCCACCAGTGTCATTGCATGTGTGTTCTTTTTACTAAGAACAATTGGAGTCATATCATGACTATTCTATTCACATACCACATATGGAACCACCAGTGTCATTGAAATGTGTGTTCTCTTCAAATACCACACGTGGATATACCAGTGTCATTGCATATGTGTTCTTTTTACTAACAACAACTAGAGTCATTATATGTGTGTTCTTTTCACAATCCACCTCTGGATCCACCAGTGCCATTGCATGTGTGTTCTCTTCAGAGACCACACATGGATCCACCAGTGCCATTGCATGTGTGTTCTTTTTACTAACAACAACTAGAGTCATTTCATGACTATTCTTTTCACAGACCACATATGGATCCACCAGTGTCATTGAAATATCTGTTCTCTTCAGAGACCACACATGGATCAACTAGAGTTATTGCATGTGTCTTCTTTTTAGTAACAAACAGAGTCATTGCATGTGTGTTCTTTTCACAATCCACCTATCGATCCACCAGTGTCATTGCATGTGTGTTCTTCTCATTAATCACAGCTATATCCATTGCATCTGTGTTCTTTTTAGAGACCACACATGGATTAACCAGTGTCATTGCATGTGTGTTCTTTTTACCAGCAAAAACTAGAGTCATTTCATGACTATTTTTCACAGACCACATATGGATCCACCAGTGTCATTGAAATGTGTGTTCTCTTTAGAGACCACACATGGATCAACCTGAGTCATTGCATGTGTGTTCTTTTTACTAACAACAACTAGAGTCATTGCATGTGTGTTCTTTTCACAATCCACCTATGGATCCCCCAGTGTTATGGCATGTGTGTTCTTCTCATTAACCACAACTAGAGTCATTACATGTGTGTTCTCTTCAGAGACCACACATGGATCTCGCAGTGTCATTGCATGTTTGCTCTTTTTTACTAAGAACAATTGGAGTCATAATATGACTATTCTTTTCACATACCACATATGGATCCACTAGTGTCATTGAAATGTGTGTTCTATTCAGAGACCAGACATGGATCAAACAGAGTCATTGCATGTGTGTTCTTTTTACTAACAACAACTAGAGTCATTGCATGTGTGTTCTTTTCACAATCCACCAGTGTCATTGCATGTGTGTTCTTCTCATTAACCACAGCTAGAGTCATTGCATGTGTGTTCTCTTCAGAGACCACACATGGATCCACCGGTGTCATTGCATGTGTGTTATTTTTACTAACAACAACTGGAGTCATCTCATGACTATTCTTTTCACAGACCACATGTCGATCTACGAGTGTCATTGAAATGTGTGTTCTCTTCAGAGACCACACATGGATCAACCAGAGTCATTGCATGTGTGTTCTTTTTACTAACAACAACTAGAGTCATTGCATGTGTGTTCTTTTCACAATCCACCTAAGGATCCACCAGTGTCATTGCATGTGTGTTCTTCTCACTAACCACAGCTAGAGTCAATGCATGTGTGTTCTCTTCAGAGACCACACATGGATCCACCAGTGTCATTGCATGTGTGTTCTTTTTACTAAGAACAATTGGAGTCATATCATGACTATTCTATTCACATACCACATATGGAACCACCAGTGTCATTGAAATGTGTGTTCTCTTCAAATACCACACGTGGATATACCAGTGTCATTGCATATGTGTTCTTTTTACTAACAACAACTAGAGTCATTATATGTGTGTTCTTTTCACAATCCACCTCTGGATCCACCAGTGCCATTGCATGTGTGTTCTCTTCAGAGACCACACATGGATCCACCAGTGCCATTGCATGTGTGTTCTTTTTACTAACAACAACTAGAGTCATTTCATGACTATTCTTTTCACAGACCACATATGGATCCACCAGTGTCATTGAAATATCTGTTCTCTTCAGAGACCACACATGGATCAACCAGAGTTATTGCATGTGTCTTCTTTTTAGTAACAAACAGAGTCATTGCATGTGTGTTCTTTTCACAATCCACCTATCGATCCACCAGTGTCATTGCATGTGTGTTCTTCTCATTAATCACAGCTATATCCATTGCATGTGTGTTCTTTTTAGAGACCACACATGGATTAACCAGTGTCATTGCATGTGTGTTCTTTTTACCAGCAAAAACTAGAGTCATTTCATGACTATTTTTCACAGACCACATATGGATCCACCAGTGTCATTGAAATGTGTGTTCTCTTTAGAGACCACACATGGATCAAGCAGAGTCATTGCATGTGTGTTCTTTTTACTAACAACAACTAGAGTCATTGCATGTGTGTTCTTTTCACAATCCACCTATGGATCCACCAGTGTCATTCCATGTGTGTTCTTATCATTAACCACAACTAGAGTCATTGCATGTGTGTTCTTTTCAGAGACCACACATGGATCCACCAGTGTCATTGCATGTGTGTTCTTTTTACTAAGAACAATTGGAGTCATTTCATGACTATTCTATTCACATACCACATATGGAACCACCAGTGTCATTCAAATGTGTGTTCTCTTCAAATACCACACGTGGATCCACCAGTGTCATTGCATGTGTGTTCTTTTTACTAACAACAACCAGAGTCATTATATGTGTGTTCTTTTCATAATCCACCAGTATCATTGCATGTGTGTTCTTCTCATTAACCATAGCTAGAGTCATTGCATTTGTGTTCTCTTTAGAGACCACACATGGATCCACCAGTGTCATTGCATGTGTGTTATTTTTACTAACAATAACTGGAGTCATTTCATGACTATTCTTTTCACAGACCACATGTGGATCCACGAGTGTCATTGAAATGTGTGTTCTCTTCAGAGACCACACATGGATCAACCAGAGTCATTCCATGTGTGTTCTTTTTACTAACAACAACTAGAGTCATTGCATGTGTGTTCTTTTCACAATCCACCTATGGATCCACTAGTGTCATTGCATTTGTGTTCTTCTCATTAACCACAACTAGAGTCATTGCGTGTGTGTTCTTTTCACAATCCACCTATGGATCCACCAGTGTCATTGCATGTGTGTTCTTTTCAATAACCACAGCAAGAGTCATTGCATGTGTTTTCTCTTCAGAGACAACACATGGATCCACCATTGTCATTGAATGTGTGCTCTTTTTACTAACAACAACTAGAGTCATTACATGACTATTCTTTTCACATACCACATATGGATCCACCAGTGTCATTGAAATGTGTGTTCTCTTCAGAGACCACACATGGATCCACTAGTGTCATTGCATGTGTGTTCTTTTTACTAACAACAACCAGAGTCATTGCATGTGTGTTCTTTTCATAGTCCACCTATGGATCAACTAGTGTCATTGCATGTGTGTTCTCTTCAGAGACCACACATGGATCCACGAGTGTCATTGCATGTGTATTATTTTTACTAACAACAACTGGAGTCATTTCATGACTATTCTTTTCACATACCACGTATGGATCCACCAGTGTCACTGAAATGTGTGTTCTCTTCAGAGAACACACATGGATCAACCAGAGTCATTGCATGTGTGTTCTTTTTACTAACAACAACTAGAGTCATTGCATGTGTGTTATTTTCACAATCCACCTATGGATCCACCAGTGTCATTGCATGTGTATTATTTTTACTAACAACAACTGGAGTCATTTCATGACTATTCTTTTCACATACCACGTATGGATCCACCAGTGTCACTGAAAAGTGTGTTCTCTTCAAAGAACAAACATGGATCAACCAGAGTCATTGCATGTGTGTTCTTTTTACTAACAACAACTAGAGTCATTGCATGTGTTATTTTCACAATCCACCTATGGATCCACCAGTGTCATTGCATGTGTGTCATTTTCACAATCCACCTATGGATCCACCAGTGTCACTGAAATGTGTGTTCTCTTCAGAGACCACACATGGATCAACCAGAGTCATTGCATGTGTGTTCTTTTTACTAACAACAACTAGAGTCATTGCATGTGTGTTCTTTTCACAATCCACCTATGGATCCACCAGTGTTATCGCATGTGTGTTCTTCTCATTAACTACAACTAGAGTCATTGCATGTGTGTTCTCTTCAGAGACCACACATGGATCTAGAAGTGTCATTGCATGTGTGTTCTTTTCACAATCCACATATGGATCCACCAGTGTAATTGCATGTGTGTTGTTCTCATTAACCACAGCAAGAGTCATTGCATGTGTGTTCTTCTCATTAACCACAGCTAGTCATTGCATGTGTGTTCTCTTCAGAGACCACACATGGATCTAGCAGTGTCATTCCATATGTGTTCTTTTTTACTAAGAGCAACTGGAGTCATATCATGACTATTCTTTTCACATACCACATATGGATCCACTAGTGTCATTGAAATGTGGGTTCTATTCAGAGACCACACATGGATCAATCAGAGTTATTGCATGTGTTATTTTTAATAACAACAACTAGAGTCATTGCATGTGTGTTCTTTTCACAATCCACCTATGGATCCACCAGTGTCATTGCATGTATGTTCTTCTCATTAACCACAGCTAGAGTCATTGCATGTGTGTTCTCTTCAGAGACCACACATGGATCCACCAGAGTCATTGCATGTGTGTTCTTTTCACAATCCACCTATGGATCCACCAGTATCATGGCATGTGTGTTCTCTTCAGAGACCACACATGGATCCTGATGTCATTGCATGTGTGCTCTTTTTACTAACAACATCTGGAGTCATTTCATGACTATTCTTTTCACATACCACATATGGATCCACCTGTGTCATTGAAATGTGTGTTCTCTTCAGAGACCACACATGGATCGACCAGTGTCATTGCATGTGTGTTCTTTTGACTAACAACAACCAGAGTCATTGTATGTATGATATTTTCACAATCCACCTATGGATCCACCAGTGTCATTGCATGTGTGTTCTCTTCAGAGACGACAAATGGATCTACTAGTGTCATTGCATGTGTGTTCTTTTTACTAACAATAACTGGAGTCATTTCATGACTATTCTTTTCACAGACCACATATGGATCCACCAGTGTCATTGAAATGTGTGTTCTCTTCAGAGACCACACATGGATCAACCAGAGTCATTCCATGTGTGTTCTTTTTACTAACAACAACTAGAGTCATTGCATGTGTGTTCTTTTCACAATCCACCTTTGGATCCACTAGTGTCATTGCATTTGTGTTCTTCTCATTAACCACAACTAGAGTCATTGCGTGTGTGTTCTTTTCACAATCCACCTATGGATCCACCAGTGTCATTGCATGTGTGTTCTTTTCAATAACCACAGCAAGAGTCATTGCATGTGTTTTCTCTTCAGAGACAACACATGGATCCACCATTGTCATTGAATGTGTGCTCTTTTTACTAACAACAACTAGAGTCATTACATGACTATTCTTTTCACATACCACATATGGATCCACCAGTGTCATTGAAATGTGTGTTCTCTTCAGAGACCACACATGGATCCACTAGTGTCATTGCATGTGTGTTCTTTTTACTAACAACAACCAGAGTCATTGCATGTGTGTTCTTTTCATAGTCCACCTATGGATCAACTAGTGTCATTGCATGTGTGTTCTCTTCAGAGACCACACATGGATCCACGAGTGTCATTGCATGTGTATTATTTTTACTAACAACAACTGGAGTCATTTCATGACTATTCTTTTCACATACCACGTATGGATCCACCAGTGTCACTGAAATGTGTGTTCTCTTCAAAGAACACACATGGATCAACCACAGTCATTGCATGTGTGTTCTTTTTACTAACAACAACTAGAGTCATTGCATGTGTGTTATTTTCACAATCCACCTATGGATCCACCAGTGTCATTGCATGTGTATTATTTTTACTAACAACAACTGGAGTCATTTCATGACTATTCTTTTCACATACCACGTATGGATCCACCAGTGTCACTGAAAAGTGTGTTCTCTTCAAAGAACAAACATGGATCAACCAGAGTCATTGCATGTGTGTTCTTTTTACTAACAACAACTAGAGTCATTGCATGTGTGTTATTTTCACAATCCACCTATGGATCCACCAGTGTCATTGCATGTGTGTCATTTTCACAATCCACCTATGGATCCACCAGTGTCACTGAAATGTGTGTTCTCTTCAGAGACCACACATGGATCAACCAGAGTCATTGCATGTGTGTTCTTTTTACTAACAACAACTAGAGTCATTGCATGTGTGTTCTTTTCACAATCCACCTATGGATCCACCAGTGTTATCGCATGTGTGTTCTTCTCATTAACTACAACTAGAGTCATTGCATGTGTGTTCTCTTCAGAGACCACACATGGATCTAGAAGTGTCATTGCATGTGTGTTCTTTTCACAATCCACATATGGATCCACCAGTGTCATTGCATGTGTGTTGTTCTCATTAACCACAGCAAGAGTCATTGCATGTGTGTTCTTCTCATTAACCACAGCTAGTCATTGCATGTGTGTTCTCTTCAGAGACCACACATGGATCTAGCAGTGTCATTCCATATGTGTTCTTTTTTACTAAGAGCAACTGGAGTCATATCATGACTATTCTTTTCACATACCACATATGGATCCACTAGTGTCATTGAAATGTGGGTTCTATTCAGAGACCACACATGGATCAATCAGAGTTATTGCATGTGTTATTTTTAATAACAACAACTAGAGTCATTGCATGTGTGTTCTTTTCACAATCCACCTATGGATCCACCAGTGTCATTGCATGTATGTTCTTCTCATTAACCACAGCTAGAGTCATTGCATGTGTGTTCTCTTCAGAGACCACACATGGATCCACCAGAGTCATTGCATGTGTGTTCTTTTCACAATCCACCTATGGATCCACCAGTATCATGGCATGTGTGTTCTCTTCAGAGACCACACATGGATCCACCAGTGTCATTGCATGTGTGCTCTTTTTACTAACAACATCTGGAGTCATTTCATGACTATTCTTTTCACATACCACATATGGATCCACCTGTGTCATTGAAATGTGTGTTCTCTTCAGAGACCACACATGGATCGACCAGTGTCATTGCATGTGTGTTCTTTTGACTAACAACAACCAGAGTCATTGTATGTATGATATTTTCACAATCCACCTATGGATCCACCAGTGTCATTGCATGTGTGTTCTCTTCAGAGACGACAAATGGATCTACTAGTGTCATTGCATGTGTGTTCTTTTTACTAACAATAACTGGAGTCATTTCATGACTATTCTTTTCACAGACCACATATGGATCCACCAGTGTCATTGAAATGTGTGTTCTCTTTAGAGATCCCACATGGATCAACCAGAGTCATTTCATGTTTGTTCTTTTTACCAATAACAACTGGAGTCATTGCATGTGTGTTCTTTTCAGAATCCACCTATGGATCCACCAGTGTCATTTCATGTGTGTTCTTCTCATTAACCACATCTAGTGTCATTGCATGTGTGTTCTCCTTAGAGACCACACATGAATCCACTAGTGCATTGCATGTGTGTTATTTTTACTAACAACAACTGGAGTCATTTCATGACTATTCTTTTCACAGACCATAGATGGATCCACCAGTGTCATTGAAATGTGTGTTCTCTTCAGATACCACACATGGATCCACCAGTGTCATTGCATGTGTGTTATTTTCACTAACAACAACCAGAGTCATTGCATGTGTTTTCTTTTCACAATCCACCTGTGGATCCACCAGTGTTATTGCATGTGTGTTATTCTCACTAACCACAGCTAGAGTCATTGCATGTGTGTTCTCTTTAGAGACCACACATGGATCCACCAGTGTCATTGCATGTGTGCTCTTTTTACTAACAACAACTAGAGTCATTTCATGACTATTGTTTTCACATACCACATATGGATCCACCAGTGTCATTGAAATGTGTGTTCTCTTCAGAGACCACACATGGATCGACTAGTGTTATTGCATGTGTGTTCTTTTTACTAACAACAACCAGAGTCATTGCATGTGTGTTCTTTTCACAATCCACCTCTGGATCCACCAGTGTCATTGCATGTGTGTTCTCTTCAGAGACCATACATGGATCCACCAGTGCCATTGCATGTGTGTTCTTTTTACTAACAATAACTGGAGTCATTTTGTAACATCCCAAAACTTTAATCCAAGCTCATCAAGATCAAATCATCCAAAAATAGGGTTAACAAAAACTTTTCCAAATTTAAAATGAAAGCATTCATATGTGTGTGCATTTAAAATAGGAGTTGTTTGAATTGCCATGATTGAATGATCCAATGCTTGTAAAATGTTTCTTAGGTGATTTAAACATCATCTACATCATTCCGAAACTTTTCCTAAAGAAAATCAAATCAAAAAGAATTAAAGGGGAGGAATGGTCATTTTGGCAAATTTAACTCTCATGCCTACTTTGGCTATTCCTAGTACTCAAAAATTAACAGAAATAATTCTTGATCTTTGCACCCCTTGCTAGTACACATAATGAGGTACCAAGGCCCACCTTTGGATCCACTAAAAACATTCTGTTAACTATTTTAAATGACAGTTTAAAATTGAATCTAATGCATATGCATAGATCACCCCTATTTCAAAAACCCTCTATTTGAGCTCCATTTTCAAAATTTTGAACTCAAAATTCAAAACTTTTTCTCTTGCGGCCATTTTGTCAAACACCTTGTTAGCAAGATCATTAAGGCCTAACTATTACTGTTTTGGGCTTATTTTGTCTAGCAATTCTGTAGTGCTTTGATCATCTTGTCCCCCCTCAAGCCAGACCAGACCAAACCCAGCCTCTTCTATACCCCCTAGCCGCACTTCATAGCCATGCCGAGCACCATCTCGCCGGCCGACCGTGCACCTGCAGCAGCAACCCTCTCCAGCCCCTCTCGCCACGTCTAGTACCTTGCCAGTGGTCCACCTCCACCGCCCAACCAGCCCCAGGCCAGAGACAGAGGGCAGAGCGGCCAGGAACCGCCGCGCCCGGAGCTTGTCGAGCATGCCGATGCCGCCCCTAGAGCGCGCACTGCCTCCGCGTGCACAAGCTGCCGCTCGACCGCAGCCCACGCACACCGCTCCGCCTCGACCTGGAGAACACCGCGGACACCCCCGTTCGCCGCCCAAAGCCCCACAGCCACCGCTCGCCGTGGACACCGCCGCCTCTGCCTCTCAGAGCGCCACCTCGCCCAGACCGCATACCACCGCCCCTACGGCCGCATTTAATTCCTAGAGTACCGCCAGGAGACCGCCCATCGATCGCCATCCCCAGCCATGCCGCTAGCTTGCCGTAGCCATGTCGCCACCGTCGACCGCCCATCCCGCTCGGTCTCACCGTCGAGCTTATAAAAGGATCCCTCCCTAGCCATTCCTCTCCACACCATTCCACTCCCCTCACCTCTCTGAACATCACCCACCTCTTGCCGGATCAAGTGGAGCAGCAGCTCGCCGGAATTGGAGCCAGAGCCGCCGCCTCTGGAGGAGAAGGGTGCCGTTGATTCCGACCACCCCAGGCTCCACCGCGACCACGCCTCGCCTCGCTATCGTCTTCCACTTTGTTCGCCCACATCGCCGACCCCGCTAGAGCCCTGGTACGCCCCCAGTAGACCCCCACCGAGCCGCTAGGTTTCAAGCTCGCCGGCGACCTGTTCGTCGTTGACGACGACCCTCAGTCGTAGATCTAGCATCTAATCAAACGACCCACAGCGCGCGTACCATTTCGCGTGTTAAGTGTCGCTGACAAGCGGGACCCCCTGTTAGCTAAGTCCCGCACCGCGGAGCGCCACTGGGCCGTCCCATTTCTTTTCCCGCGTTAGCCCACATATTCAAATATGGATTTTTCTTTTAGTTTGAATCTAGTTTCTGTTCACTAGTTTGAAAATCATTTCAGAGAGTTTTAGAAATTCAAATGGCATGAAACCAATTTTGTCTGAAAGGTATTAAAATGATCTATCCAAGCCCGTTGGACTTAATTCATTTAGAGTTATAGATCTCTCCTAATAAAAATAAGAAGACAAAAGCTTTTGCAACTTGAAACATTTTTATAAAATCAACCAAGTTAGCTTTTGAGTTGATTCCAACTCTCAAAAATCACATTTCATCATATCTATCTAAATATGTAATAATATTAAGGTTTACATGCAGTAACTTTGGACTAGTACCAAAATAATGCTATATAGGCATTTCTAGTCACTTTAAATCATTAAATAATAAAATTAAACCAAAGTAATATTGATCCAACCTTTAAATCTCATTCCCACAAGTTAGAATATGTGGTGAGGACATGAGTCCACATGATCCCATATTTTGGTGGTGAATATTAAAATTTAGTTAATATTTCAATGAGTAGAAATTACTTTTCCAAAATAAAAAGGTTGAAACTATTGAATTAAACTTGTGATGCTTGTGATGATAATATATCATCAATTGTGTGTTTTAGAATGCTACTTAGCCTAGTTAAGTATTGTTTGGTGATTGTCTACTCCCTATGTACTTATAGACGCTAGTACCGACCAAGCCTTCGAGGAGGAGGAGTTCTACCAAGAAGAAGAAGAAGGAAACTTCAACCACTGCACCAACCAAGGCAAGCTATTAGTGTCAAGCTAACCCTTGCAAAACATACTTTAGCAAGCTATTGTTAGCAAGCTAGAATAAAACTAGATGGTTTAGCAAAGATGCCTTAAGCATGCTTTGATCACACCCCTTTAACTATTAGTACCCCAAGTCCTATTGATAAGTTTTACCCCCTTAGTTTACACAAAGTTCTTTACTTAATTTTCGAAGGTAGCATAAAGAGTATAAAACTTGACCTACTTAGAAACCTTTAGATGTCATTCTATGGCATGAGATTGATCCCATCTTTCCCCACCTTAGTGAACACTCCTAACTTAGTACCTTAGTATAGATCAAAAACTTGAATCACTTTAGATGGGAACACTTGGTGAAAATGAATTATGAAAACCTTGGAATGATGAGTCATTCTATTGAGATTTTTTGACATGTGTTGAGAAACACAACTGGTTTATGATGATGAAAATGATGAGGCATGAGCCTTAACCCTTTTATAAAACTGATGGTTGGATTCGGATGCGATACCATTCAAATTTACCGTACAACCACATTACCTGAATTGGGTAAGGCTTAGCTAGAAATTTATATGCATTAGTATTAGTTCCCTCACGGGAGAGGTTTGAGCCGAGGCTACCTCTCAATGTTGTCCACCTATGCAGTGCCCAAGATGACTGATGGTCATGGTTCGGAGGCCATGCTCATAGGAGAGGTGCTTGTACTAGGGTGTGTAAAGGGAAGGTTATGTTTGATTATCTGCATAGTAAGTATGATGATTCAGGGTTATCCCTGACAGATGTATCGAATCTTGTGGTGAAAGTGTACCACCTCTGCAGAGTGTCAAACTATTCGAATAGCCGCGTCATGATTATGGACAGTTGGAATGGCCATACTGTTTCGTTGTCAGATGTTTTCTAAATAACTTGAAACGAATGATGAACTTTGACTTGACCACAACAGGGTTGTGTTGATGATAATAGCTTACCAACTTAAGTGATTCAAGAACTTACTTTATCTTTCTTTGCTTCTGAACTCAGCTTAGGTTTCAAACTTAACTTGATGGTTAACTTAGATTCAGTACTTTAACTTAGAATTATACCCCTTGTTAGTAGTAGTTTGCGAGTACTTAAAGAGTACTCATGGCTTTTGTCCCTGGCTATTATCATGGCTAGACTATGAAGGAGATTATCAAGATGATGGTCAGCAGGACGACTATGATAACTAGGACTATCTGCCTTCGTCAGCATTGCCTGTGCCCCCTAAAGATGGACCCCACCACTACGCTATCGTTTATTTACGCTGCTTGTTGTATTAAAGACTGGATCATGAGATCCTTATTTGTGTAAAAAACCTTATGTATGGTTTGTAGTGGATGATGTACTGTGATATCCAATCCGTTATGGCTCGCAAAAATGGTAATCCCGGGATTGCGAGGTATGGCATAACGGGCATCTAGGATTAAAAATAAGGGTGTTGACAAGTTGGTATCAGAGCCATCCTGACCATAGGAGACCCTAGTTAGAATGGACGTCCAAACCAAAAACTTAGCTTCAAAACCAAAGTGAGTATTTATGAGAAACTATTCCCTCTCTTACCCTTGTGAACTCATTCTTTCTCAAAAATACATGTTCCTCAAAATTCTTACATTACTACTTAAAATTTGACACACTTGATCACTTCACTAACTTCCTCATCCTAAATGCTTATAGATGGAGACTCAGTTCAGCAAGTTTTACCAGTTGGGAAACGGAGGTCAGCTGATCTTCGAGAGAGATCTGGATTCACTATCAGAGTTACTGGGACGCCCACATCCGGAGTTGCTTGGAGCTCAACTTCCAGGACCCCTAGGAGGAGACCTACAAGGGCTAGTCACCGCAGATCTTCGAGGAAGCATTGAAGCCCCAACTTCCAGGAGAATTCAGTTCTCTATGAGAGAGAACAACTTGCTAGATGGGTTAGCCAGGGCAATGCATGAAGCTCTCGCATGTCTATGTGCCCTCAGCGTCAACAAGATTCAAGGAACCCGTTTTGCCCACTATGCAAGACGTGACTTCATGGGAATGCCGATGGAGATGCCAAGTCACCCAGAATTATGGCGTCAAGTGGAGAACCTTGACTTCTTGCTTCATGACAGACAGCAGGAACTGGACAATGCCAGAGAGTTAGCCAACCAGAACCGTGCCATTGCCGACCAGAAGGCCCAGACTTTCGCATTGCTCGTCCAAGATCGGCAGTCTCTTCGTCGCCAGCATGCAAAGAAGGATCGCACCATCGCCCGTCTTCGCAAGAAGGTGGCCGACCTCGAGAAGACCGTCAAGGAGCAGGAAGCTCAGCTTGCCGCCAAGGAGGAAGAAGATGAGGGTGAAGACATCCAGGGAGATATGGATTCTTACCTCAGCAACGATGACGACTTTATGGCAGAGGATGTTGTGGACTTCTACACTGATGATGAAGATTCCGACTTCATCGACGATGAGTAGATGCACTAGAGCACTGTCGTAGCATGAGATGCATCATCTCATTGTATCGTAGCTTGCAGAATGGTTCTTCCAACCATCTGTTTTCCCCTTTGATTGTTGTGGTGTGTGTTGTATCGTGTGCTTGCTTGCATGAATGAAAATGAAGTTAGTTGAAAACCTGAGCCTAACTCAAAGTTGTAGCTTTGAAAACCCAAAACCATGAACTTTAGAATTTCCCTC
Source organism: Avena insularis (assembly GCA_023614405.1). NCBI lineage: Eukaryota > Viridiplantae > Streptophyta > Magnoliopsida > Poales > Poaceae > Avena > Avena insularis. The sequence continues at coordinate 379,310,138 of CM042688.1, forward strand.
TTACCCCTATATCTATCTCAATCCTCAGATGACTCGTGGAAACCAAGGAGGGAGCAGCTCGTCGCAGGACCCAATGCTGCAGATCTTGCAGAATCTCATCGCAGACCGTGAAGCAAGCAGGGCCGAGCGTCAAGCCAACTTAGCAACATTACAGCAGATCGCCCAAATGGCTATCAACAACCAAGGACAGGGAAATCAGGATCACCATGGATCTAAACTCAAAAACTTTCAGAACACCAATCCCCCAATCTTCAACCAATCTGAAAACCCATTAGATGCTGATGACTGGTTACAGACCATGGAAAACAACCTCGAAGTTGTAGGAGTTGATGAGAATGAGAAAGTTCTTTTCGCCACCCACTATCTGGTGGGAGATGCAAGAGTTTGGTGAAATAGCGTCTTCAATATGAACCATGGCCAGGTGATGACCTAGGAAGCATTCAAGGTCAAGTTCAGCCGCACCCACGTGCCGCAGGGTCTTGTCAACAGGATGAGAGACGAATTCCATGAACTGAAGCAAGGAAGAATGGATGTGGTAGAGTACCGTGACAAATTCTTGTCACTTGCCAGATAAGCACCGGATGAAATCAACACGGAGGCCAAAAAGAAAGAGAGATTCTTAAACGGACTGCATGATGAGATGCAGACTGTCCTCGTCAACATCCGTTTCCAGGATCTTGAAGAGCTAGTCGACTCTGCCATTCAGATGGAAGGGAAGATTAACCAGGCAAACGACAACCGTAAGCGTCGTATGAGGCAGCAGTCTGGATCCAGTAGTCACCAGAAGTACCGTCCTAACCCCTCACGAGGATATGCACCAAGGAACAACCGACTCCCAAATTCTCGCCCAAGCTACCCCAACCGTAGCGGAGGAAATGTGAAGCCCGGAGGAAACAATCACCACTCCGGCAATGCCAACAACTTCAACCGTGCCCCTCCCAAGAGCAACAACAACAATAACAACAACAACAACACTGCCGCCAGAACTGGCGGCAATGCTGTACCTGTCGCAGTCAGGGACAAGTCCCAGATCACTTGTTTCGAGTGTGGAGTGAAGGGTAACTACTCCAATGAGTGTCCCAAGAAGACTGCCGCCAATGCCCCTGTGAATGCCCTAGCTCAGCAGCAGCGTCGTGTTCAACCAGGAAGGAGATTTTCCCCAGGGAACCCGCACAACCGCAACGGTCGTCTTTTCCACATGAACGCAGAAGAAGCCCAGGAAGCGCCAGATGTAGTGCTGGGTATGTTTTCTGTCAACTCAGTTTTAGCAAGAGTATTGTTTGATTCTGGAGCATCACATTCATTTGTCACCGAAGAATTTGTATGCACTAGTAAGATTCGCCCAACCAACCTGAAGCATGTCATGATAGTTCAAATCCCTGGTTCAACAACAAAAGCTAGAAAAATTTGCAAAGTTGTACCTATCAGAATACATGGGATAGATTTTTATGCCAACCTATTGTACTTGGAACCAAAGGATTGGAAGTAGTACTAGGTATGGACTGGATGTCAAGGCATAAAGGACTGATAGATTGTGCTAAGAAAGCCATCACCATGACCAGTAGTTCTGGAGTAACATTAGAGCATATCTCCGAAACCTTACCCCGTCAATTCAAGTGCAACAAAAGTGTAGCCCTGCCTACCATTGACAAAGTCAGAGTAGTCTGTGAATACCCCGACGTATTCCCAGATGAATTGCCAGGTATGCCCCTGCATAGGGATATCGAGTTCATTATCGAACTAATCCCCGGAACCGGACCTATAGCCTAGAGACCCTATACCATAAACCCCTCAGAGTTAGTAGAAATAAAGAAGCAGTTGGATGCCATGTTAGCAACAGGTTTGATTCAACCAAGTGCATCGCCATGGAGATCACCAGTGTTATTTGTAGACAAGAAGGATGGAGGCAACCGTCTGTGTACAGACTATAGAAAGTTGAATGATGTCACCATCAAGAACAAGTACCCCTTACCAAAGATAGAGGATCTATTTGACCAGTTGACTGGAGCTCAGGTATTCTCAAAGGTTGATCTTAGGACTGGTTATCACCAACTTAAGATTCGTGCAACAGATATTCCGAAGACCGCCTTTACTACTCGCTATGGTTTATACGAGTATACGGTTATGTCTTTTGGATTAACCAATGCCCCTACTTATTTCATGAATCTCATGAATAAGACCTTTATGAATTTCCTAGATAAGTTTGTAGTTGTGTTTATCGACGACATCCTTATCTACTCCAAGTCAGAAGAAGAGCATGAGCAACATCTGCGAAAGCATCAGTTATATGCCAAGTTCAGCAAGTGTGAGTTTTGGCTGAAAGAAGTAGGATTCCTAGGACATATTGTGTCTGCCGGAGGATTCTCTGTTGATCCCGCCAAGATCAAAGATGTCGAAGAATGGGAGGCCCCAACCAATCAAACCCAAGTTCGTTCATTTCTCGGATTAGCGGGATATTACCGCAAGTTCATAGAAGGATTCTCGAGCATAGCCCGACCAATGACCCAATTGTTAAAGAAGGACAAGAAGTTTGAATGGACAGACAAATGTGAAGCCAGTTTCCAGGAGATGAAAAAGAGATTGATATCGGCCCTAATTTTGATCATGCCAGACATCAAGAAGCCGTTTGATGTATATTGTGATGCATCCAAGATTGGTCTAGGATGTGTATTGATGCAAGAAGGCAAAGTCATCGCGTATCTGTCTCGACAACTGAAGTAGCATGAGCAGAACTACCCGACCCATGATCTTGAGCTAGCAGCTGTGGTTCTAGCGTTGAAGACATGGCGTCATTATTTGATGGGTAATCATTGTGAGATTTACTCAGACCATAAGAGCTTGAAGTATATCTTCACCCAGAAGGAGTTGAATATGAGGCAAAGAAGATGGATAGAGTTAATCAAGGATTATGACCTTGACATTCACTATCACCCCGGCAAAGCCAATGTGGTAGCGGATGCTCTTAGCAGATTGCCGTGTAGGCTGAACACCATGATCAATGAGAAGCAACCAAGTTTGTATGAGGAGTTGGAGCAGTTCAGGCCTGATTTAGTTAGCAAAGGATTCCTAGCTAGCATTGAACTTCAACCCACTTTGTTGAGCCAAATCAAGGAAGCCCAGAAGGGAAATGAAAGTATCGACGGAATCAAACGTCGTATTGGTACAGGCAAAGTACCTGGATTCACCGAAGACGAAGAAGGTGTACTATGGTACAAAGGACGTATCTGTGTGCCAGCAGATTCGGAACTGAAGGAGGTTATCATGAAGGAAGCTCATGATACTCTTTATTCAATCCACCCCGGAGGAACAAAGATGTATCAGGATTTGAAAGAGCAATTTTAGTGGCACAAGATGAAGAGAGAGATCGGAAGCTACATCGCCAAATGTGACATCTGTCAAAGAGTCAAAGCAGAGCATCAGAGACCTGCAGGACTATTGCAACCATTGCAGATTCTGAAATGGAAATGGGATTCCGTCAGAATGGACTTCATCACCGGTTTACCTACTTCTAGTAGGGGGAATGACTCAATCTGGGTCATAGTTGATAGACTATCCAAGGTAGCCCACTTTATACCTGTCAAGACAACCTACTAGAGTGTAAAACTAGCAGAACTGTACATTGCTAGAATTGTTAGTCTGCATGGAACCCCTAAGACCATCGTATCAGATCGAGGAACCTAGTTTACCTCAAGATTTTGGCAGAAAGTTCAGGAAGGTTTAGGAACCAAGTTGAACTTCAGCACCGCTTATCACCCGCAAACAGATGGACAAACTGAGAGAGTCAATCAGATCTTAGAGGATATGCTTAGAACTTGTGTGTTGGAATACGGATCAAAATGGGAAGACTGCCTTCCTTTCACAGAATTCTCATATAACAACAGTTATCAAGCTAGTTTACAGATGGCACCATTTGAATTCCTATACGGAAGAAAGTGTCGTACCCCTTTGAATTGGTCGCAAGTAGGAGAGAGTCAGATCTTTGGACCCGACATTCTCAGAAGCGAAGAAAGTTCACAAGGTCCGTGAGCACCTCAAGACCACCCAATCCAGACAGAAGAGCTATGTTGACAAGAGAAGGAGAGACCTGACTTTCAATGTCGGAGATTTCGTATATCTCAAGGTTTCACCATTGAAGGGAACTCAACGCTTTAGTCTGAAGGGAAAGTTAGCTCCCCGATATATCGGACCTTTCAAGATTCTAAACCACCGAGGAGAAGTATCGTATCAACTGGAACTTCCTGAAGAGATGTCAGCCATCCAAAATGTGTTCCATATCGCGTTACTCCGCAAATGCTTGGAAGTGCCTGAGAAGACTGAAGTTTTCAAGAATATCGATCACAGAGCTGTGGAAATCAATAATGACCTGACCTATCGGGAAGTACTGTAGTGACCTCGGATCAAGTAAGATCCTAAGTCCCTGTGAATAACATGCTAGTCCCTGGATCAATAGCTAGCACTCACAGTCGATGAAATATCATGTAAAACACAAGTCTTTATTACATGAATCGAATAATCCAGAGTTTACATTATTACAACAGAAGCGATATAAATGCAACTTGGAGTCCCATCAATGCCACAGGCAGGTTGAGTGAAGACCCGCGATCCTAGCGCACCTTTCAAAGATCTCCGAAATTCTGCACATGAAACGTGCAGCCAACAAGTTGGGTCAATACTTTGAATGTATTGGCAAATTACACCAAGGAGAGAAAGACTATCTCTACATGCAAGGCTGGTATAGGCTGTAGAGTTCATTTGCTCAAAGCTAATTTTCTTAAGTAGAGAGAAGAATAGAAGATTGCCCTACTTTGTAAACATTTGCTTGAATAAAATAAGGTCGAGTGGCACACGAGGATATTACGCACCAAGTGTCCAAACAACCAAACACTTGGATATTACGCACCAAGCGTCACTTGGATATTACTCACCAAGTCCCCAAATTCCCACCCATTAGCGATATTACACATGCCATGGGGTTTCAAAACTTTTTTTTAGAAAAGAGAGGAAGATCCTTCAGAGGCTCCATCCTTCAGACGCTCATTGTTGTTCTGTTACCGTGAACACGGCCGATCGATCAGTTTGCAATACTCTCGAGAGTTTGTGCACTTTACCCACAATCCACGATCAAGTCCTTTTACAGACAAGACCATGGCGAGGCTTTCCCTTAGTAGCCCCTCTACCTTCCGGATCCAACCGTGCCAAGAACCTCCAAATGTTGGTACCCAGGTGAGGTTTCCCACTAAGTACTAGGCCAAGACAGAGCCCATAATGTATTGTGGTTGCACTGGAAGCTTCTGAATTCTGAAACATGGCAGACTTCTTTGATTCCTGGGCGGCCGTCCTCCACCAAAATCACACTCATTGACCCGACAACCATTCCGCCCAGAAGAAAACTTAGTTTTATTTTTAAGTGGATTTGAGAGGAAAAGTTTCCTCTAGAGAGCCTTTATACTTAGAAAATTCTTTGTCTTTCGAACCCCCCAACGGTACTTTGTATATATATAGCATAGCAAGCAATACTTAGCAAAAACAGGGTAACCTATTAGGATGGGAAATCCTAAGTATAGAGATACTCATGGCATTCTACAAAATCATCGCACTTGCAAAATAATATTAAGGAAAACACTACTAGATCATCCTACACTTGCATACTACAGAGTTTTGAAGATCACATGCATATAATCAAAACTGGGACAAAATTATGAACAAGTGGTGTAACTTGCCTTATGTTGATAATATGGGTGTTGATTGTATTTCTCCGCAGCAATCGCACTCTCCGAACAATCTAATACGAGGACAAGGTAGTTCCAATCAAAACAATTGCAAACATAGCAAACACAACAAGGATGATCGAAAACATGCATGATGATTTAACATGACACAATGGTTATAATTAGTTTTATGAACATTAATATATCATATGATGCATGTATGAGTTCATTTAATGCAATAGGGTACTTGTTATTAATGATTACTTGCCAATATAAGGGTTTTGATAGTTCTGCTGTAACGCCTATTCTAACTGTAGAATTAAATTTGTTTCTTGGGTTTACTGGATAGAGGACGTTAATACGAACCATTAGGCGTTGGATTCACCCTAATCGGAGTTATAGATCTTTTTATATGATTTAAATAGTGTTTAATGGGTTTTAAATGATTCATACAGTTTCTCTTTCCTAAAAATCAAACTAAAATTATATCTGTAATCTCCAGGGAATTGTGATTTCAGGGACATATTATTTGTAATTTTCCAAATAGTATTTATTTTCTTATGAATTTATTACTCTAAATAGGCTATTAAACCATTTAAACCTTCACGGCAAATCCTTACAGTAAAAAGCTGAACTAATTGCATATTGATGATCTACATGGAACCAGCTTTCCATCAGTATATCATTTGTATTTTTGTGACAAGCAATTAATTTACTATGAATTTAATGATTTATAAAGCCATTAAAACTAATTAAATTGCTACGGGTTAAATAACCTGCAAAGTCTAGATCCAACCAGATATTCTTAAAGTACATTACGGTAGCTTCAATTTGATATATTATTCATATTTTTCGGAGTTACAGATAATATCCTATGAATTTATTAACCTAAAAGACCATTAAAACTAATTAAATTACTGCAGTAACCACGTACAGGAAAAGTTGGATCTATTCTGATAAGATGATTCTACGTGAAATTATCTTCAATTTGGTATATTATACACAATTTTTGGAAATGGTATGAATTTCTAATGAATTTTACAATTTAGATCTATAATACGCAAATTTAAATTCGAACGGAATATTTCAGGGAATATTCCGCTGACTGGACAGGTTGACTTTGCATGCTGACTGGGACTAGATGTTGACCTTACGTTGACGTGGCGTTGATGAGGAATATGACCGGGATGACGACATTTGATTGGATCTCGACCGTCTGGATAGGATCCGGTGGCTAGAAGAAGAGATTGACCCGATTTTGGCTCAGAATAGACAAGAAATAGATCTGTGTTAGAGAGACAAATCCGTAGGTCAAAATGAAAAACTCAGAAAACGAAAGTTGTAGGGATCGTCGAAATCTTTCAATCCCGACAGACCTCACCTCTTTTCATCCACCACAGCCGGAGAATTTCGTATCGCAATATTTCAGATCTTACGGTGTAAATCCAAGATGTACTCGCGCTCGTTTCTTCAAATCCAAATTCCTTTGGTGAGCAGGTAGGAATAATGATTCCCCACAACTTTCATGTTCTGAGTTTTTCATTTTGACCTACGGATTTGTCTCTCTAACACAGATCTATTTCTTGTCTATTCTGAGCCAAAATCGGGTCAATCTCTTCTTCTAGCCACCGGATCCTATCCAGACGGTCGAGATCCAATCAAACCGGTGCGTGCCATGTCGTCATCCCGGTCATCTTCCTCATCAACGCCACATCAACGTAAGGTCAACATCTAGTCCGAGTCGCCAAAAAGAAGGAAGGATCTAAGCAAAAGTCCTATGCTTCCAGTGTCACAATCCTGGGCATTATGCTGATAATTGTCCAAAACATGTGAATGTAGCTGGAAAGGATAAAAACGACGATGGTAATAGCAATAGAAGACCTGTATTAGGAGAACTATCATATTTTATACTTATTAGATGTTCTTATATTTCTTGTCTATCTTTTCTATAACCTCTTCTTGTTCAAATTGTAGTTGTCCATTCTTATGATACCTATATGAGAGTTAGCTAAGTAAAAGAACAAATTGTATGACATAAATAAACATCTCATCAAGTTTGGTTAGGTCTGGACCACCATATTTTATCTCTTTAGGAGATCATCGCTATCGTGTTAGCATATTGTTCTTACCAACTTATGTGGTATGACAATATAGGTTGTTTGCTTGGTTGTATTGAGCTATTTTGTGTGATGCCTTGTTTAGGATCTGTTGTTTTGAAACTCTAAAGTTGCTGGAGTTTTCGTGTGGTTAAAAATTATTTTAATGGTGGGAATTGATTGAAATTCGTGGGATTACTGCTGCAGTTTTTGTAGGGGTTCGTAGCATGGAAAACAAAAATTTTCTATCGCATACAAACAAACAAGCCAAGATCTATCTACTAGATTGTAGCAACGAGTCGATAGTGGAACTCACCCTCGAAGATTCCAAAGCGGTTAACGAGAGCAGATTCTCGTGGGTGATGTAGTCGTACTCTTTCCGATCTCAAGATCGTGAGACGATCCTTCGGTATACGTTCAGCAAGCGCTCCATGATCGGTCACACGTTCGTTACTCGACGAAGACCTTCCTCTCCTTGTTCCAGCAGGCGGACGGAGGTTGTAGCACTCTCCTCGCGATTCCGGCAGACTGGCGTGGTACCGGAGTAGAGGGAGATCCCATGAGCTTCGCCTTAAGCCGGTGCGTGTATGGTGGAGCTTATGAGAGAGGCTATTAGTGGTCTAGTAATTATACACACCAATTATAAGGCTCTAAACCGAAGGCTAGGGAAATTAGAAGCTCTAAACCAAAAGCTCTAAACGGAGGCTTGGCTAGGGTTTAGATTTAGAGGATAGGAACTTGTGTCTAGAGGAGGGCCCTGCCCTCCTTATATAGGTGGGAGGGGCTGGCGCCATGGGGAGGGTGGAGTCCCTCCCAACTCGGCATTGAGTTGGCGCCCGGTTGGAGGAGGTCTCCTCCCCAACTCGGTTTCCTCTTCTCCTCCTCTTTCCACTTTCCAAAACTTGCCGTTTGACTTTCAAACTAGCCGTTTGACTTTTCAATTTAGGATTTAAATAAACCCTTTATTTTGGACAGCGAGAACACTTAGTACATGATGCAATCATTCCAATTTGCAATGACACAGTCATGTACCCTTCCCCCGGAGTGCCGGACATTCCGGGACCTTCTAGAATGTTCCCGATGAAAACACCGGAACCATTCCCCAACTCCGAAACGGGACTTTCCTTATATGAATCTTATTCTCCGGACCATTCCGGATCACCTCATGATATCCCGGATCCCATCCGAGACTCCGAACAACATTCGGTCTCTTTCTCATAATACCATAACTACTCAAACAACGTCAATCCTTAAGTGTGTCTCCACGGTTCGTGAATTATGCGGACATGATCGAGACACTTCTCCTAACAATAACCAATAGAGGAATCTGGAAATTCATATGGTTCCACATATTTCTCACGATTACATTGCGATCGAATGAACCACTTACATACGATACCAATTTCCCTTTGTCTCACGATATGTTACTTATCCGAGGTTATGATCGTCGGTATCTCCGCATACCTAGTTCATCCTCACATCGATAAGTACTCTTTTCTCGGTCCCGTGATATGTGAGCCCGTGTGACCAAGTCACATGCTTGCAAGCTAATTGGATGACATTTCACCGAGAGGGCCCAGAGAATATCTATCCGTCATGTGGATGGACAAATCCCACTCTTGATCCATGTGTTTCAACCAATACTTTCCGAACACTCAATGCCACCTTTATAGCCACCTTTACGGTGGTGTTTGATGACATCAAAGCATCCATCCAGAAAGGTGATATGCATGATCTCATGGTCGAAGGAATTAGGTTACTATGTATCAGAAAGCATATAGCAATTGAACTATTGAAATGACTTGATCTTTATGCTACGCTTATCTATAGGAGTATGTCCACCATATCATTCTCCTAACGATATGATCTTGTTGTTGATAACATCTCAATGTTCATGATATGGAAACCACAATCATCAATCAACCAACAAGCTAGTGAAGTATAGAGGCTATACTAGGGACTTCAAATTAAGTTTACAAATCACACAAGTATTAATGGTTTCCTTGTTAATACTATTATAGCATGAATGTAAACATTTATCATAAGTATGAAGATATGATAATAACCTACTTTATTATTGCCTCTTGGGTATATCTCCAACAGTCTCCCACTTGCACTAGAGTCAATAATCTAGTTTCAAACCTTTGTGTATTCAACACCTATGGCTTTCCGGTGTTGTATGTACACGATTGCTAGTGGTCAACTGATCTCCGGATCTGACACTTCCAGGTCCGTGTGTAATTGCATGTCTTTGCGTCTCTACGCATCACTCATTCTCTAATGAGATGGCTTTGTATAAATTTGGTCTTTCGGTGTGACCTTTAGTTCTTTGGGGTTAAAACATGTTGACAATATTGTTGTACAATATATCTTCATAGTATTATCCCGCTGTGAACTACACCTAGTTTGATAACAAACTACTTGACACAAATGCCCTCTTTTGCTGCTATAATAGCAGTCATACTTAGCCTTTTGTTGTAGTATCTGTCACAATGTCTTAACTTTGGAACTCATCCAAATCCATTATGGAACTCACTTTCCATTATATTGTGCCACCCTTAGTTTAGATTGAGATAAACTAAATTTGTACTTTGTGACAAAGCTAGTATCAATGTAGTACTTTTACAATGAACTAACCATCTATTTGTCACTTCTACAAATAATATACTCTTAGTTCTTCCAAAAGATCATAAGAATATCCTTACTATCGTCCAATGATCATCTTATGAATCATTCTGGTATATGCTCATAATATTTATAGCATAGGACATATCTGGATTTGTACATATCACAGTATGATTGATATAAATACTCTTTGTGATTTCATACATCAAGTATCAATCTATACTTGAATCTTTGTTTCACTTACCAAGTGCCAATACACTTGAATATATCATCAATATTGAACTCTTTCAATCCTTTCTGTGCAACAAGAACCTTTCTTTGTAGTTTCTATATTGAATTTATTCAATATCTCGTCTATGTATTTCTGGCACAACCATATTAGCGTCTATTGATGCCAAATATTTGGGTTTTGCCTAAGTCTTTCATCGGGATGAAATTCTTAATATGTGTTAATAAAAGATACATTATTTCCAATCAACAATATGTCTTCCACATAATGTATTAGAAACATGTCTTAGCGCTCCCACTTAATTTCTTGCAAATGCAAGCATCTTCATTGTCTCCGATGAAATTAAACTCTTTTAACAGTTTCATCATAGTGAAGATTCCAACTCCGCTATGCTTACTTCAACCATTGAAGTTTGCATATGCTTTTAGCATCCCTTGAATTAACAAAACCCTTTGGACCATGTCATGCACACGTCCTAGGTAACCATTCTATTAGAAGAACTTGTTTTGTTTATTCTACTACCACATAACAAATTATATGTAGTGGTTGCTACATTAATCCGTCTAGACTAAAATCGCTATGAAAGATCAAATCTTGTCATATACAACCTTTGAACATTGTTGTGAACTCTTTCCCAACATGTCGACTATTTCATAGATGTGAAACATCCATGTTTACTTCTTTATAGATCCAAACACACCGCAAGGTCTTACACCTTTTCGAGGGTCCTTCAAGTTCAAAACTTGATTTCTTGTGTATGGAACTTTCACGGATTATATGGCTTCAAGCCATTTGACGGAGTCAGGGCCCATCATCGCTTCTTTGCATGTAGTAGGTTCATTATTCTCAAATAATGATTCAACCCTCAAATCTTGGTATTTGATTGTTCATCCGACCTACTTGTTTCAATAGGAACTTGGATCTCGTGACCACAACCTTTGAGGTACGTGAGCCATGAGTTTTGTTCGCCTCCGAACACTTTTCGGTGCTGCGCAACTCTGGACATATAGCTAAGGTTCTTTTAACCTTATCAAAGTTCTATTGTCCTCCCACTTAACTTTTCACGAAAAATTCCTTCTCAAAGAAACTTGACGTTCTAAGCGACAAACACTTTTGTCTCCGGTGTTTATGGAGGAATACTTAACATTTATACAAAGACAGGTTTATCCGACTTTGGTTGCAAACATCTTTCTTATGCATAGCATACCAATGTTTAAGAAAGGACTACTTGGGTTTTATCCCAAACCATAACTTTATATGGTGTCATTTCAGCGGATTATGATGAAGCTCTTTTCAGTGGAAAAACGGTAATCTCTAAAGCTTTTAATCTTTTAAATATAATGGCAGTTTTATGAATTATACCTTTGATCTTACCATGTCAAACAAGGTTTAATTACATATCTCGAATGCTCCATACTCTTATGGTGTTTCGGGAAATGCAAATCCACGGAACTATTCCATAAATCTTAGGTATTATGCTAAACTTGTAATTCAAATATCTTCCTTTATGATCTTATCATAAACTATTCATATTCTTGTTACAATGATTTTGCACTTCATCTTGAAAGTCTTTTGAACTTTTCAAATATTTCATATTTCATCCTTATTAAGTAAATATTCATATATTCACTCAAATTTTGGAGAAAGCATATGAAGTTGAAATCCATCGCTCTTGACTACACATAATGGAGTTCGTACAACAATATGCACAAGTTCCAATAAGCTAGTCTTTCGTTCCCTTTTGGCCTATGAACGAAGTTTTAATTATCTCTAGGAAAGTTTCACAAACGTCATTTGATCAAAATCAAAAGACTCCAAAATTCCATCCACATGGAGTTTCTTCATGTTTTCTTTCCAATATAATTTAAACGGCGATGTCACTTCCTAAGTGATCTTTCAATCAATTTGTCTTTCGACAATTTTAGCACTAGTTTTATGGATGTGATTTCTCCAACGAGATTTGTGAATCATCCATCTTTTATGGATTACGGCAATTATTTGAACAACCCTTTTGTTCTCATAATACCTTATAAAACAAATCTTGAAGGCAAGCGTTGATGTTTAACGAGCAACAAAATAACCCTTTATTTGTTCTCGATGAACATCATCACCTATTCTTTTGCTAGTTACTTAGGCCATTGTAGTTCATGAATTGTGTTGTTTCGTATGACGATTCACACCAACAAATTCAGTATCAAATACTTAAGAACCACATTGTTTAATAAGCAAAGAATATAGCCATAACATATATCATCTATATACTTAAACTGAACAATTCTAGTCTTTTCTTTTGCCATATACTTATGAGATTCTCTTTCAAGATTTCCTTTTACATTTGAAAGAATCTATCAACATCAATAGTGGAGTCATACTTATGACACATAGTCCAAAGCGTGTATAGTTAAATACCAATGTCTTTGAACTTGCACTTTGAAGTAGATCACCATTATCAAATATTTGGTGTTCTTTCAAATTCCTTTCTTTAGTAATCTCTTGGTGTAGTAAACATTTTACCTACATCAAATATTCACCCTCATTATGGACTTATCCATGATCTAGCTACTTTTAGCTTGTAACGGTGAATCGCGAGTATAATGTTGCTCTCCAAAACCTTTTGGAAGATTAGGACAACTAGTGTCTCCAACCTTTTGCAAATTCTCATCCAAATATGAGAACATGAACTTCGCCATATTATACTTTATCATGTTGCAACCAAAACTTTGTTTCAGATATCACAATATCTTCCACACATCATGGTTTCTGAAACAACTCTTTCAGATCCTAGATAACCTTGATATTAAGAGAATCTTTGAATATCAAGAATCATGGAGACAAACATGATACTCAAACACTAACACTTGGAATTGTCACTCTTGTTTTAATACTAATTATTAAACTTTATGGAGTAACCGGAACTTACTGAAAGTTTGCAATAGGACTTTTAAACTTTAGATTAACACTTCAAAACAATACGATACCAGTTCGTAAAGTAACTAACCAGAATTCTATAGTTCTATCATCTCAATTAAAACTAAGCGCAAGGTGGTAAACGGATGCCAATGACTACAACAACTATGCAAATTCACTTTGATTTAGTTTATGATAAATTGAGTTCTAATTAATAATTAAATTAATACAGGTGAACTCCCACTCAAAACAACATCCCTCACATTGTTTTAGTGATCACACGAACCAAATCCACCACATCAAAACCGATCATCACGAGAGTTGATGTAGCTTCAATGGCGAACAATCAACATGTTCATCATATCTACTATATGACTCATGCTTTACCTTTCGGTGATCCGTGTTCCTGAGGCCATGTCTGTACATGCTAGGCTCGTCAAGATCAAACCTTAGCTACCGCATAAGCAAATCTGGCTTGCTTACGTTGTATTCACCCGCGGAATCAAAGACACCCGATCATCACGTGGTGCTTGAGCGACAAGCTTTGTAACGGTGCATACTAAGGGTGAACACTTTAGAACTTGAAATTTATGTGCATGAGGGATCATCTTATAATGCTACCGTCGTCTACTAAGCAATACAAGATGCATAAAGGATTAACATCACATGCAATTCATAATATGTGATATGATATGGCCTTTCTTCTTTGTGCTTCCGATCTCCATCTCCAAGCACGAACATGATCTCCATCATCACCGGCATAGCATCAAGGTCAATGACGCTTCTTCATGGTTGTCGTCCACCAGCTTCAACTATTACAACTACTTTGAATAGACACGCAGGTCTTAACAAAATTAAAGACAACCATATGGCTCCTGCCGGTTGCCAACTTACAATAAGGAACATTGCATACATCAAATATAATCACAATCATGGCCATATCACATCACTGCACACCCCTGCAAAACAAAGTTAGACGCTTCTACTTTCTTTGCATATTTTACGTGGTTTGGGGCTTTCAATAAGTGTCGTTCTAACTTACGAACAAGAACCACAACATTGATACTAGCATTGTTGATTACCCGTTGTAAATTGGATCTTTACTATGCTAGGAGAAAGCAGCACCATAAAGCCACTTATGCAATACGAGTTGCATGTCAAACGTGGAGCAAGTCTCATGAACGATGTCATGTAAGGTTAGCCCGGGCCGCTTCATCCCAACATACCGCAAGATGCAAAGTACACAAAAAGCAATCTACAATAAAAGCATCAACGCCCACAATGACCATTGTGTTCTACTCGTCCAACAGATCTACATATAGACACGGCTCGATACCCGTAGGGGTTCGTAGCATGGAAAACAAAAATTTTCTATCACATACAAACAAACAAGCCAAGATCTATCTACTAGATTGTAGCAACGAGTCGATAGTGGAACTCACCCTCGAAGATTCCAAAGCGGTTAACGAGCAGATTCTCGTGGGTGATGTAGTCACTCTTTCCGATCTCAAGATCGTGTAGACGATCCTTCAGCGCACGTTCAGCAGCGCTCCCTTGATCGGTCACACGTACTGATTGACGAGACCTTCCTCTCCCTTGTTCCAGCAAGCGGAGGTTGTAGCACTCTCCTCGCGATTCCGGCAGACAACGTGGCGTGTCAGGAAGTAGAGGGAGATCCCGAGGCTTCTCCTTAAGCCGGTGCGAGTATGGTGGAGCTTATGAGAGAGGCTATTAGTGGTCTAGAGATTAGACACACCAATTAGAAGGCTCTAAACCGAAGGCTAGGGCAATTAGAAGCTCTAAACCAAAACGGCTCTAAACCGGAGGCTTGGCTAGGGTTTAGATTTAGAGGATAGGAACTTGTGTCTAGAGGAGGGAGCCCTGCCCCTCCTTATATAGGTGGGAGGGGGCTGGCCGCGCCATGGGGAGGGAGTGGAGTCCCTCCCCAACTCGGCATTGGAGTTGGCCGCCGGTTGGAGGAGGTCTCCCTCCAACTCGGTTTCCACTTCTCCTCCTCTTTCCACTTTCCAAAACTTGCCGTTTGACTTTCAAACTAGCCGTTTGACTTTTCAATTTAGGATTTAAATAAACCCTTTATTTTGGACAGCGAGAACACTTAGTACATGATGCAATCATTCCAATTTGCAATGACACATTCATGTACCCTTCCCCCTCCGGAGTGCCGGACATTCCGACCTTCTAGAATGTTCCCATGAAAACACGGAACCATTCCCCAACTCCGAAATGGGACTTTCCTTATATGAATCTTATTCTCCGGACCATTCCGGATCACCTCATGATATCCCGGATCCCATCCGAGACTCCGAACAACATTCGGTCTCTTTCTCATAATACCATAACTACTCAAACAACGTCGAATCCTTAAGTGTGTCTCCCTACGGTTCGTGAATTATGCGGACATGATCGAGACACTTCTCCTAACAATAACCAATAGAGGAATCTGAAATTCATATGGCTCTACATATTTCTACGATTACATTGCGATCGAATGAACCACTTACATACGATACCAATTTCCCTTTGTCTCACGATATGTTACTTATCCGAGGTTATGATCGTCGGTATCTCGCATACCTAGTTCATCCTCGTTCTTGATAAGTACTCTTTTCTCGCTCCGTGATATGTGATCCCTTGTGACCAAGTCACATGCTTGCAAGCTAATTGGATGACATTTCACCGAGAGGGACTAGAGAATATCTATCCGTCATGTGGATGGACAAATCCCACTCTTGATCCATGTGTTTCAACCAATACTTTCCGAACACTCAATGCCACCTTTATAGCCACCCTGTTACGGTGTGGTGTTTGATGACATCAAAGCATCCATCCAGTAAAGGTGATATGCATGATCTCATGGTCGAAGGAATTAGGTTACTATGTATCAGAAAGCATATAGCAATTGAACTATTGAAATGACTTGATCTTTATGCTACGCTTATCTATAGGAGTATGTCCACCATATCATTCTCCTAACGATATGATCTTGTTGTTGATAACATCTCAATGTTCATGATATGGAAACCACAATCATCAATCAACCAACAAGCTAGTGAAGTATAGAGGCTATACTAGGGACTTCAAATTAAGTTTACAAATCACACAAGTATTAATGGTTTCCTTGTTAATACTATTATAGCATGAATGTAAACATTTATCATAAGTATGAAGATATGATAATAACCTACTTTATTATTGCCTCTTGGGTATATCTCCAACAGTTTTCTGCCTGACCTGTTGTACCGCGCGATTTTTCATATTTTATTGGTAACTCAAAAAAATCTAAAAACAATAGGGTCTGGAGTATAATTACCTGTAGTACATGCACAAAAATTGGCTAGAATTCCTGACGAGTTTAGGTCGGTTAGAAAAAAATTCGTGAAGTCTGCTGTACCGTTTTGACAGATTTTGTTTATCGCTTATATGTTGCTCTATTTTTACTCTAGTATTGTTCCCAATGCTTTCAAACTATTTTGTGGTTATATACTACTAAGTTTATACACCTGTAATGTTATTATACAAGTGTTTGATTGAGGGTTGATCGCCTATGATTGCTTCCTTGTTTGTAACATTGATTGCTCCATATAGTTATGGGTAGGATTATTTTCTTAGTCGTTTCTCTCCTATAGAATCTATTCTTTCCTATCTTGAACCCTTGGAGATATAATAATGTGTTAAGTGGAAGGTTTGACAACACAATGCATTTAGGAAGGGAATGCTCAACCTAATAGAAAAAAGGATGTGGAAGTATGAGGTGTTGCACATGATGTTATGTAGTAGATTACCCAACCTGAAAGTTGAAGTATCGATAGCTTAGTCTTAGTAGTGGCTTGTTGATTGAATACATGGGAGTATACATAGAGCATTAGTTCGTGCCCATGGAAACATTCTTCAAGGCATGTAAGAATGCCCGAGTGATAGAAAAACGTGATTCACCTATCCTCATACAGGGTAATGAATTGGGTGCAGGATGGATTGATCATCATTCCTACTACTCTTATTATTCGCTCTTGTACCGTTGGCTTTGCGAATCTTGAGTGCTTTTCAGCCTTAGCAGAGAGCCGGCGTTGAGCCTAAACCTTAGATTGGTGGATTTTTCCACCTCTACAAAAGCATTCATTGCTAAGCGTAGGAATATACGGTAAGGATGAATCCCAACCGTGAATTATGGGCACCGTGAAGTAAACATTCCCTATTTGCCCACCATGAGAGTTTTGCTAGTTTAAGAAGTGCTTTCTCGGAATCTATCAATCATGATGTTTAGAATGTGCTAGAGACATTGTGCCAATAAAAGTCTAAAGGAGAACCAATCTGAGCTAAGTGAATCCTCGAGAAGTGACCTTGTCAATTTTCTTTTAAGGGTGGTAGCATCCTAATGGATCCCGAACCTTTCTTTCTTTCTAGCCTTCCCAAATCTCGGACGAGATTTCTTTTAAGGGTAGTCATCACATCCCAAAATTCTCCTAATTTTGGAATGTGAAACAAATAAATAAGATTGATTGATTGTTTGACTTTGTTGAAAATTCTCAAAGAGAAGAAACTTTTTGAATAGAAAATCCTCTCAACCTTGAATTCAAAATCTTATATTATTTTGTTAAGACCTAAGTAGCCATATAGGCAAAAGGGCATGGATTGATTATGGATTGTAGAATTGGTGTGCAAGATTTCAAAATGAAAATCATGAAGCATTCATATGCATTTCATCCATGCAAAGTTCTCACAAACTAAATCCAAATCCCGGTATCTAAATCCTATATTTGATTCGCCCAAATGTTCCTAAGGGTAATTAAATTGACTTATTAAAACCCACTGCTGTTAAGGCATAAATTATTGATAATTATAGCCTAAAGTGATCTAATTAATACTACAAAATTTTAGAAACAAAATTGAGCTTATTTGGAGCTAGTATGAAAAAGTTATGGAACAAATATAAACACATAAAGATATGAATAAAATAGAATATACAAGTATTTATAAATCCACTACTTCCAAACTAGTAAAAAGATTACAAATATGATCCTACAATGATCTATTCGATTTTAGAAAAATTCAGAAACAAGAATCGTGTCATTTGGAGTTCGTATGCAAAAGATATAAGGAAAACAAGTAAATAGAAAAAGAAAAAGAAAAAAAAAACAAAAAAAAAACTAATGGGCCGGCCCACCCGGACCGAGGGGAGCACCACGCAGCCAGCATGTACGTGAGGGATGTCGATCTGAGTGCTTTAAAAATCGTGCAAAACAGTTTTCTCAAACCTATCTCCATTCAAACTCTCGTAACTTTTTATCTACAACTTCGAATCGACTTCCGTTTGTTTCTACTTGTTCCCTACTCCAAGGCCTATCTCTACACTATCCTAAATCTTCATATAAACTCGTGGAACCACGGCTGTACGAGTTTCTATTCTCGAAATCTCGAATCTACATATGCCCGAATCTTATTTCGCTTTTTAACCCATCTAGACTTCGTCGTTTGCCTTCGGTCAAAAAACAAAAGTTGTAGGGATCGTCGAAATCTTTCAATCCCGACAGACCTCACCTCTTTTCATCCACCACAGCCAGAGAATTTCGTATCGCAATATTTCAGATCTTACGGTGTAAATCCAAGATGTACTCGCGCTCGTTTCTTCAAATCCAAATTCCTTTGGTGAGAAGGTAGGAATAATGATTCCCCACAACTTTCATGTTCTGAGTTTTTCATTTTGACCTACGGATTTGTCTCTGTAACACAGATCTATTTCTTGTCTATTCTGAGCCAAAATCGGGTCAATCTCTTCTTCTAGCCACCGGATCCTATCCAGACGGTCGAGATCCAATCAAACTGGTGCGTGCCATGTCGTCATCCCGGTCATCTTCCTCATCAACGCCACGTCAACGTAAGGTCAACATCTAGTCCCAGTCAGCATGCAAAGTCAACCTGTCCAGTCAGCGGAATATTCCGTTCGAATTTAAATTTGCATATTATAGATCTAACTTGTAAAATTCATTAGAAATTCATACCATATCCAAAAATTGTGTATAATATACCAAATTGAAGATAATTTCACGTAAAATCATCTTATCAGAATAGATCCAACTTTTACTGTACGTGGTTACTGCAGTAATTTAATTAGTTTTAATGGTCTTTTAAGTTAATAAATTCATAGGATATTATATGTAACTCCGAAAAATATGAATAATATATCAAATTGAAGCTACTATAATGTACTTTAAGAATATCTGGTTGGATCTAGCCTTTGCAGGTTATTTAACCCGTAGAAATTTAATTAGTTTTAATGGCTTTATAAATCATTAAATTCATAGTAAATTAATTGCTTGTCACAAAAATACAAATGATATACTGATGGAAAGCTGGTTCCATGTAGATCATCAATATGCAATTAGTTCAGCTTTTTACTGTAAGGATTTGCCGTGAATGTTTAAATGGTTTAATAGCCTATTTAGAGTAATAAATTCATAAGAAAATAAATACTATTTGGAAAATTACAAATAATATGTCCCTGAAATCACAATTCCCTGGAGATTATAGATATAATTTTAGTTTGATTTTTAGGCAACAGAAACTGTATGAATCATTTAAAACCCATTAAACACTATTTAAATCATATAAAAAGATCTATAACTCCGATTAGGGTGAATCCAACGCCTAATGGTTCGTATTAACGTCCTCTATCCAGTAAACCCAAGAAACAAATTTAATTCTACAGTTAGAACATGCGTTACAACAGAACTATCAAAACCCTTATATTGGCAAGTAATCATTGATAACAAGTACCCTATTGCATTAAATGAACTCATACATGCATCATATGATATATTAATGTTCATAAAACTAATTATAACCATTGTGTCATGTTAAATCATCATGCATATTTTCGATCATCCTTGTTGTGTTTGCTATGTTTGCAATTGTTTTGATTGGAACTACCTTGTCCTCGTATTAGATTGTTCGGAGAGTGCGATTGCTGCGGAGAAATACAATCAACACCCATATTATCAACATAAGGCAAGTTACACCACTTGTTCATAATTTTGTCCCAGTTTTGATTCTATGCATGTGATCTTCAAAACTCTGTAGTATGCAAGTGTAGGATGATCTAGTAGTGTTTTCCTTAATATTATTTTGCAAGTGCGATGATTTTGTAGAATGCCATGAGTAGCTCTATACTTAGGATTTCCCATCCTAATAGCTACCCTGTTTTTGCTAAGTATTGCTTGCTATGCTATATATATACAAAGTACCTTTGGGGGGTTCGAAAGACAAAGAATTTTCTAAGTATAAAGGCTCTCTAGAGGAAACTTTTCCTCTCAAATCCACTTAAAAATAAAACTAAGTTTTCTTCTGGGCGGAATGGTTGTCGGGTCAACGAGTGTGATTTTGGTGGAGGACGGCCGCCCAGGAATCAAAGAAGTCTGCCATGTTTCAGAATTCATAAGCTTCCAGTGCAATCACAATACATTATGGGCTCTGTCTTGGTCTAGTACTTAGTGGGAAACCTCACCTGGGTACCAACATTTGGAGGTTCTTGGCACGGTTGGATCCGGAAGGTAGAGGGGCTACTAAGGGAAAGCCTCGCCATGGTCTTGTCTGTAAAAGGACTTGATCGTGGATTGTGGGTAAAGTGCACAAACTCTCGAGAGTATTGCAAACTGATCGATCAGCCGTGTTCACGGTAACAGAACAACAATGAGCGTCTGAAGGATGGGGCCTCTGAAGGATCTTCCTCTCTTTTCTAAAACAAAGTTTTGAAACCCCATGGCGTGCGTAATATCGCTAATGGGTGGGAATTTGGGGACTTGGTGAGTAATATCCAAGTGACGCTTGGTGCGTAATATCCAAGTGTTTGGTTGTTTGGACACTTGGTGCGTAATATCCTCGTGTGCCACTCGACCTTATTTTATTCAAGCAAATGTTTACAAAGTAGGGCAATCTTCTATTCTTCTCTCTATTTAAGAAAATTAGCTTTGAGCAAATGAACTCTACAGCCTATACCAGCCTTGCATGTAGAGATAGTCTTTCTCTCCTTGGTGTAATTTGCCAATACATTCAAAGTATTGACCCAACTTGTTGGCTGCACGTTTCATGTGCAGAATTTCGGAGATCTTTGAAAGGTGCGCTAGGATCGCGGGTCTTCACTCAACCTGCCTGTGGCATTGATGGGACTCCAAGTTGCATTTATATCGCTTCTGTTGTAATAATGTAAACTCTGGATTATTCGATTCATGTAATAAAGACTTGTGTTTTACATGATATTTCATCGACTGTGAGTGCTAGCTATTGATCCAGGGACTAGCATGTTATTCACAGGGACTTAGGATCTTACTTGATCCGAGGTCACTACAAGTACCCATCTGTATCTTAGAAGAAGCCTACAGAACCACCAGGACCAGGAGTATCAAGTTTCTCAAGATTTAGTGGAGCAACCATACCGAGGAGGAAGCTACTTGGGAGCGTGAAGATTACATTAGAACAGAGTTCCCAGATCTCTTTAGTTCCTAGTTTTCTTTGTAAATCTCGGGACAAGATTTTGTTTAAGGGAGGAAGGTTTGTAACATCCCAAAACTTTAATCCAAGCTCATCAAGATCAAATCATCCAAAAATAGGGTTAACAAAAACTTTTCCAAATTTAAAATGAAAGCATTCATATGTGTGTGCATTTAAAATAGGAGTTGTTTGAATTGCCATGATTGAATGATCCAATGCTTGTAAAATGTTTCTTAGGTGATTTAAACATCATCTACATCATTCCCAAACTTTTCCTAAAGAAAATCAAATCAAAAAGAATTAAAGGGGAGGAATGGTCATTTTGGCAAATTTAAATCTCATGCCTACTTTGGCTATTCCTAGTACTCAAAACATAACAGAAATAATTCTTGACCTTTGCACCCCTTGCTAGTACACATAATGAGGTACCAAGGCCCACCTTTGGATCCACTAAAAACATTTTGTTAACTATTTTAAATGACAGTTTAAAATTGAATCTAATGCATATGCATAGATCACCCTTATTTCAAAAACCCTCTATTTGAGCTCCCTTTTCAAAACCCTTGCAACCAGAGACTACCTATCACTAGTGGAGATCACTCAAAATTTTTGAACTCAAAATTCAAAACTTTTTCTCTTGCGGCCATTTTGTCAAACACCTTGTTAGCAAGATCATTAAGGCCAAACTATTACTGTTTTGGGATGATTTTGTCTAGCAATTCTGTAGTGCTTTGATCATCTTGTCCCCCCTCAAGCCAGACCAGACCAAACCCAGCCTCTTCTCTACCCCTAGCAAGCCTTTGCACAGCCATGCCGAGCACCATCTTGCCGGCCGACCGTGCACCTGCAACAGCAACCCTCTCCAGCCCCTCTCGCCATGTCTAGTACCTTGCCAGTGGTCCACCTCCACCGCCCAACCAGCCCTAGGCCAGAGACAAAGGGCAGAGCAGCCAGGAACCGCCGCGCCCGGAGCTTGTCGAGCATGCCGATGCCGCCCCTAGAGCGTCTGCTTGCCCAGGTGTCACAAGCCGACTTGCCCACCCCGCCTCGACCTGGAGAACACCCCGGACACCCCCGTTCGACACCCAAAGCCCCATAGACACCGCTCGCCGTGGACACCGCCGCCTCTGCCTCTCAGAGCGCCACCTCGCCCAGACCGCATACCACCACCCATACGGCCACATTTAATTCCTAGAGTACCGCCAGGAGACTGCCCATCGATCGCCATCCCCAGCCATGCCGCTAGCTCGCAGTAGCCATGTCACCACCGTCGACCGCCCATCCCGCTCGGTCTCACCGTCGAGCCTATAAAAGGAGCCCTCCATAGCCATTCCTCTCCACACCATTCCACTCCCCTCACCTCTCTGAACATCACCCACCTCTCGCCGAAGCAAGTGGAGAAGCAGCTCGCCGGAATTGGAGCCGGAGCCGCCGCCTCTGGAGGAGAAGGGTGCCGTTGATTCCGACCATCTGAAGCTCCGCCGCGACCACGCCTTGCCTCGCCGTCGTCTTCCACTTCGTTCACCCACATCGCCGACCCTGCTGGAGCCCTGGTACACCCTCAGTAGACCCCCACCGAGCCGCTAGGGTTCGAGATCGCCGGCGACCTGTTCGTCGTCGACGACGACCCTCAGCGTAGATCTAGCCTCTAATTGCACGGCCCACAGCGTGCGTACTGTTTCGCATGTTAAGTACCGCTGACTAGCGGTACCCCCCTTTCAGCTGAGTCCCACACCGCGGAGCGCCACTGGGCCGGCCCATTTCTTTTCCCGCGTTAGCCCACAGATTCAAATCTGGATTTTTCTTTTAGTTTGAATCTAGTTTCTGTTCACTAGTTTGAAAATCATTTCAGAGAGTTTTAGAAATCCAAATGGCATGAAACCAATTTTGTCTGAAAGGTATTAAAATGATCTATCCAAGCCTGTTGGATTTAATTCATTTAGAGTTATGGATTTCTCTTAATAAAAATAAGAAGACAGAAGCTTTTGCAACTTGAAACATTTTTATAAAATCAACCAAGTTAGCTTTTGAGTTGATTCCAACTCTCAAAAATCACATTTCATCATATCTATCTAAATATGTAATAATATTAAGGTTTACATGCAGTGACTTTGGACTAGTACCAAAATAATGCTATATAGGCATTTCTAGTCACTTTAAATCATTATATAATAAACTTAAACCAAAGTAATATTGATCCAACCTTTAAATCTCATTCCCACAAGTTAGAATATGTGGTGAGGACATGGGTCCACATGATCCCATATTTTGGTGGTGAATATTAAAATTTAGTTAATATTTCAATGAGTAGAAATTACTTTTCCAAAATAAAAAGGTTGAAACTATTGAATTAAACTTGTGATGCTTGTGATGATAATAGATCATCAATTGTGTGTTTTAGAATGCTACTTAGCCTAGTTAAGTATTGTTTGGTGATTGTCTACTCCCTATGTACTTATAGACGCTAGTACCGACCAAGCCTTCGAGGAGGAGGAGTTCTACCAAGAAGAAGAAGAAGAAAACTTCAACCACTACACCAACCAAGGCAAGCTATTAGTGGCAAGCTAACCCTTGAAAAACATACTTTAGCAAGCTAGAATAAAACTAGATGGTTTAGCAAAGATGCCTTAAGCATGCTTTGATCACACCCCTTTAACTATTAGTACCCCAAGTCCTATTGATAAGTTTTACCCCCCTTAGTTTACACAAAGTTCTTTACTTAATTTTTGAAGGTAGCATAAAGAGTATAAAACTTGACCTAATTAGAACCCTTAGATGTGATCCTATGGCATGAGATTGATACTACCCCTCCACCTTAGTGAACACTCTTAACCTAGTATTTTAGAATAGATCAAACTTGAGTCACTTTAGATGGGAACACTTGGTGAAAATGAGTTATGAAAACCTTGGAATGATGAGTCATTCTATTGAGATGTTTTGACATGTGTTGAGAAACACAATTGGTTTATGATGATGAAAATGATAAGGCATGAGCCTTAACCCTTTTATAAAACTGATGGTTGGATTCGGATGCGATACCATTCCAAATTTACCGTACAACCACATTACCTGAATTGGGTAAGGCTTAGCTGGAAATTTATATGCATTAGTATTAGTTCCCTCACGGGAGAGGTTTGAGCTAAGGCTACCTGTCAACGTTGTCCACCTATGTAGTGCCCAAGATGACGGATGGTCATGGTTGGGAGGCCATGCTCATAGGAGAGGTGCTTGTACTAGGGTGTGTAAAGGGAAGGTTATGTTTGATTATCTGCATACTAAGTATGATGATTCAGGGTTATCCCTGACAGATGTATCGAATCTTGAGGTGAAAGTGTACCACCTCTGCAGAGTGTCAAACTATTCGAATAGCTGCGTCCGCGGTTATGGACAGTTGGAATGGCCATACTGTTTCATTGTCAGATGTTTTCTAAATAACTTGAAATGAATGATGAACTTTGACTTGACCACAACAGGGTTGTGTTGATGATAATAGCTTCCCAACTTAAGTGATTCTAGACTTTTATTTTTATCTTTCTTGTTTCAAAACTCAGCTTAGGTTTCAAACTTAACTTGATAGTTATTCTTTCAATTCAGCACTTTAACTTAGAAGTATAACCCTTGCTAGTAGTAGTTTGCGAGTACTTAAAGAGTACTCATGGCTTTTGTCCCTGGCTATTATCATGGACAGACTATGAAGGAGTTTATCAAGATGATGGTCAGCAGGACGGCTATGATAACTAGGACTATCTGCCTTTGTCAGCATTGCCTGTGCCCCTGAAGATGGACCCCACCGCTACGCTATCGTTTGTTTCCGCTGCTTGTTGTATTAAAGACTGGATCATGAGATCCTTATTCGTGTAAAACCTTATGTATGGTTTGTAATGGATGATGTACTATGATATCCAATCCGTTATGTCTAGCAAAAATGGTAATTCTGGGATTGCGAGGTATGGCATAACGGGCATCTGGGATTAAAAATCCGGGTGTTCACAGGACGGCTATGATAACTAGGACTATCTGCCTTCGTCAGCATTGCCTGTGCCCCCTGAAGATGGACCCCACCGCTACGCTATCGTTTATTTCCGCTGCTTGTTGTAATAAAGACTACATCATGAGATCCTTATTTGTGTAAAACCTTATGTATGGTTTGTAATGGATGATGTACTGTGATACCCAATCCGTTATGTCTTGCAAAAATGGTAATCCTGGGATTGCGAGGTATGGCATAACGGGCATCTGGGATTAAAAATCCGGGTGTTGACACATTTCATGACTATTCTTTTCACAGACCACATATGGATCCACCAGTGTCATTGAAATATGTGTTCTCTTCAGAGACCACACATGGATCAACCAGAGTTATTGCATGTGTGTTCTTTTTACTAACAACAACTAGAGTCATTGCATGTGTGTTATTTTCACAATCCACCTATCGATCCACCAGTGTCATTGTATGTGTGTTCTTCTCATTAACCACAGCTAGATCAATTGCATGTGTGTTCTTTTCAGAGACCATGCATGGATCCACCAGTGTCATTGCATGTGTGTTCTTTTTACTAACAACAACTAGAGTCATTTCATGACTATTCTTTTCACAGACCACATATGGATCCACCAGTGTCATTGAAATATGTGTTCTCTTCAGAGACCACACATGGATCAACCAGAGTCATTGCATGTGTGTTGTGTGTTCTTTTCATAATCCACCTATGGATCCACCAGTGTTATTGCATGTGTGTTCTTCTTATTAACCACAGCTAGTCATTGCATGTGTGTTCTCTTCAGAGACCACACATGGATCTAGAAGTGTCAGTGCATGTGTGTTCTTTTTTACTAAGAACAACTGGAGTCATATCATGACTATTCTTTTCACGTACCACATATGGATCCACTAGTGTCATTGAAATGTGTGTTCTATTCAGAGACCACACATGGATCAACCAGAGTCATTGCATGTGTGTTCTTTTTACTAACAACAACTAGAATCATTGCATGTGTGTTCTTTTCAGAGACCACACATGGATCCACCAGTGTCATTCCATGTGTGTTATTTTTACTAACAACAACTGGAGTCATTTCATGACTATTCTTTTCACAGACCACATATGGATCCACTAGTGTCATTGAAATGTGTGTTCTCTTCAGAGACCACACATGGATCAACCAGAGTCATTGCATGTGAGTTCTTTTTACTAACAACAACTAGAGTCATTGCATGTGTGTTCTTTTCACAATCCACCTATGGATCCACCAGTGTCATTGCATGTGTGTTCTTCTCATTAACCACAGCCAGAGTCATTGCATGTGTGTTTTCTTCAGAGACCACACATGGATCCACCAGTGTCATTGAATGTGTGCTCTTTTTACTAACAACAACTAGAGTCATTTCATGACTATTCTTTTCACATACTACATATGGATCCACCAGCGTCATTGAAATTTGTGTTCTCTTCAGAGACCACACATGGATCCACCAGTGTCATTACATGTGTGTTATTTTTACTAACAACAACTAGAGTCATTGCATGTGTGTTCTTTTCACAATCCACCTATGGATCCACTAGTGTCATTGCATGTGTGTTCTTCTCATTAACCACAGCTAGAGTCATTGCATGTGTGTTCTCTTCAGAGACCACACATGGATCCACCAGTGTCATTGCATGTGTGTTCTTTTTACTAACAACAACTGGAGTCATTTCATGACTATTCTTTTCACAGACCACATATGGATCCACCAGTGTCATTGAAAAGTGTGTTCTCTTCAGAGACCCCACATGGATCAACAAGAGTCATTTAATGTGTGTTCTTTTTACTAACAACAACTAGAGTCATTGCATGTGTGTTCTTTTCACAACCCATCTATGGATCCACCAGTGTCATTGCATGTGTGTTCTTCTCATTAACCACAGCTAGAGTCATTGCATGTGTGTTCTCTTCAGAGACCACACATGGATCCACTAGTGTCATTACATGTGTGTTCTTTTTACTAAGAACAACTAGAGTCATATCATGACTATTATTTTCACATACCACATATGGATCCACTAGTGTTATTGCATGTCTGTTCTCTTCAGAGACCACACATGGATCAACCAGAGTCATTGCACGTGTGTTCTTTTCACTATCAACAACTAGAGTCATTGCATGTGTGTTCTTTTCACAATCCACCTATGGATCCACCAGTGTCATTGCATGTGTGTTCTTCTCATTAACCACAGCAAGAGTCATTGCATGTGTGTTCTCTTCAGAGACCACACATGGATCCACCAGTTTCATTGCATGTGTGCACTTTTTACTAACAACAACTGGAGTCATATCATGACTATTCTTTTCACATACCACAAATGGATCCACCAGTGTCATTGAAATGTGTGTTCTCTTCAGATACCACACATGGATCCACCAGTGTCATTGCATGTGTGCTCTTTTTACTAACAACAACTAGAGTCATTGCATGTGTGTTCTTTTCACAATTCACCTATGGATCCACGAGTGTCATTGCATGTGTGTTCTTCTCATTAACCACAGCTAGATCCATTGCATGTGTGTTCTTTTTAGAGACCACACATGGATCCACCAGTGTCATTGCATGTGCGTTCTTTTTACTAACAACAACTAGAGTCATTTCATGACTATTCTTTTCACAGACCACATATGGATCCACCAGTGTCATTGAAATGTGTGTTCTCTTCAGAGACCCCACATGGATCAACCAGAGTCATTTCATGTCTGTTCTTTTTACTAATAAGAACTAGAGCCATTGCATGTGTGTTCTTTTTACTAACAACAACTGGAGTCATATCATGACTATTCTTTTCACATACCACACATGGATCCACTAGTGTCATTGAAATGTGTGTTCTCTTTAGAGACCACACATGGATCCACTAGTGTCATTGCATGTGTGTTCTTTTTACTAACGACAACTAGAGTCATTGCATGTGTGTTCTTTTCACAATCCACCTATGGATCCACCAGTGTCATTGCATGTGTGTTCTTCTCATTAACCACAGCTAGAGTCATTGCATGTGTGTTATCTTCAGAAACCACACATGGATCCACCAGTGTCATTGCATGTGTGCTCTTTTTACTAACAACATCTGGAGTCATTTCATGACTATTCTTTTCACATACCACATATGGATCCACCAGTGTCATTGAAATGTGTGTTCTCTTCAAAGACCACACATGGATCGACCAGTGTTATTGCATGTGTGTTCTTTTTACTAACAACAACCAGAGTCATTGTATGTGTGATCTTTTCACAATCCACCTATGGATCCACCAGTTTCATTGCATTTGTGTTCTCTTTAGAGACCACACATGGATCTACCAGTGTCATTGCATGTGTGTTCTTTTTACTAACAACAACTGGAGTCATTTCATGACTATTCTTTTCACAGACCACATATGGATCCACCAGTGTCATTGAAATGTGTGTTCTCTTCAGAGACCCCACATGGATCAACCAGAGTCATTTAATGTGTGTTCTTTTTACTAACAACAACTAGAGTCATTGCATGTGTGTTCTTTTCACAATCCACCTATGGATCCACCAGTGTCATTGCATGTGTGTTCTTCTAATTAACCACAGCTAGAGTCATTGCATGTGTGTTCTCTTCAGAGACCACAGATGGATCCACTAGTGTCATTACATGTGTGTTCTTTTTACTAAGAACAACTAGAGTCATATCATGACTATTCTTTTCACATACCACATATGGATCCACTAGTGTTATTGCATGTGTGTTCTCTTCAGAGACCACACATGGATCAACCAGAGTCATTGCATGTGTGTTCTTTTCACTATCAACAACTAGAGTCATTGCATGTGTGTTCTTTTCACAATCCACCTATGGATCCACCAGTGTCATTACATGTGTGTTCTTCTCATTAACCACAGCAAGAGTCATTGCATGTGTGTTCTCTTCAGAGACCACACATGCATCTACGAGTGTCATTGCATGTGTGTTCTTTTTACTAACAACAACTGGAGTCATTTGATGACTATTCTTTTCACAGACCACATATGGATCCACCTGTGTCATTGAAATGTGTGTTCTCTTCAGAGACCCCACATGGATCAACCAGAGTCATTTCATGTGTGTTCTTTTTACTAACAACAACTAGAGTCATTGCATGTGTGTTCTTTTCACAATCCACCTATGGATCCATCAGTGTCATTGCATATGTGTTCTTCTCATTAACCACAGCTAGAGTCATTGCATGTGTGTTCTCTTCAGAGACCACACATGTATCAACTAGTGTCATTAAATGTGTGTTCGTTTTACTAAGAACAACTGGAGTCATTTCATGACTATCCTTTTCATATACCACAGATGGATGCACCAGTCTCATTGAAATTTGTGTTCTCTTCAGAGACCACACATGGATCCACCAGTGTCATTGCATGTGTGTTCTTTTTACTAACAACAACTAGAGTCATTGCATGTGTGTTCTTTTCACAATCCACCTATGGATCCACCAGTGTCATTGCATGTGTGTTCTTCTCATTAACCACAACTAGAGTCATTGGATGTGTGTTCTCTTCAGAGACCACACATGGATCCACCAGTGTCATTGCATGTGTGCTCTTTTTACTAACAACAACTAGAGTCATTTCATGACTATTCTTTTCAAATACCACATATGGATCCACCAGTGTCATTGTAATGTGTGTTCTCTTCAGAGACCCCACATGGATCAACCATAGTCATTTAATGTGTGTTCTTTTTACTAACAACAACTAGAGTCATTGCATGTGTGTTCTTTTCACAATCCACCTATGGATCCACCAGTGTCATTGCATGTGTGTTCTTCTAATTAACCACAGCTAGAGTCATTGCATGTGTGTTCTCTTCAGAGACCACAGATGGATCCACTAGTGTCATTACATGTGTGTTCTTTTTACTAAGAACAACTAGAGTCATATCATGACTATTCTTTTCACATACCACATATGGATCCACTAGTGTTATTGCATGTGTGTTCTCTTCAGAGACCACACATGGATCAACCAGAGTCATTGCATGTGTGTTCTTATCACTATCAACAACTAGAGTCATTGCATGTGTGTTCTTTTCACAATCCACCTATGGATCCACCAGTGTCATTGCATGTGTGTTCTTCTCATTATACACAGCAAGAGTCATTGCATGTGTGTTCTCTTCAGAGACCACACATGGATCCACCAGTTTCATTGCATGTGTGCACTTTTTACTAACAACAACTGGAGTCATATCATGACTATTCTTTTCACATACCACAAATGGATCCATCAGTGTCATTGAAATGTGTGTTCTCTTCAGATACCACACATGGATCCACCAGTGTCATTGCATGTGTGCTCTTTTTACTAACAACAACTAGAGTCATTGCATGTGTGTTCTTTTCACAATTCACCTATGGATCCACGAGTGTCATTGCATGTGTGTTCTTCTCATTAACCACAGCTAGATCCATTGCATGTGTGTTCTTTTTAGAGACCACACATGGATCCACCAGTGTCATTGCATGTGTGTTCTTTTTACTAACAACAACTAGAGTCATTTCATGACTATTCTTTTCACAGACCACATATGGATCCACCAGTGTCATTGAAATCTGTGTTCTCTTCAGAGACCCCACATGGATCAACCAGAGTCATTTCATGTGTGTTCTTTTTACTAACAATAACTAGAGTCAATGCATGTGTGTTCTTTTCACAATCCACCTATGGATCCATCAGTGTCATTGCATGTATGTTCTCTTCAGAGACCACACATGGATCCACCAGTCTCATTGCATGTGTGTTCTTTTTACTAAAACAAACTGGAGTCAGTTCATGACTATTCTTTTCACATAGCACATATGGATCCACCAGTGTCATTGAAATGTGATTTCTCTTTAGAGACCACACATCGATCAACTAGAGTCATTGCATGTGTGTTCTTTTTACTAACAACAACTAGAGTCATTGCATGTGTGTTCTTTTCACAATCAACCTATGGATTCACTAGTGTCATTGCACGTGTGTACTTCTCATTAACCACAGCTAGCGTCATTGCATGTGTGTTCTCTCTAGAGACCACACATGGATCCACTAGTGTCATTGCATGTGTGTTCTTTTTACTAAGAACAACTGGAGTCATATCATGACTATTCTTTTCACATACCACATATGGATCCACAAGTGTCATTGAAATGTGTGTTCTGTTCAGATACCACACATGGATCCACCAGTGTCATTGCATGTGTGCTCTTTTTACTAACAACAACTAGAGTCATTGCATGTGTGTTCTTTTCAAAATCCACCTATGGATCCACCAGTGTCATTGCATGTGTGTTCTTCTCATTAACCACAGCTAGAGTCATTGCATGTGTGTTCTCTTCAGAGACCACACATGGATCCACCAGTGTCATTGCATGTGTGCTCTTTTTACTAACTACATCTGGAGTCATTTCATGACTATTCTTTTCACATACCACATATGGATCCACCAGTGTCATTGAAATGTGTGTTCTCTTCAAAGACCACACATGGATCGACCTGTGTTATTGCATGTGTGTTCTTTTTACTAACAACAACCAGAGTCATTGTATGTGTGATCTTTTCACAATCCACCTATGGATCCACCAGTGTCATTGCATGTGTATTCTTCTCATTAACCACAGCTAGAGTCATTGCATGTGTGTTCTCTCCAGAGACCACACATGGATCCACTAGTGTCATTGCATGTGTGTTCTTCTCATTAACCAGAGCAAGAGTCATTGCATGTGTGTTCTCTTCAGAGACCACACATGGATCCACCAGTTTCATTCAATGTGTGCTCTTTTTACTAACAACAACTAGAGTCATTTCATGATTATTCTTTTCGCATACCACATATGGATCCACCAGTGTCATTGAAATGTGTGTTCTCTTCAGAGACCACACATGGATCGACCAGTGTTATTGCATGTGTGTTCTTTTTACTAACAACAACCAGAGTCATTGTATGTGTGATCTTTTCACAATCCACCTATGGATCCACCATTGTCATTGCATGTGTGTTCTCTTCAGAGACCACACATGCATCTACGAGTGTCATTGCATGTGTGTTCTTTTTACTAACAACAACTGGAGTCATTTGATGACTATTCTTTTCACAGACCACATATGGATCCACCTGTGTCATTGAAATGTGTGTTCTCTTCAGAGACCCCACATGGATCAACCAGAGTCATTTCATGTGTGTTCTTTTTACTAACAACAACTAGAGTCATTGCATGTGTGTTCTTTTCACAATCCACCTATGGATCCATCAGTGTCATTGCATGTGTGTTCTTCTCATTAACCACAGCTAGAGTCATTGCATGTGTGTTATCTTCAGAGACCACACATGTATCAACTAGTGTCATTAAATGTGTGTTCGTTTTACTAAGAACAACTGGAGTCATATCATGACTATCCTTTTCATATACCACAGATGGATCCACCAGTCTCATTGAAATGTGTGTTCTCTTCAGAGACCACACATGGATCCACCAGTGTCATTGCATGTGTGTTCTTTTTACTAACAACAACTAGAGTCATTGCATGTGTGTTCTTTTAACAATCCACCTATGGATCCACCAGTGTCATTGCATGTGTGTTCTTCTCATTAACCATAGATAGAGTCATTGGATGTGTGTTCTCTTCAGAGACCACACATGGATCCACCAGTGTCATTGCATGTGTGCTCTTTTTACTAACAACAACTAGAGTCATTTCATGACTATTCTTTTCAAATACCACATATGGATCCACCAGTGTCATTGAAATGTGTGTTCTCTTCAGAAACCACACATGGATCCACCAGTGTCATTGCATGTGTGTTCTTTTTACTAACAACCAGAGTCATTGCATGTGTGTTGTTTTTGCAATCCACCTATGGATCCACCAGTGTCATTGCACGTGTGTTCTTCTCACTAACCACAGTTAGAGTAATTGCATGTGTGTTCTCTTTAGAGACCACACATGGATCCACCAGTGTCATTGCATGTGTGATCTTTTTACTAACAACAACTAGAGTCATTTCATGACTATTGTTTTCACACACCACATATGGATCCACCAGTGTCATTGAAATGTGTGTTCTCTTCTGAGACCACACGTGGATCCACCAGTGTCATTGCATATGTGGTCTTTTTACTAACAACAACCAGAGTCATGGCATGTGTGTTCTTTTCACAATCCACCTCTGGATCCACCAGTGTCATTGCATGTGTGTTCTCTTCAGAGACCACACATGGATCCACCAGTGCCATTGCATGTGTGTTCTTTTTACTAACAGCAACTATAGTCAATTCATGACTATTCTTTTCACAGACCACATATGGATCCACAAGTCTTATTGAAATATGTGTTCTCTTCAGAGACCACACATGGATCAACCAGAGTCATTGCATGTGTGTTGTTTTTACTAACAACAACTAGAGTCATTGCATGTGTGTTCTTTTCACAATCCACCTATGGATCCATGAGTGTCATTGCATGTGTGTTCTTCTCATTAACCACGGCTAGATCCATTGCATGTGTGTTCTTTTCAGAGACCACACATGGATCCACCAGTGTCATTGCATGTGTATTCTTTTTACTAAAAACAACTAGAGTCAGTTCATGACTATTCTTTTCACATACCACATATGGATCCACCAGTGTCATTGAAATGTGTGTTCTCTTCAGAGACCCCACATGGATCAGCCAGAGTCATTTCCTGTGTGTTCTTTTTACTAACATTAACTAGAGTCATTGCATGTGTGTTCTTTTGACAATCCACCTACGGATCCATCAGTGTCATTGCATGTGTGTTCTTCTCATTAACCACAGCTAGAGTCATTGCATGTGTGTTCTCTCCAGGGACCACACATGGATCCACCAGTGTCATTGCATGTGTGCTCTTTTTACTAAGAACAACTGGAGTCATATCATGACTATTCTTTTAACATACCACAAATGGATCCACCAGTGTCATTGAAATGTGTGTTCTCTTCAGATACCACACATGGATCCACCAGTGTCATTGCATGTGTGCTCTTTTTACTAACAACAACTAGAGTCATTGCATGTGTGTTCTTTTTACTAACAACAACTAGAGTCATTTCATGACTATTCTTTTCACATACCACACATGAATCCACCAGTGCCATTGAAATGTGTGTTCTCTTTAGAGACCACACATGGATCAACCAGAGTCATTGCATGTGTGTTCTTTTTACTAACAACAACTAGAGTCATTGCATGTGTTTTTTTTCACAATCCACCTACGGATCCACCAGTGTCATTGCATGTGTGTTCTTCTCATTAACCACAGCTAGAGTCATTGCATGTGTGTTCTCTTCGGAGACCACACATGGATCCACCAGTGTCATTGCATGTGTGCTCTTTTTACTAACAACATCTGGAGTCATTTCATGACTATTCTTTTCACATACCACATATGGATCCACCAGTGTCATTGAAATGTGTGTTCTCTTCAGAGACCACACATGGATCCACTAGTGTCATTGCATGTGTGTTCTTTTTACTAACAACAACCAGAGTCATTGCATGTGTGTTCTTTTCACAATCCACCTATGGATCCACCAGTGTCATTGCATGTGTGTTCTTCTCATTAACCACAGCTAGAGTCATTGCATGTGTGTTCTCTTCGGAGACCACACATGGATCCACCAGTGTCATTGCATCTGTGCTCTTTTTACTAACAACATCTGGAGTCATTTCATGACTATTCTTTTCACATACCACATATGGATCCACCAGTGTCATTGAAATGTGTGTTCTCTTCAGAGACCACACATGGATCGACCAGTGTTATTGCATGTGTGTTCTTTTTACTAACAACAACCAGAGTCATTGTATGTGTGATCTTTTCACAATCCACCTATGGATCCACCATTGTCATTGCATGTGTGTTCTCTTGAGAGACCACACATGCATCTACGAGTGTCATTGCATGTGTGTTCTTTTTACTAACAACAACTGGAGTCATTTGATGACTATTCTTTTCACAGACCACATATGGATCCACCTGTGTCATTGAAATGTGTGATCTCTTCAGAGAACCCACATGGATCAACCAGAGTCATTTCATGTGTGTTCTTTTTACTAACAACAACTAGAGTCATTGCATGTGTGTTCTTTTCACAATCCACCTATGGATCCATCAGTGTCATTGCATGTGTGTTCTTCTCATTAACCATAGCTAGAGTCATTGCATGTGTGTTCTCTTCAGAGACCACACATGTATCAACTAGTGTCAGTAAATGTGTGTTCGTTTTACTAAGAACAACTGGAGTCATATCATGACTATCCTTTTCATATACCACAGATGGATCCACCAGTCTCATTGAAATGTGTGTTCTCTTCAGAGACCACACATGGATCCACCAGTGTCATTGCATGTGTTTTATTTTTACTAACAACAACTAGAGTCATTGCATGTGTGTACTTTTCACAATCCACCTATGGATCCACCAGTGTCATTGCACGTGTGTTCTTCTCACTAAACACAGTTAGAGTAATTGCATGTGTGTTCTCTTTAGGGACCACACATGGATCCACCAGTGTCATTGCATGTGTGCTCTTTTTACTAACAACAACTCGAGTCATTTCATGACTATTGTTTTCACAAACCACATATGGATCCACCAGTGTCACTGAAATGTGTGTTCTCTTCTGAGACCACACGTGGATCCACCAGTGTCATTGCATATGTGGTCTTTTTACTAACAACAACCAGAGTCATTGCATGTGTGTTCTTTTCACAATCCACCTCTGGATCCACCAGTGTCATTGCATGTGTGTTCTCTTCAGAGACCACACATGGATCCACCAGTGCCATTGCATGTGTGTTCTTTTTACTAACAGCAACTAGAGTCATTTCATGACTATTCTTTTCACAGACCACATATGGATCCACAAGTATCATTGAAATATGTGTTCTCTTCAGAGACCACACATGGATCAACCAGAGTCATTGCATGTGTGTTGTTTTTACTAACAACAACTAGAGTCATTGCATGTGTGTTCTTTTCACAATCCACCTATGGATCCATGAGTGTCATTGCATGTGTGTTCTTCTCATTAACCACAGCTAGATCCATTGCATGTGTGTTCTTTTCAGAGACCACACATGGATCCACCAGTGTCATTGCATGTGTATTCTTTTTACTAACAACAACTAGAGTCAGTTCATGACTATTCTTTTCACATACCACATATGGATCCACCAGTGTCATTGAAATGTGTGTTCTCTTCAGAGACTACACATGGATCAGCCAGAGTCATGTCATGTGTGTTCTTTTTACTAACAATAACTAGAGTCATTGCATGTGTGTTCTTTTGACAATCCACCTATGGATCCATCAGTTTCATTGCATGTGTGTTCTTCTCATTAACCACAGCTAGAGTCATTGCATGTGTGTTCTCTCCAGAGACCACACATGGATCCACCAGTGTCATTGCATGTGTGTTCTTTTTACTAAGAACAACTGGAGTCATATCATGACTATTCTTTTCACATACCACAAATGGATCCACCAGTGTCATTGAAATGTGTGTTCTCTTCAGATACCACACATGGATCCACCAGTGTCATTGCATGTGTGCTCTTTTTACTAACAACAACTAGAGTCATTGCATGTGTGTTCTTTTTACTAACAACAACTAGAGTCATTTCATGACTATTCTTTTCACATACCACACATGAATCCACCAGTGTCATTGAAATGTGTGTTCTCTTTAGAGACCACACATGGATCAACCAGAGTCATTGCATGTGTGTTCTTTTTACTAACAACAACTAGAGTCATTGCATGTGTGTTTTTTCACAATCCACCTACGGATCCACCAGTGTCATTACATGTGTGTTCTTCTCATTAACCACAGCTAGAGTCATTGCATGTGTGTTCTCTTCAGAGACCACACATGGATCCACCAATGTCATTGCATGTGTGCTCTTTTTAATAACAACATCTGGAGTCATTTCATGACTATTCTTTTCACATACCACATATGGATCCACCAGTGTCATTGAAATGTGTGTTCTCTTCAGAGACCACACATGGATCCACTAGTGTCATTGCATGTGTGTTCTTTTTACTAACAACAACCAGAGTCATTGCATGTGTGTTCTTTTCACAATCCATCTATGGATCAACCAGTGTCATTGCATGTGTGTTCTTCTCATTAACCACAACTAGAGTCATTGCATGTGTGTTCTCTTCAGAGACCACACATGGATCCACCAGTGTCATTGCATGTGTGCTATTTTTACTGACAACAACTAGAGTCATTTCATGACTATTGTTTTCACACACCACATATGGATCCACCAGTGTCATTGAAATGTGTGTTCTCTTCAGAGACCACACGTGGATCCACCAGTGTCATTGCATATGTGGTCTTTTTACTAACAACAACTAGAGTCATTGCATGTGTGTTCTTTTCACAATCCACCTCTGGATCCACCAGTGTCATTGCATGTGTCTTCTCTTCAGAGACCACACATGGATCCACCAGTGCCATTGCATGTTTGTTCTTTTTACTAACAACAACTAGAGTCATTTCATGACTATTCTTTTCACAGACCACAAATGGATCCACCAGTGTCATTGAAATGTGTGTTCTCTTTAGAGACCACACATGGATCAACCAGAGTCATTGCATGTGTGTTCTTTTTACTAACAACAATTAGAGTCATTGCATGTGTGTTCTTTTCAGAATCCACCTATGGATCCATTAGTGTCATTGCATGTGTGTTCTTCCCATTAACTATAGCTAGAGTCATTGCATGTGTGTTCTCTTCAGAGACCACACATGTATCAACTAGTGTCATTAAATGTGTGTTCGTTTTACTAAGAACAACTGTAGTCATATCATGACTATCCTTTTCATATACCACAGATGGATCCACCAGTGTCATTGAAATGTGTGTTCTCTTCAGAGACCACACATGGATCCACCAGTGCCATTGCATGTTTGTTCTTTTTACTAACAACAACTAGAGTCATTTCATGACTATTCTTTTCACAGACCACATATGGATCCACCAGTGTCATTGAAATGTGTGTTCTCTTTAGAGACCACACATGGATCAACCAGAGTCATTGCATGTGTGTTCTTTTTACTAATAACAACTAGAGTCATTGCATGTGTGTTCTTTTCACAATCCACCTATGGATCCACGAGTGTCATTGCATGTGTGGTCTTCTCATTAACCACAGCTAGATCCATTGCATGTGTGTTCTTTTCCGAGACCACACATGGATCCACCAGTGTCATTGCATGTGTATTATTTTTACTAACAACAACTAGAGTTAGTTCATGACTATTCTTTTCACATACCACATATGGATCCACTAGTGTCATTGAAATGTGTGTTCTCTTCAGAGACCCCACATGGATCAACCAGAGTCATTTCATGTGTGTTCTTTTTACTAACAATAACTAGAGTCATTGCATGTGTGTTCTTTTCACAATCCACCTATGGATCCATCAGTGTCATTGCATGTGTGTTCTTCTCATTAACCACAGCTAGAGTCATTGCATGTGTGTTCCCTTCAGAGACCACACGTGGATCCACCAGTGTCATTGCATGTGTGTTATTTTTACTAACAACAACTGGAGTCAGTTCATGATTATTCTTTTCACATACCACATATGGATCTACCAGTGTTATTGAAATGTGTCTTCTCTTCAGAGACCACACATGGATCCACCAGTGCCATTGCATGTTTGTTCTTTTTACTAACAACAACTAGAGTCATTTCATGACTATTCTTTTCACAGACCACATATGGATCCACCAGTGTCATTGAAATGTGTGTTCTCTTTAGAGACCACACATGGATCAACCAGAGTCATTGCATGTGTGTTCTTTTTACTAACAACAATTAGAGTCATTGCATGTGTGTTCTTTTCAGAATCCACCTATGGATCCATTAGTGTCATTGCATGTGTGTTCTTCCCATTAACTATAGCTAGAGTCATTGCATGTGTGTTCTCTTCAGAGACCACACATGTATCAACTAGTGTCATTAAATGTGTGTTCGTTTTACTAAGAACAACTGTAGTCATATCATGACTATCCTTTTCATATACCACAGATGGATCCACCAGTGTCATTGAAATGTGTGTTCTCTTCAGAGACCACACATGGATCCACCAGTGCCATTGCATGTTTGTTCTTTTTACTAACAACAACTAGAGTCATTTCATGACTATTCTTTTCACAGACCACATATGGATCCACCAGTGTCATTGAAATGTGTGTTCTCTTTAGAGACCACACATGGATCAACCAGAGTCATTGCATGTGTGTTCTTTTTACTAATAACAACTAGAGTCATTGCATGTGTGTTCTTTTCACAATCCACCTATGGATCCACGAGTGTCATTGCATGTGTGGTCTTCTCATTAACCACAGCTAGATCCATTGCATGTGTGTTCTTTTCCGAGACCACACATGGATCCACCAGTGTCATTGCATGTGTATTATTTTTACTAACAACAACTAGAGTTAGTTCATGACTATTCTTTTCACATACCACATATGGATCCACTAGTGTCATTGAAATGTGTGTCTCTTGAGACCCCACATGGATCAACCGTAGTCATTTCATGTGTGTTCTTTTACTAACAACAACTAGAGTCATTGCATGTGTGTTCTTTTCACAATCCACCTATGGATCCATCAGTGTCATTGCATGTGTGTTCTTCTCATTAACCACAGCTAGAGTCATTGCATGTGTGTTCCCTTCAGAGACCACACGTGGATCCACCAGTGTCATTGCATGTGTGTTATTTTTACTAACAACAACTGGAGTCAGTTCATGATTATTCTTTTCACATACCACATATGGATCTACCAGTGTTATTGAAATGTGTCTTCTCTTCAGAGACCACACATGGATCCACCAGTGCCATTGCATGTTTGTTCTTTTTACTAACAACAACTAGAGTCATTTCATGACTATTCTTTTCACAGACCACATATGGATCCACCAGTGTCATTGAAATGTGTGTTCTCTTTAGAGACCACACATGGATCAACCAGAGTCATTGCATGTGTGTTCTTTTTACTAACAACAATTAGAGTCATTGCATGTGTGTTCTTTTCACAATCCACCTATGGATCCATTAGTGTCATTGCATGTGTGTTCTTCCCATTAACTATAGCTAGAGTCATTGCATGTGTGTTCTCTTCAGAGACCACACATGTATCAACTAGTGTCATTAAATGTGTGTTCGTTTTACTAAGAACAACTGTAGTCATATCATGACTATCCTTTTCATATACCACAGATGGATCCACCAGTGTCATTGAAATGTGTGTTCTCTTCAGAGACCACACATGGATCCACCAGTGCCATTGCATGTTTGTTCTTTTTACTAACAACAACTAGAGTCATTTCATGATTATTCTTTTCACAGACCACATATGGATCCACCAGTGTCATTGAAATGTGTGTTCTCTTTAGAGACCACACATGGATCAACCAGAGTCATTGCATGTGTGTTCTTTTTACTAATAACAACTAGAGTCATTGCATGTGTGTTCTTTTCACAATCCACCTATGGATCCACGAGTGTCATTGCATGTGTGGTCTTCTCATTAACCACAGCTAGATCCATTGCATGTGTGTTCTTTTCCGAGACCACACATGGATCCACCAGTGTCATTGCATGTGTATTATTTTTACTAACAACAACTAGAGTTAGTTCATGACTATTCTTTTCACATACCACATATGGATCCACTAGTGTCATTGAAATGTGTGTTCTCTTCAGAGACCCCACATGGATCAACCAGAGTCATTTCATGTGTGTTCTTTTTACTAACAATAACTAGAGTCATTGCATGTGTGTTCTTTTCACAATCCACCTATGGATCCATCAGTGTCATTGCATGTGTGTTCTTCTCATTAACCACAGCTAGAGTCATTGCATGTGTGTTCCCTTCAGAGACCACACGTGGATCCACCAGTGTCATTGCATGTGTGTTATTTTTACTAACAACAACTGGAGTCAGTTCATGATTATTCTTTTCACATACCACATATGGATCTACCAGTGTTATTGAAATGTGTTTTCTCTTTAGAGACCACACATGGATCAACCAGAGTCATTGCATGTGTGTTCTTTTTACTAACAACAACTAGCCTCATTGCATGTGTGTTCTTTTCACAATCCACATATGGATTCACTAGTGTCATTGCATGTGTGTTCTTCTCATTGACCATAGCTAGAGTCATTGCATGTGTGTTCTCTCTAGAGACCACACTTGGATCCACCTGTGTCATTACATGTGTGTTCTTTTTACTAAGAACAACTGGAGTCATATCATGACTATTCTTTTCACATACCACATATGGCTCCACCAGTGTCATTGAAATGTGTGTTCTCTTCAGATACCACACAAGGATCCACCAGTGTCATTGCATGTGTGCTCTTTTTACTAACAACAACTAGAGTCATTGCATGTGTGTTCTTTTGAAAATCCACCTATGGATCCACCAGTGTCATTGCATGTGTGTTCTTCTCATTAACCACAGTTAGAGTCATTGCATGTGTGTTCTCTTCAGAGACCACACATGGATCCACCAGTGTCATTGCATGTGTTCTCTTTTTACTAACAACATCTGGAGTCATTTCATGACTATTCTTTTCACATACCACATATGGATCCACCAGTGTCATTGAAATGTGTGTTCTCTTTAAAGACCACACATGGATCGACCAGTGTTATTGCATGTGTGTTCTTTTTACTAACAACAACCAGAGTCATTGTATGTGTGATATTTTCACAATCCACCTATGGATCCACCAGTTTCATTGCATGTGTGTTCTTCTCATTAACCACATCTATAGTCATTGCATGTGTGTTCTCTTTAGAGACCACACATGGATCCACCAGTGTCATTGCATGTGTGTTCTTTTTACTAAGAACAACTGGAGTCATATCATGACTATTCTTTTCACATACCACAAATGGATCCACCAGTGTCATTG
This sequence comes from Avena insularis, assembly GCA_023614405.1. Classification (NCBI taxonomy): domain Eukaryota; kingdom Viridiplantae; phylum Streptophyta; class Magnoliopsida; order Poales; family Poaceae; genus Avena; species Avena insularis. Next base: position 379,353,218 of record CM042688.1, read on the forward strand.
AAATGTGTGTTCTCTTCAGATACCACACATGGATCCACCAGTGTCATTGCATGTGTGCTCTTGTTACTAACAACAACTAGAGTCATTGCATGTGTGTTCTTTTTACTAACAACAACTAGAGTCATTTCATGACTATTCTTTTCACATACCACACATGAATCCACCAGTGTCATTGAAATGTGTGTTCTCTTCAGAGACCACACATGGATCAACCAGAGTCATTGCATGTGTGTTCTTTTTACTAACAACAACTAGAGTCATTGCATGTGTGTTCTTTTCACAATCCACCTACGGATCCACCAGTGTCATTGCATGTGTGTTCTTCTCATTAACCACAGGTAGAGTCATTGCATGTGTGTTCTATTCGGAGACCACACATGGATCCACCAGTTTCATTGAATGTGTGCTCTTTTTACTAACAACAACTAGAGTCATTTCATGATTATTCTTTTCACATACCACATATGGATCCACCAGTGTCATTGAAATGTGTGTTCTCTTTAGAGACCACGCATGGATCGACCAGTGTTATTGCATGTGTGTTCTTTTTACTAACAACAACCAGAGTCATTGTATGTGTGTTCTTTTCACAATCCACCTATGGATCCACCAGTGTCATTGCATGTGTGTTCTCTTTAGAGACCACACATGTATCTACCAGTGTGATTGCATGTGTGTTCTTTTTACTAACAACAAATGGAGTCATTTCATGACTGTTCTTTTCACAGACCACATATTGATCCACCAGTGTCATTGAAATGTGTGTTCTCTTCAGAAACCCCACATGGATCAACCAGAGTCATTTCATGTGTGTTCGTTTTACTAACAACAACTAGAGTCATTGCATGTGTGTTCTTTTCATAATCCACCTATGGATCCATCAGTGTCATTGCATGTGTGTTCTTCTCATTAACCACAGCTAGAGTCATTGCATGTGTGTTCTCTTCAGAGACCACACATGGATTACCTAGTGTCATTACATGTGTGTTCGTTTTACTAAGAACAACTGGAGTCATATCATGACTATTCTTTTCACATACCATAGATGGATCCACCATTGTCATTGAAATGTGTGTTCTCTTCAGAGACCACACATGGATCCACTAGTGTCATTGCATGTGTGTTCTTTTTACTAACAACAACTAGAGTTATTGCATGTGTGTTCTTTTCACAATCCACCTATGGATCCACCAGTGTCATTGCATGTGTGTTCTTCTCATTAACCACAGCTAGAGTCATTGCATGTGTGTTCTCTTCAGAGACCACACATGGATCCACCAGTGTCATTGCATGTGTGCTCTTTTTACTAACAACAACTAGAGTCATTTCATGACTATTCTTTTCACATACCACAAATGGATCCACCAGTGTCATTGAAATGTGTGTTCTCTTCAGATACCACACATGGATCCACTAGTGTCATTGCATGTGTGCTCTTTTTACTAACAACAACTAGAGTCATTGCATGTGTGTTCTTTTTACTATCAACAATTGGAGTCATTTCATGACTATTCTTTTCACATACCACACATGAATCCACCAGTGTCATTGAAATGTGTGTTTTCTTTAGAGACCACACATGGAACAACCAGAGTCATTGCATGTGTGTTCTTTTTACTAACAACAACTAGAGTCATATCTTGACTATTCTTTTCACATACCACATATGGATCCACCAGTGTTATTGCATGTGTGTTCTCTTCAGATACCACACATGGATCAACCAGAGTCATTGCATGTGTGTTATTTTCACTAACAACAACTAGAGTCATTGCATGTGTGTTCTTTTCACAATCCACCTATGGATCCACCAGTGTCATTGCATGTGTGTTCTTCTCATTAACCACAGCAAGAGTCATTGCATGTGTGTTCTCTTAAGAGACCACACATGGATCCACAAGTTTCATTGAATGTTTGCTCTTTTTACTAACAACAACGAGAGTCATTTCATGATTATTCTTTTCACATACCACATATGGATCCACCATTTTCATGAAATGTGTGTTCTCTTCAGAGACCACACATGGATCGACCAGTGTTATTGCATGTGTGTTCTTTTTACTAACAACAACTAGAGTCATTGTATGTGTGTTCTTTTCACAATATACCTATGGATCCACCAGTTTCATTGCATGTGTGTCCTCTTCAGAGACCACACATGGATCTACCAGTGTCATTGCATGTGTGTTCTTTTTACTAACAACAACTGGAGTCATTTCATGACTATTCTTTTCACAGACCACATATGGATCCACCAGTGTCATTGAAATGTGTGTTCTCTTCAGAGACCCCACATGGATCAGCCAGAGTCATTTCATCTGTGATCTTTTTACTAACAACAACTAGAGTCATTGCATGTGTGTTATTTTCACAATCCACCTATGGATCCATCAGTGTCATTGCATGTGTGTTCTTCTCATTAACCACAGCTAGAGTCATTGCATGTGTGTTCTCTTCAGAGACCACACATGGATCAACTAGTGTCATTACATGTGTTTTTTTTTACTAAGAACAACTGGAGTCATATCATGACTATTCTTTTCACATACCACTGATGGATCCACCAGTGTCATTGAAATGTGTGTTCTCTTCAGAGACCACACATGGATCCACTAGTGTCATTGCATGTGTGTTCTTTTTACTAACAACAACTAGAGTTATTGCATGTGTGTTCTTTTCACAATCCACCTATGGATCCAGCAGTGTCATTGCATGTGTGTTCTTATCATTAACCACAGCTAGAGTCATTGCATGTGTGTTCTCTTCAGAGACCACACATGGATCCACCAGTGTCATTGCATGTGTGCTCATTTTACTAACAACAACTGGAGTCATTTCATGACTATTCTTTTCACATACCACATATGGATCCACCAGTGTCATTGAAATGTGTGTTCTCTTCAGAGACCACACATGGATCCAGCAGTGTCATTGCATATGTGGTCTTTTTACTAACAACAACCGGAGTCATTGCATGTGTGTTCTTTTCACAATCCACCTCTGGATCCACCAGTGTCATTGCATGTGTGTTCTCTTTAGAGACCACACATGGATCCACCAGTGCCATTGCATGTGTGTTCTTTTTACTAACAACAGCTGGAGTCATTTCATGACTATTCTTTTCACAGACCACATATGGATCCACAAGTGTCATTGAAATATGTGTTCTCTTCAGAGACCACACATGGATCAACCAGAGTTATTGCATGTGTGTTGTTTTTACTAACAACAACTAGAGTCATTGCATGTGTGTTCTTTTCACAATCCACCTATGGATCCACCAGTGTCATTGCATGTGTGTTCTTCTCATTAACCACAGCAAGATTCATTGCATGTGTGTTCTCTTAAGAGACCACACATGGATCCACCAGTTTCATTGAATGTGTGCACTTTTTACTAACAACAACTAGAGTCATTTCATGATTATTCTTTTCACATACCACATATGGATCCACCATTGTCATTGAAATGTGTGTTCTCTTCAGAGACCACACATGGATCCAGCAGTGTCATTGCATGTGTCTTCTTTTTAGTAACAAACAGAGACATTGCATGTGTGTTCTTTTCACAATCCACCTATGGATCCACCAGTGTCATTGCATGTGTGTTCTTCTCACTAACCATAGCTAGAGTCATTGCATGTGTGTTCTCTTTAGATACCACACATGGATCCACCAGTGTCATTGCATGTGTGCTCTTTTTACTAACAACAACTAGAGTCATTTCATGACTATTGTTTTCACACACCACATATGGATCCACCAGTGTCATTGAAATGTGTGTTCTCTTCAGAGACCACACATGGATCCACCAGTGTCATTGCATATGTGGTCTTTTTACTAACAACAACCGGAGTCATTGCATGTGTGTTCTTTTCACAATCCACCTCTCGATCCACCAGTGTCATTGCATGTGTGTTCTCTTTAGAGACCACACATGGATCCACCAGTGCCATTGCATGTGTGTTCTTTTTACTAACAACAGCTGGAGTCATTTCATGACTATTCTTTTCACAGACCACATATGGATCCACAAGTGTCATTGAAATATGTGTTCTCTTCAGAGACCACACATGGATCAACCAGAGTTATTGCATGTGTGTTGTTTTTACTAACAACAACTAGAGTCATTGCATGTGTGTTCTTTTCACAATCCACCTATGGATCCACCAGTTTCATTGCATGTGTGTTCTTCTCATTAACCACAGCAAGATTCACCAGTTTCATTGAATGTGTGCACTTTTTACTAACAACAACTAGAGTCATTTCATGATTATTCTTTTCACATACCACATATGGATCCACCATTGTCATTGAAATGTGTGTTCTCTTCAGAGACCACACATGGATCGACCAGTGTTATTGCATGTGTGTTCTTTTTACTAACAACAACCAGAGTCATTGTATGTGTGTTCTTTTCACAATATACCTATGTATCCACCAGTTTCATTGCATGTGTGTTCTCTTTAGAGACCACACATGGATCTACCAGTGTCATTGCATGTGTGTTATTTTTACTAACAACAACTGGAGTCATTTCATGACTATTCTTTTCACAGACCACATATGGATCCACCAGTGTCATTGAAATGTGTGTTCTCTTCAGAGACCCCACATGGATCAACCAGAGTCATTTCATGTGTGTTCTTTTTACTAACAACAACTAGAGTCATTGCATGTGTGTTCTTTTCACAATCCACTTATGGATCCACCAGTGTCATTGCATGTGTGTTCTTCTCATTAACCACAGCTAGAGTCATTGCATGTGTGTTCTCTTCAGAGACCACACATGGATCCAGCAGTGTCATTGCATGTGTCTTCTTTTTTGTAACAACCAGAGTCATTGCATGTGTATTCTTTTCACAATCCACCTATGGATCCACCAGTGTCATTGCATGTGTGTTCTTCTCACTAACCATAGCTAGAGTCATTGCATGTGTGTTCTCTTTAGAGACCACACATGGATCCACCAGTGTCATTGCATGTGTGCACTTTTTACTAACAACAACTAGAGTCATTTCATGACTATTGTTTTCACACACCACATATGGATCCACCAGTATCATTGAAATGTGTGTTCTCTTCCGAGACCACATGTGGATCCACCAGTGTCATTGCATATGTGGTCTTTTTACTAACAACAACCGGAGTCATTGCATGTGTGTTCTTTTCACAATCCACCTCTGGATCCACCAGTGTCATTGCATGTGTGTTCTCTTCATAGACCACACATGGATCCACCAGTGCCATTGCATGTGTGTTCTTTTTACTAACAACAACTGGAGTCATTTCATGACTATTCTTTTCACAAACCACATATGGATCCACAAGTGTCATTGAAATATGTGTTCTCTTCAGAGACCACACATGGATCAACCAGAGTTATTGCACGTGTGTTGTTTTTACTAACAACAACTAGAGTCATTGCATGTGTGTTCTTTTCACAATCCACCTATGGATCCACGAGTGTCATTGCATGTGTGTTCTTCTCACTAACCACAGCTAGATCCATGGCATGTGTGTTCTTTTCAGAGACCACACATGGATCCACCAGTGTCATTGCATGTGTGTTCTTTTTACTGACAACAACTAGAGTCATTTCATGACTATTCTTTTCACAGACCACATATGGATCCACCAGTGTCATTGAAATGTGTGTTCTCTTCAGAGACCCCACATGGATCAACCAGAGTCATTTCATGTGTGTTCTTTTTACTAACAATAACTAGAGTCATTGCATGTGTGTTGTTTTCACAATCCACCTATGGATCCATCAGTGTCATTGCATGTGTGTTCTTCTCATTAACCACAGCTAGAGTCATTGCATGTGTGTTCTCTTCAGAGACCACACATGTATCAACTAGTGTCATTACATGTGTGTTCTTTTTACTAAGAACAACTGGAGTCATATCATGAATATTCTTTTCACATACCACATATGGATCCACTAGTGTCATTGAAATGTGTGTTCTCTTCAGAGACCACACATGGATACACAAGTGTTATTGCATGTGTGTTCTTTTTACTAACAACAAAAAGAGTCATTGCATGTGTTTTCTTTTCACAATCCACCTATGGATCCACCAGTGTCATTGCATGTGTGTCTTCTCATTAACCATAGCTAGAGTAATTGCATGTGTGTTCTCTTCAGAGACCACACATGGATCCACCTGTGTCATTGCATGGGTGCTCTTTTTACTAACAACAACTGGAGTCATTTCATGACTATTCTTTTCACATACCACATATGGATCCACCAGTGCCATTGAAATGTGTGTTATCTTCAAAGGCCACACATGGATCCACCAGTGCCATTGCATGTGTGTTCTTTTTACTAACAACAAGAGTCATTGCATGTGTGTTCTTTTCACAATCCACCTATGGATCCACCAGTGTCATTGCATGTGTGTTCTTCTCACTAACCACAGCTAGAGTCATTGCATGTGTGTTCTCTTTAGAGACCACACATGGATCCACCAGTGTCATTGCATGTGTGCTCTTTTTACTAACAACAACTAGAGTCATTTCATGACTATTGTTTTCACACACCACATATGGATCCACCACTGTCATTGCATATGTGGTCTTTTTACTAACAACAACGAGAGTCACTACATGTGTGTTCTTTTCACAATCCACCTCTGGATCCACCAGTGTCATTGCATGTGTGTTCTCTTTAGAGACCACACATGGATCCACCAGTGCCATTGCATGTGTGTTCTTTTTACTAACAACAACTGGAGTCATTTCATGACTATTCTTTTCACAGACCACATATGGATCCACAAGTGTCATTGAAATATGTGTTCTCTTCAGAGACCACACATGGATCAACCAGAGTTATTGCATGTGTGTTCTTTTTACTAACAACAACTAGAGTCATTGCATGTGTGTTCTTTTCACAATCCACCTATGGATCCACGAGTGTCATTGCATGTGTGTTCTTGTCACTAACCACAGCTAGATCCATGGCATGTGTGTTCTTTTCAGAGACCACACATGGATCCACCAGTGTCATTGCATGTGTGTTCTTTTTACTAACAACAACTAGAGTCATTTCATGACTATTCTTTTCACAGTCCACATATGGATCCACCAGTGTCATTGAAATGTGTGTTCTCTTTCAGAGACCCCACATGGATCAACCAGAGCCATTTCATGTGTGTTCTTTTTACTAACAATAACTAGAGTCATTGCATGTGTGTTGTTTTCACAATCCACCTATGGATCCACGAGTGTCATTGCATCTGTGTTCTTCTCATTAATCACAGCTAGCGTCATTGCATGTGTGTTCTCTTTAGAGACCACACATCGATCCACCTATGTCATTGCATGTGTGCTCTTTTTACTAACAACAACTAGAGTCATTTCATGACTATTCTTTTCACATACCACATATGGATCCACCAGTGTCATTGAAATGTGTGTTATCTTCAGAGAACACACATGGATCCACCAGTGCCATTGCATGTGTGTTCTTTTTACTAACAACCAGAGTCATTGCATGTGTGTTCTTTTCACAATCCACCTATGGATCCACCAGTGTCATTGCACGTGTGTTCTTCTCACTAACCACAGCTAGAGTCATTGCATGTGTGTTCTCTTTAGAGACCACACATGGATCCACCAGTGTCATTGCATGTGTGCTCTTTTTACTAACAACAACTAGAGTCATTTCATGACTATTGTTTTCACACACCACATATGGATCCACCACTGTCATTGCATATGTGGTCTTTTTACTAACAACAACGAGAGTCATTGCATGTGTGTTCTTTTCACAATCCACCTCTGGATCCACCAGTGTCATTGCACGTGTGTTCTCTTTAGAGACCACACATGGATCCACAAGTTCCATTGCATGTGTGTTCTTTTTACTAACAACAACTGGAGTCATATCATGAATATTCTTTTCACATACCACAGATGGATCCACCAGTGTTATTGAAATGTGTGTTCTCTTCAGAGACCACACATGGATCCACCAGTGTAATTGCATGTGTGTTCTTTTTACTTACAACAACCAGAGTCATTGCATGTGTGTTCTTTTCACAATCCACCTATGGATCCATCAGTGTCATTGCATGTGTGTTCTTCTCATTAATCACAGCTAGAGTCATTGCATGTGTGTTCTCTTCAGAGACCACACATAGATCCACCTATGTCATTGCATGTGTGCTCTTTTTACTAACAACAACTAGAGTCATTTCATGACTATTCTTTTCACATACCACATATGGATCCACCAGTGTCATTGAAATGTGTGTTATCTTCAGAGAACACACATGGATCCACCAGTGCCATTGCATGTGTGTTCTTTTTACTAACAAACCAGAGTCATTGCATGTGTGTTCTTTTCACAATCCACCTATGGATCCACCAGTGTCATTGCACGTGTGTTCTTCTCACTAACCACAGCTAGAGTCATTGCATGTGTGTTCTCTTTAGAGACCACACATGGATCCACCAGTGTCATTGCATGTGTGCTCTTTTTACTAACAACAACTAGAGTCATTTCATGACTATTGTTTTCACACACCACATATGGATCCACCACTGTCATTGCATATGTGGTCTTTTTACTAACAACAATGAGAGTCATTGCATGTGTGTTCTTTTCACAATCCACCTCTGGATCCACCAGTGTCATTGCACGTGTGTTCTCTTTAGAGACCACACATGGATCCACAAGTTCCATTGCATGTGTGTTCTTTTTACTAACAACAACTGGAGTCATATCATGAATATTCTTTTCACATACCACAGATGGATCCACCAGTGTTATTGAAATGTGTGTTCTCTTCAGAGACCACACATGGATCCACCAGTGTAATTGCATGTGTGTTCTTTTTACTAACAACAACCAGAGTCATTGCATGTGTGTTCTTTTCACAATCCACCTATGGATCCATCAGTGTCATTGCATGTGTGTTCTTCTCATTAATCACAGCTAGAGTCATTGCATGTGTGTTCTCTTTAGAGACCACACATCGATCCACCTATGTCATTGCATGTGTGCTCTTTTTACTAACAACAACTAGAGTCATTTCATGACTATTCTTTTCACATACCACATATGGATCCACCAGTGTCATTGAAATGTGTGTTATCTTCAGAGAACACACATGGATCCACCAGTGCCATTGCATGTGTGTTCTTTTTACTAACAACCAGAGTCATTGCATGTGTGTTCTTTTCACAATCCACCTATGGATCCACCAGTGTCATTGCACGTGTGTTCTTCTCACTAACCACAGCTAGAGTCATTGCATGTGTGTTCTCTTTAGAGACCACACATGGATCCACCAGTGTCATTGCATGTGTGCTCTTTTTACTAACAACAACTAGAGTCATTTCATGACTATTGTTTTCACACACCACATATGGATCCACCACTGTCATTGCATATGTGGTCTTTTTACTAACAACAACGAGTCATTGCATGTGTGTTCTTTTCACAATCCACCTGGATCCACCGGTGTCATTGCAGTGTGTTCTTTAGAGACCACACATGGATCCACAAGTTCCATTGCATGTGTGTTCTTTTTACTAACAACAACTGGAGTCATATCATGAATATTCTTTTCACATACCACAGATGGATCCACCAGTGTTATTGAAATGTGTGTTCTCTTCAGAGACCACACATGGATCCACCAGTGTAATTGCATGTGTGTTCTTTTTACTTACAACAACCAGAGTCATTGCATGTGTGTTCTTTTCACAATCCACCTATGGATCCATCAGTGTCATTGCATGTGTGTTCTTCTCATTAATCACAGCTAGAGTCATTGCATGTGTGTTCTCTTCAGAGACCACACATAGATCCACCTATGTCATTGCATGTGTGCTCTTTTTACTAACAACAACTAGAGTCATTTCATGACTATTCTTTTCACATACCACATATGGATCCACCAGTGTCATTGAAATGTGTGTTATCTTCAGAGAACACACATGGATCCACCAGTGCCATTGCATGTGTGTTCTTTTTACTAACAAACCAGAGTCATTGCATGTGTGTTCTTTTCACAATCCACCTATGGATCCACCAGTGTCATTGCACGTGTGTTCTTCTCACTAACCACAGCTAGAGTCATTGCATGTGTGTTCTCTTTAGAGACCACACATGGATCCACCAGTGTCATTGCATGTGTGCTCTTTTTACTAACAACAACTAGAGTCATTTCATGAATATTGTTTTCACACTCCACATATGGATCCACCACTGTCATTGCATATGTGGTCTTTTTACTAACAACAACGAGAGTCATTGCATGTGTGTTCTTTTCACAATCCACCTCTGGATCCACCAGTGTCATTGCACGTGTGTTCTCTTTAGAGACCACACATGGATCCACAAGTTCCATTGCATGTGTGTTCTTTTTACTAACAACAACTGGAGTCATTTCATGACTATTCTTTTCACAGACCACATATGGATCCACAAGTGTCATTGAAATATGTGTTCTCTTCAGAGACCACACATGGATCAACCAGAGTTACTGCATGTGTGTTCTTTTTACTAACAACAACTAGAGTCATTGCATGTGTGTTCTTTTCACAATCCACCTATGGATCCACGAGTGTCATTGCATGTGTGTTCTTCTGATTAACCACAGCTAGATCCATTGCATGTGTGTTCTTTTCAGAGACCACACATGGATCCAGCAGTGTCATTGCATGTGTGCTCTTTTTACTAACAACAACTGGAGTCATTTCATGACTATTCTTTTAACATACCACATATGGTTCCACCAGTGTCATTGAAATGTGTGTTCTCTTCAGAGACCCCACATGGATCAACCAGAGTCATTTCATGTGTGTTCTTTTTACTAACAATAACTAGAGTCATTGCATGTGTGTTCTTTTCACAATCCACCTATGGATCCATCAGTGTCATTGCATGTGTGTTCTTATCATTAACCACAGCAAGAGTCATTGCATGTGCGTTCTCTTCAGAGATCACACATGTATCAACTAGTGTCATTACATGTGTGTTCTTTTTACTAAGAACAACTGGAGTCATATCATGAAAATATTCTTTTCACATACCACAGATGGATCCACCAGTGTTATTGAAATGTGTGTTCTCCTCAGAGACCACACATGGATCCACCAGTGTAATTGCATGTGTGTTCTTTTCACTAACAACAACCAGAGTCATTGCATGTGTGTTCTTTTCATAATCCACCTATGGATCCACCAGTGTCATTGCATGTGTGTTCTTCTCATTAACCACAACTAGAGTCATTGCATGTGTGTTCTCTTCAGAGACCACACATGGATCCAGCTGTGTCATTGCATGTGTGCTCTTTTTACTAACAACAACTGGAGTCATTTCATGACTATTCTTTTCACATACCACATATGGATCCACCAGTGTCATTGAAATGTGTGTTATCTTTAGAGACCACACATGGATCCACCAGTGCCATTGCATGTGTGTTCTTTTTACTAACAACCAGAGTCATTGCATGTGTGTTCTTTTCATAATCCACCTATGGATCCACCAGTGTCATTGCATGTGTGTTCTTCTCACTAACCACAGCTAGAGTCATTGTATGCGTGTTCTCTTTAGAGACCACACATGGATCCACCAGTGTCATTGCATGTGTGCTCTTTTTACTAACAACAACTAGAGTCATTTCATGACTATTGTTTTCACACACCACATATGGATCCACCACTATCATTGCATATGTTGTCTTTTTACTAACAACAACGAGAGTCATTGCATGTGTGTTCTTTTCACAATCCACCTCTGGATCCACCAGTATCATTGCATGTGTGTTCTCTTTAGAGACCACACATGGATCCACAAGTTCCATTGCATGTGTGTTCTTTTTACTAACAACAACTGGAGTCATTTCATGACTATTCTTTTCACAGACCACATATGGATCCACAAGTGTCATTGAAATATGTGTTCTCTTCAGAGACCACACATGGATCAACCAGAGTTATTGCATGTGTGTTCTTTTTACTAACAACAACTAGAGTCATTGCATGTGTGTTCTTTTCACAATCCACCTATGGATCCACGAGTGTCATTGCATCTGTGTTCTTCTCATTAACCACAACTAGAACCATTCCATGTGTGTTCTATTCAGAGACCACACATGGATCCACCAGTGTAATTGCATGTGTGCTCTTTTTACTAACAACAACTGGAGTCATTTCATGAATATTCTTTTCACAGACCACATATGGATCCACCAGTGTCATTGAAATGTGTGTTCTCTTCAGAGACCCCACATGGATCAACCAGAGTCATTTCATGTGTGTTCTTTTTACTAACAACAACCAGAGTCATTGCATGTGTGTTCTTTTCACAATCCACCTATGGATCCACCAGTGTCATTGCATGTGTGTTATTCTCATTAACCACAGCTAGAGTCATGTCATGTGTGATCTCTTCAGAGACCACACATGGATCCAGATGTGTCATTGCATGTGGCTCTTTTTACTAACAACAACTGGAGTCATTTCATGACTATTCTTTTCACATACCACATATGGATCCACCAGTGTCATTGAAATGTGTGTTATCTTTAGAGACCACACATGGATCCACCAGTGTCATTGCATGTGTGTTATTTATACTAACAACCAGAGTCATTGCATGTGTGTTCTTTTCACAATCCACCTATGGATCCACCAGTATCATTGCATGTGTGTTCTTCTCACTAACCACAGCTAGAGTCATTGCATGTGTGTTCTCTTTAGAGACCACACATGGATCCACCAATGTCATTGCATGTGTGCTCTTTTTACTAACAACAACTAGAGTCATTTCATGACTATTGTTTTCACACACCACATATGGATCCACCACTGTCATTGCATATGTGGTCTTTTTACTAACAACAACGAGAGTCATTGCATGTGTGTTCTTTTCACAATCCACCTCTGGATCCACCAGTGTCATTGCATGTGTGTTCTCTTTAGAGACCACACATGGATCCACCAGTGCCATTGCATGTGTGTTCTTTTTACTAACAACAATTAGAGTCATTTCATGACTATTCTTTTCACAGACCACATATGGATCCACAAGTGTCATTGAAATACGTGTTCTCTTCAGAGACCACACATGGATCAACCAGAGTTATTGCATATGTGTTCTTTTTACTAACAACAACTAGAGTCATTGCATGTGTGTTCTTTTCACAATCCACCTATGGATCCACGAGTGTCATTGCATATGTGTTCTTCTCATTAACCACAGCTAGATCCATTGCATGTGTGTTCTTTTCAGAGACCACACATGGATCCACCAGTGTTATTGCATGTGTGTTCTTTTTACTAACAACAACTAGAGTCATTTCATGACTATTGTTTTCACACACCACATATGGATCCACCACTGTCATTGCATATGTGGTCTTTTTACTAACAACAACGAGATTCATTGCATGTGTGTTCTTTTCACAATCCACCTCTGGATCCACCAGTGTCATTGCATGTGTATTCTCTTTAGAGACCACACATGGATCCACCAGTGCCATTGCATGTGTGTTCTTTTTACTAACAACAATTAGAGTCATTTCATGACTATTCTTTTCACAGACCACATATGGATCCACAAGTGTCATTGAAATACGTTTTCTCTTCAGAGACCACACATGGATCAACCAGAGTTATTGCATGTGTGTTCTTTTTACTAACAACAACTAGAGTCATTGCATGTGTGTTCTTTTCACAATCCACCTATGGATCCACGAGTGTCATTGCATATGTGTTCTTCTCATTAACAACAGCTAGATCCATTGCATGTGTGTTCTTTTCAGAGACCACACATGGATCCACCAGTGTTATTGCATGTGTGCTCTTTTTACTAACAACAACTAGAGTCATTTCATGACTATTGTTTTCACACACCACATATGGATCCACCACTGTCATTGCATATGTGGTCTTTTTACTAACAACAACGAGAGTCATTGCATGTGTGTTCTTTTCACAATCCACCTCTGGATCCACCAGTGTCATTGCATGTGTGTTCTCTTTAGAGACCACACATGGATCCACCAGTGCCATTGCATGTGTGTTCTTTTTACTAACAACAATTAGAGTCATTTCATGACTATTATTTTCACAGACCACATATGGATCCACAAGTGTCATTGAAATACGTGTTCTCTTCAGAGACCACACATGGATCAACCAGAGTTATTGCATGTGTGTTCTTTTTACTAACAACAACTAGAGTCATTGCATGTGTGTTCTTTTCACAATCCACCTATGGATCCACCAGTGTCATTGCATGTGTGTTATTCTCATTAACCACAGCTAGGGCCATTGCATGTGTGTTCTGTTTAGAGACCACACATGGATCCACCAGTGTTATTGCATGTGTGTTCTTTTTACTAACAACAACTAGAGTCATTTCATGACTATTATTTTCACATACCACATATGGATCGACTAGTGTCATTGCATATGTGGTCTTTTTACTAACAACAACGAGATTCATTGCATGTGTGTTCTTTTCACAATCCACCTCTGGATCCACCAGTGTCATTGCATGTGTATTCTCTTTAGAGACCACACATGGATCCACCAGTGCCATTGCATGTGTGTTCTTTTTACTAACAACAATTAGAGTCATTTCATGACTATTCTTTTCACAGACCACATATGGATCCACAAGTGTCATTGAAATACGTTTTCTCTTCAGAGACCACACATGGATCAACCAGAGTTATTGCATGTGTGTTCTTTTTACTAACAACAACTAGAGTCATTGCATGTGTGTTCTTTTCACAATCCACCTATGGATCCACGAGTGTCATTGCATATGTGTTCTTCTCATTAACAACAGCTAGATCCATTGCATGTGTGTTCTTTTCAGAGACCACACATGGATCCACCAGTGTTATTGCATGTGTGCTCTTTTTACTAACAACAACTAGAGTCATTTCATGACTATTGTTTTCACACACCACATATGGATCCACCACTGTCATTGCATATGTGGTCTTTTTACTAACAACAACGAGAGTCATTGCATGTGTGTTCTTTTCACAATCCACCTCTGGATCCACCAGTGTCATTGCATGTGTGTTCTCTTTTGAGACCACACATGGATCCACCAGTGCCATTGCATGTGTGTTCTTTTTACTAACAACAATTAGAGTCATTTCATGACTATTATTTTCACAGACCACATATGGATCCACAAGTGTCATTGAAATACGTGTTCTCTTCAGAGACCACACATGGATCAACCAGAGTTATTGCATGTGTGTTCTTTTTACTAACAACAACTAGAGTCATTGCATGTGTGTTCTTTTCACAATCCACCTATGGATCCACGAGTGTCATTGCATATGTGTTCTTCTCATTAACCACAGCTAGATCCATTGCATGTGTGTTCTTTTCAGAGACCACACATGGATCCACCAGTGTTATTGCATGTGTGTTCTTTTTACTAACAACAACTAGAGTCATTTCATGACTATTCTTTTCACAGACCACATATGGATCCACTAGTGTCATTGAAATGTGTGTTCTCTTCAGAGACCCCACATGGATCAACTAGAGTCATTTCATGTGTGTTCTTTTTAGTAACAATAACTAGAGTCATTGCATGTGTGTTCTTTTCACAATCCACCTATGGATCCATTAGTGTAATTGCATGTGTGTTCTTCTCATTAACCATAGCTAGAGTCATTGCATGTGTGTTCTCTTCAGAGACCACACATGGATCAACTAGTGTCATTACATGTGTGTTCTTTTTACTAAGAACAATTAGAGTCATATCATGACTATTCTTTTCACATACCACAGATGGATCCACCAGTGTTATTGAAATGTGTGTTCTCTTGAGAGACCACACATGGATCCACCAGTGTCATTGCATGTGTTTTCTTTTTACTAACAACAACCAGAGTCATTGCATGTGTGTTCTTTTCACAATCCAACTATTTATCCACTAGTGTCATTGCATGTGTGTTCTTCTCATTAACCACAGCTAGAGTCATTGCATGTGTGTTCTCTTCAGAGACCACACATGGATCCACCAGTGTCACTGCATGTGTGCTCTTTTTACTAACAACAACTAGAGTCATTTCATGACTAATCTTTTCACATACCACAGATGGATCCACCAGTGTCATTGAAATGTATGTTCTCTTCAGAGACCACACATGGATCCACCAGTGTCATTGCGTGTGTGTTCTTTTTACTAACAACAACCAGAGTCATTGCATGCGTGTTATTTTCACAATCCACCTATGGATCCACCAGTGTCATTTCATGTGTGTTCTCTTCAGAGCCCACACATGGATCCACCAGTGTCATTGAAATGTGTGTTCTCTTCAGAGACCAAACATGGATCAACCAGAGTCATTGCATGTGTGTTCTTTTTACTAACAACAACTAGAGTCACTGCATGTGTGTTCTTTTCACAATACACCTATGGATCCACCAGTGTTATTGCATGTGTGTTCTTCTCATTAACCACAACTAGAGTCATTGCATGTGTGTTCTCTTCAGAGACCACACATGGATCAACTAGTGTCATTAGATGTGTGTTTGTTTTACTAAGAACAGCTGGAGTCATATCATGACTATTCTTTTCACAGACCACATATGGATCCACCAGTGTCATTGAAATGTGTGTTCTCTTCAGAGACCACACATGGATCAACCAGTCATTGCATATGTGTTCTTTTTACTAACAACATCTAGAGTAATTGCATGTGTGTTCTTTTCACAATACACCTATGGATCCACTAGTGTTATTGCATGTGTGTTCTTCTCATTAACCACAGCTAGAGTCATTGCATGTGTGTTCTCTTCATAGACCACACATGGATCTAGAAGTGTTATTGCATGTGTGCTCTTTTTTACTAAGAACAACTGGAGTCATATCATGACTATTCTTTTCACATACCACAGATGGATCCACCAGTGTTATTGAAATGTGTGTTCTCTTCAGAGACCACACATGGATCCACCAGTGTCATTGCATGTGTGTTCTTTTTATTAACAAAAACTAGAGTCATTGCATGTGTGTTCTTTTCACAATCCACCTATGGATCCACCAGTGTCATTGCATATGTGTTCTTCTCATTAACCACAGCTAGAGTCATTGCATGTGTTTTTTTTTCACAATCCACCTCTGGATCCACCAGTGTCATTGCATGTGTGTTCTCTTTAGAGACCACACATGGATCCACAAGTGCCATTGCATGTGTGTTCTTTTTACTAACAACAACTAGAGTCATTTCATGACGATTCTTTTCACAGACCACATATGGATCCACAAGTGTCATTGAAATATGTGTTCTCTTCAGAGACCACAGATGGATCAACCAGAGTTATTGCATGTGTGTTCTTTTTACTAACAACAACTAGAGTCATTGCACGTGTGTTCTTTTCACAATCCACCTATGGCTCCACGAGTGTCATTGCATGTGTGTTCTTCTCATTAACCACAGCTAGATCCATTGCATGTGTGTTCTTTTCAGAGACCACACATGGATCCACCAGTGTCGTTGCATGTCTGCTCTTTTTACTATTAACAACTGGAGTCATTTCATGACTATTCTTTTCACATACCACCTATGGGTCCACCAGTGTCATTGAAATGTGTGTTCTCTTCAGAGACCCCTCATGGATCAACCAGAGTCATTTCATGTGTGTTCTTTTTACTAACAATAACTAGAGTCATTGCATGTGTGTTCTTTTCACAATCCACCTATGGATCCATCAGTGTCATTGCATGTGTGTTCTTCTCATTAACCACAGCTAGAGTCATTGCATGTGTGTTCTCTTCAGAGACCACACATGTATCAACTACTGTCCTTACATGTGTGTTCTTTTTACTAAGAACAACTGGAGTCATATCATGAATATTCTTTTCACATACCACAGATGGATCCACCAGTGTTATTGAAATGTGTGTTCTCTTCAGAGACCACACATGGATCCACCAGTGTCATTGCATGTGTGTTCTTTTTACTAACAACAACCAGAGTCATTGCATGTGTGTTCTTTTCACAATCCACCTATGGATCCACAAGTGTCATTGCATGTGTGTTCTTCTCATTAACCACAGCTAGAGTCATGTCATGTGTGTTCTCTTCAGAGACCACACATGGATCCAGATGTGTCATTGCATGTGGCTCTTTTTACTAACAACAACTGGAGTCATTTCATGACTATTCTTTTCACATACCACATATGGATCCACCAGTGTCATTGAAATGTGTGTTATCTTTAGAGACCACACATGGATCCACCAGTGTCATTGCATGTGTGTTATTTATACTAACAACCAGAGTCATTGCATGTGTGTTCTTTTCACAATCCACCTATGGATCCACCAGTATCATTGCATGTGTGTTCTTCTCACTAACCACAACTAGAGTCATTGCATGTGTGTTCTCTTTAGAGACCACACATGGATCCACCAATGTCATTGCATGTGTGCTCTTTTTACTAACAACAACTAGAGTCATTTCATGACTATTGTTTTCACACACCACATATGGATCCACCACTGTCATTGCATATGTGGTCTTTTTACTAACAACAACGAGAGTCATTGCATGTGTGTTCTTTTCACAATCCACCTCTGGATCCACCAGTGTCATTGCATGTGTGTTCTCTTTAGAGACCACACATGGATCCACCAGTGCCATTGCATGTGTGTTCTTTTTACTAACAACAATTAGAGTCATTTCATGACTATTCTTTTCACAGACCACATATGGATCCACAAGTGTCATTGAAATACGTGTTCTCTTCAGAGACCACACATGGATCAACCAGAGTTATTGCATGTGTGTTCTTTTTACTAACAACAACTAGAGTCATTGCATGTGTGTTCTTTTCACAATCCACCTATGGATCCACGACTGTCATTGCATATGTGTTCTTCTCATTAACCACAGCTAGATCCATTGCATGTGTGTTCTTTTCAGAGACCACACATGTATCCACCAGTGTTATTGCATGTGTGTTCTTTTTACTAACAACAACTAGAGTCATTTCATGACTATTCTTTTCACAGACCACATATGGATCCACTAGTGTCATTGAAATGTGTGTTCTCTTCAGAGACCCCACATGGATCAACTAGAGTCATTTCATGTGTGTTCTTTTTACTAACAATAACTAGAGTCATTGCATGTGTGTTCTTTTCACAATCCACCTATGGATCCATCAGTGTCATTGCATGTGTGTTCTTCTCATTAACCATAGCTAGAGTCATTGCATGTGTGTTCTCTTCACAGACCACACATGGATCAACTAGTGTCATTACATGTGTGTTCTTTTTACTAAGAACAATTAGAGTCATATCATGACTATTCTTTTCACATACCACAGATGGATCCACCAGTGTTATTGAAATGTGTGTTCTCTTGAGAGACCACACATGGATCCACCAGTGTCATTGCATGTGTGTTCTTTTTACTAACAAGAACCAGAGTCATTGCATGTGTGTTCTTTTCACAATCCAACTATTTATCCACTAGTGTCATTGCATGTGTGTTCTTCTCATTAACCACAGCTAGAGTCATTGCATGTGTGTTCTCTTCAGAGACCACACATGGATCCATGATGTCCTTTGCATGTGTGCTCTTTTTACTAACAACAACTAGAGTCATTTCATGACTAATCTTTTCACATACCAGATGGATCCACAGTGTCATTGAAATGTATGTTCTCTTGAGACCACACATAGATCCACCGGTGTCATTGCGTGTGTTCTTTTTACTAACAACAACAGAGTCATTGCATGTGTTATTTTCACAATCCACCTATGGATCCACCAGTGTCATTTCATGTGTGTTCTCTTGAGCCCACACATGGATCCACCTGATGTCATTGAAATGTGTGTTCTTCAGAGACCAAACATGGATCAACCGAGTCATTGCATGTGTGTTCTTTTTACTAACAACAACTAGAGTCCTTTGCATGTGTGTTCTTTTCACAATACACCTATGGATCCACCAGTGTTATTGCATGTGTGTTCTTCTCATTAACCACAACTAGAGTCATTGCATGTGTGTTCTCTTCAGAGACCACACATGGATCAACTAGTGTCATTACATGTGTGTTTGTTTTACTAAGAACAGCTGGAGTCATATCATGACTATTCTTTTCACAGACCACATATGGATCCACCAGTGTCATTGAAATGTGTTCTCTTGAGACCACACATGGATCAACCGATCATTGCATATGTGTTCTTTTTACTAACAACATCTAGAGTAATTGCATGTGTGTTCTTTTCACAATACACCTATGGATCCACTAGTGTTATTGCATGTGTGTTCTTCTCATTAACCACAGCTAGAGTCATTGCATGTGTGCTCTCTTCATAGACCACACATGGATCTAGCAGTGTCATTGCATGTGTGCTCTTTTTTACTAAGAACAACTGGAGTCATATCATGACTATTCTTTTCACATACCACAGATGGATCCACCAGTGTTATTGAAATGTGTGTTCTCTTCAGAGACCACACATGGATCCTGATGTCATTGCATGTGTGTTCTTTTTATTAACAAAAACTAGAGTCATTGCATGTGTGTTCTTTTCACAATCCACCTATGGATCCACCAGTGTCATTACATATGTGTTCTTCTCATTAACCACAGCTAGAGTCATTGCATGTGTGTTCTCTTCAGAGACCACACATGGATCCACCAGTGTCATTGCATGTGTGCTCTTTTTACTAACAACAACTAGAGTCATTTCTTGACTATTATTTTCACATACCACATATGGTTCCACCAGTGTCATTGAAATGTGTGTTCTCTTTAGAGACCACACATGGATCCACCAGTGTCATTGCATGTGTGTTCTTTTTACTAACAACCAGAGTCATTGCATGTGTGTTCTTTTCACAATCCACCTATGGATCCACCAGTGCCATTGCATGTGTGTTATTGTCACTAACCACAGCTAGTGTCATTGCATGTGTGCTCTTTTTACTAACAACAACTAGAGTCATTTCATGACTATTGTTTTCACACACCACATATGGATCCAGCAGTGTCATTGAAATGTGTGTTCTCTTCAGAGACCACACGTGGATCCACCAGCGTAATTGCATATGTGGTCTTTTTACTAACAACAACTAGAGTCATTGCATGTGTGTTCTTTTCACAATCCACCCGTGGATCCGCCAGTGTCATTGCATGTGTGTTCTCTTCAGAGACCACGAATGGATCCACTAGTGTCATTGCATGTGTGTTCTTTTTACTAACAACAACTGGAGTCATTTCATGACTATTCTTTTCACAGACCACATATGGATCCACCAGTGTCATTGAAATATGTGTTCTCTTCAGAGACCACACATGGATCAACCAGAGTTATTGCATATGTGTTCTTTTTACTAACAACAACTAGAGTCATTGCATGTGTGTTCTTTTCACAATCCACCTATGGATCCACAAGTGTCATTGCATGTGTGTTCTTCTCATTAACCACAGCTAGATCCATTGCATGTGTGTTCTTTTTAGAGACCACACATGGATCCACAAGTGTCATTGCATGTGTGTTCTTTTTACTAACAACAACTAGAGTCATTTCATGACTATTCTTTTCATAGACCACATATGGATCCACCAGTGTCATTGAAATGTGTGTTCTCTTCAGAGACCACACATGGATCAACCAGAGTCATTGCATGTGTGTTCTTTTTACTAACAACAACTAGAGTCATTGCGTGTGTGTTCTTTTCACAATACACCTATGGATCCACCAGTGTTATTGCATGTGTGTTCTTCTCATTAACCACAGCTAGAGTCATTGCATGTGTGTTCTCTTTAGAGACGACACATGGATCTAGCAGTGTCATTGCATGTGTGTTCTTTTTTACTAAGAACAACTGGAGTCATATCATGACTATTCTTTTCACATACCACATATTGATCCACTAGTGTCATTGAAATGTGTGTTCTATTCAGAGACCACACATGGATCAGCCAGAGTCATTGCATGTGTGTTCTTTTTACTAACAACAACTAGAGTCATTGCATGTGTGTTCGTTTCACAATCCACCTATGGATCCACTAGTGTCATTGCATGTGTGTTCTTCTCATTAACCACAACTAGAGTCATTGCATGTGTGTTATTTTCACAATCCACCTATGGATCAACCAGTGTCATTGCATGTGTGTTCTTCTCATTAAGCACAGCTAGAGTCATTGCATGTGTGTTCTCTTCAGAGACCACACATGGATCCACCAGTGTCATTGCATTTGTGCTCTTTTTTACTAAGAACAACTGGAGTCATATCATGACTATTCTTTTCACATACCACAGATGGATCCACCAGTGTTATTGAAATGTGTGTTCTCTTCAGAGAACACACATGGATCCACCTGATGTCATTGCATGTGTGTTCTTTTTACTAACAAAAACCAGAGTCACCGCATGTGTGTTCTTTTCACAATCCACCTATGGATCCACCCGTGTCATTGCATATGTGTTCTTCTCATTAACCACAGCTAGATCCATTGCATGTGTGTTCTTTTCAGAGACCACACATGGATCCACAAGTGTCATTGCATGTGTGTTCTTTTTACTAACAACAACTAGAGTCATTTCATGACTATTCTTTTCATAGACCACATATGGATCCACCAGTGTCATTGAAATGTGTGTTCTCTTCAGAGACCACACATGGATCAACCAGAGTCATTGCATGTGTGTTCTTTTTACTAACAACAACTAGAGTCATTGCATGCGTGTTCTTTTCACAATACACTATGGATCCACCAGTGTTATTGCATGTGTGTTCTTCTCATTAACCACAGCTAGAGTCATTGCATGTGTGTTCTCTTTAGAGACGACACATGGATCTAGCAGTGTCATTGCATTTGTGTTCTTTTTTACTAAGAACAACTAGAGTCATATCATGACTATTCTTTTCACATACCACATATTGATCCACTAGTGTCATTGAAATGTGTGTTCTATTCAGAGACCACACATGGATCAACCAGAGTAATTGCATGTGTGTTCTTTTTACTAACAACAACTAGAGTCATTGCATGTGTGTTCGTTTCACAATCCACCTATGGATCCACTAGAGTCATTGCATGTGTGTTCTTTTTACTAACAACAACTAGAGTCATTGCGTGTGTGTTCTTTTCACAATACACCTATGGATCCACCAGTGTTATTGCATGTGTGTTCTTCTCATTAACCACAGCTAGAGTCATTGCATGTGTGTTCTCTTTAGAGACGACACATGGATCTAGCAGTGTCATTGCATGTGTGTTCTTTTTTACTAAGAACAACTGGAGTCATATCATGACTATTCTTTTCACATACCACATATTGATCCACTAGTGTCATTGAAATGTGTGTTCTATTCAGAGACCACACATGGATCAGCCAGAGTCATTGCATGTGTGTTCTTTTTACTAACAACAACTAGAGTCATTGCATGTGTGTTCGTTTCACAATCCACCTATGGATCCACTAGTGTCATTGCATGTGTGTTCTTCTCATTAACCACAACTAGAGTCATTGCATGTGTGTTATTTTCACAATCCACCTATGGATCAACCAGTGTCATTGCATGTGTGTTCTTCTCATTAAGCACAGCTAGAGTCATTGCATGTGTGTTCTCTTCAGAGACCACACATGGATCCACCAGTGTCATTGCATGTGTGCTCTTTTTTACTAAGAACAACTGGAGTCATATCATGACTATTCTTTTCACATACCACAGATGGATCCACCAGTGTTATTGAAATGTGTGTTCTCTTCAGAGACCACACATGGATCCACCAGTGTCATTGCATGTGTGTTCTTTTTACTAACAAAAACCAGAGTCACCGCATGTGTGTTCTTTTCACAATCCACCTATGGATCCACCCGTGTCATTGCATATGTGTTCTTCTCATTAACCACAGCTAGATCCATTGCATGTGTGTTCTTTTCAGAGACCACACATGGATCCACAAGTGTCATTGCATGTGTGTTCTTTTTACTAACAACAACTAGAGTCATTTCATGACTATTCTTTTCATAGACCACATATGGATCCACCAGTGTCATTGAAATGTGTGTTCTCTTCAGATACCACACATGGATCAACCAGAGTCATTGCATGTGTGTTCTTTTTACTAACAACAACTAGAGTCATTGCATGCGTGTTCTTTTCACAATACACTATGGATCCACCAGTGTTATTGCATGTGTGTTCTTCTCATTAACCACAGCTAGAGTCATTGCATGTGTGTTCTCTTTAGAGACGACACATGGATCTAGCAGTGTCATTGCATTTGTGTTCTTTTTTACTAAGAACAACTAGAGTCATATCATGACTATTCTTTTCACATACCACATATTGATCCACTAGTGTCATTGAAATGTGTGTTCTATTCAGAGACCACACATGGATCAACCAGAGTAATTGCATGTGTGTTCTTTTTACTAACAACAACTAGAGTCATTGCATGTGTGTTCGTTTCACAATCCACCTATGGATCCACTAGTGTCATTGCATGTGTGTTCTTCTCATTAACCACAACTAGAGTCATTGCATGTGTGTTCTTTTCACAATCCACCTATGGATCAACCAGTGTCATTGCATGTGTGTTCTTCTCATTAACCACAGCTAGAGTCATTGCATGTGTGTTCTCTTCAGAGACCACACATGGATCCACCAGTGTCATTGCATGTGTGCTCTTCTTTACTAAGAACAGCTGGAGTCATATCATGACTATTCTTTTCACATACCACAGATGGATCCACTAGTGTTATTGAAATGTGTGTTTTCTTCAGAGACCACACATGGATACACCAGTGTCATTGCATGTGTGTTCTTTTTACTAACAAAAACCAGAGTTATTGCATGTGTGTTCTTTTCACAATCCACCTATGGATCCACCAGTGGCATTGCATATGTGTTCTTCTCATTAACCACATCTAGAGACATTGCATATGTGTTTTCTTTAGAGACCACACATGGATCCACCAGTGTCATTGCATGTGTGCTCTTTTTACTAACAACATCTAGAGTCATTTCATGACTATTGTTTTCACACACCACATATGGATCCAGCAGTGTCATTGAAATGTGTGTTCTCTTCAGAGACCACACGTGGATCCACTAGTGTCATTGCATATGTGGTCTTTTTACTAACAACAACCAGAGTCATTGCATGCGTGTTCTTTTCACAATCCACCTGTGGATCCACCAGTGTCATTGCATTTGTGTTCTCTTCAGAGACCACAAATGGATCCACCAGTGCCATTGCATGTGTGTTCTTTTTACTAACAACAACTAGAGTCATTTCATGACTAATCTTTTCACAGACCACATATGGATCCACCAGTGTCATTGAAATATGTGTTCTCTTCAGAGACCACACATGGATCAACCAGAGTTATTGCATGTGTGTTCTTTTTACTAAAAACAACTAGAGTCATTGCATGTGTGTTCTTTTCACAATCCACCTATGGATCCACCAGTGTCATTGCATGTGTGTTCTTCTCATTAACCACAGCTAGATCCATTGCATGTGTGTTCTTTTCAGAGACCACACATGGATCCACAAGTGTCATTGGATGTGTGTTCTTTTTACTAACAACAACTAGAGTCATTTCATGACTATTCTTTTCATAGACCACATATGGATCCACCAGTGTCATTGAAATGTGTGTTCTCTTCAGAGACCACACATGGATCAACCAGAGTCATTGCATGTGTGTTCTTTTTACTAACAACAACTAGAGTCATTGCATGTGTGTTCTTTTCACAATACACCTATGGATCCACCAGTGTTATTGCATGTGTGTTCTTCTCATTAACCACAGCTAGAGTCATTGCATGTGTGTTCTCTTTAGAGACGACACATGGATCTAGCAGTGTCATTGCATGTGTGTTCTTTTTTAGTAAGAACAACTGGAGTCATATCATGACTATTCTTTTCACATACCACATATGGATCCACTAGTGTCATTGAAATGTGTGTTCTATTCAGAGACCACACATGGATCAACCAGACATTGCATGTGTGTTATTTTTACTAACAACAACTAGAGTCATTGCATGTGTGTTCATTTCACAATCCACCTATGGATTCACTAGTGTCATTGCATGTGTGTTCTTCTCATTAACCACAACTAGAGTCATTGCATGTGTGTCTTTTTCTCAATCCACCTATGGATCAACCAGTGTCATTGCATGCGTGTTGTTCTCATTAACCACAGCTAGAGTCATTGCATGTGTGTTCTCTTCAGAGACCACACATGGATCCACCAGTGGCATTGCATGTGTGCTCTTTTTACTAACAACAACTGGAGTGATTTCATGACTATTCTTTTCACATTCCACATATGGATCCACCATTGTCATTGAAATGTGTGTTCTCTTCAGAGACCACACATGGATCCACCAGTGTCATTGCATGTGTTTTCTTTTTACTAACAACCAGAGTAATTGCATTTGTGTTCTTTTCACAATCCACCTATGGATCCACCAGTGTCATTGCGTGTGTGTTCTTCTCACTAACCACAGCTAGAGTCATTGCATGTGTGTTCTCTTTAGAGACCACACATGGATCCACCAGTGTCATTGCATGTGTGCTCTTTTTACTAACAACAACTAGAGTCATTTCATGACTATTCTTTTCACACACCACATATGGATCCACCAGTATCATTGAAACGTGTGTTCTCTTCAGAGACCACACGTGGATCCACCAGTGTCATTGCATATGTGGTCTTTTTACTAACAATAACCAGAGTCATTACATGTGTGTTCTTTTCACAATCCACCTCTTGATCCACAAGTGTCATTGCATGTGTGTTCTCTTCAGAGACCACAAATAGATCCACCAGTGCCATTGCATGTGTGTTCTTTTTACTAACAATAATTGGAGTCATTTCATGACTATTCTTTTCACAGACCACATATGGATCCACCAGTGTCATTGAAATATGTGTTCTCTTTAGAGACCACACATGAATCAACCAGAGTTATTGCATGTGTGTTCTTTTTACTAACAACAACTAGAGTCATTGCATGTGTGTTCTTTTCACAATCCACCTATGGATCAACCAGTGTCATTGCATGTGTGTTGTTCTCATTAACCACAGCTAGAGTCATTGCATGTGTGTTCTCTTCAGAGACCACACATGGATCCACCAGTGGCATTGCATGTGTGCTCTTTTTACTAACAACAACTGGAGTGATTTCATGACTATTCTTTTCACATACCACATATGGATCCACCATTGTCATTGAAATGTGTGTTCTCTTCAGAGACCACACATGGATCCACCAGTGTCATTGCATGTGTGTTCTTTTTACTAACAACCAGAGTCATTGCATTTGTGTTCTTTTCACAATCCACCTATGGATCCACCAGTGTCATTGCGTGTGTGTTCTTCTCACTAACCACAGCTAGAGTCATTGCATGTGTGTTCTCTTTAGAGACCACACATGGATCCACCAGTGTCATTGCATGTGTGCTCTTTTTACTAACAACAACTAGAGTCATTTCATGACTATTCTTTTCACACACCACATATGGATCCGCCAGTGTCATTGAAATGTGTGTTCTCTTCAGAGACCACACGTGGATCCACCAGTGTCATTGCATATGTGGTCTTTTTACTAACAACAACCAGAGTCATTACATGTGTGTTCTTTTCACAATCCACCTCTTGATCCACAAGTGTCATTGCATGTGTGTTCTCTTCAGAGACCACAAATAGATCCACCAGTGCCATTGCATGTGTGTTCTTTTTACTAACAATAATTGGAGTCATTTCATGACTATTCTTTTCACAGACCACATATGGATCCACCAGTCTCATTGAAATATGTGTTCTCTTTAGAGACCACACATGCATCAACCAGAGTTATTGCATGTGTGTTCTTTTTACTAACAACAACTAGAGTCATTGCATGTGTGTTCTTTTCACAATCCACCTATGGATCCACCAGTGTCATTGCATGTGTGTTCTTCTCATTAACCACAGCTAGATCCATTGCTTGTGTGTTCTTTTCAGAGACCACACATAGATCCACAAGTGTCATTGCATGTGTGTTCTTTTTACTAATAACAACTAGAGTCATTTCATGACTATTCTTTTCACAGACCACATATGGATCCACCGGTGTCATTGAAATGTGTGTTCTCTCTAGAGACCACAGATGGATCAACCAGAGTCATTGCATGTGTGCTCTTTTTACTAACAACAACTAGAGTCATTGCATGTGTGTTCTTTTCACAATACACCTATGGATCCACCAGTGTTATTGCATGTGTGTTCTTCTCATTAACCATAGTTAGAGTCATTACATGTGTGTTCTCTTCAGAGACCACACATGGATCTAGCAGTGTCATTGCATGTGTGTTCTTTTTTACTAAGAACAACTGGAGTCATATCATGACTATTCTTCTCACAGACCACATATGGATCCACCAGTGTCATTGAAATGTGTGTTCTCTTCAGAGACCACACATGGATCAACCAGAGACATTGCATGTGTGTTCTTTTTACTAACTACAACTAGAGTCACTGCATGTGTGTTCTTTTCACAATCCACCTATGGATCCATCAGTGTCATTGCATGTGTGTTCTTCTCATTAACCACAGCTAGATCAATTGCATGTGTGTTCTTTTCAGTGACCACACATGGATCCACAAGTGTCATTGCTTGTGTGTTCTTTTTACTAACAACAACTAGAGTCATTTCATGATTATTCTTTTCAGAGACCACATATGGATCCACCAGTGTCATTGAAATGTGTGTTCTCTTCAGAGACCACACATGGATCAACCAGAGTTATTGCATGTGTGTTCTTTTTACAAAGAACAACTAGAGTCATTGCATGTGTGTTCTTTTCACAATACACCTATGGATCCACCAGTGTTATTGCATGTGTGTTCTTCTCATTAACCATAGCTAGAGTCATTGCATGTGTGTTCTCTTTAGAGACGACACATGGATCTACAAGTGCCATTGCATGTGTGTTCTTTTTACTAATAACAACTGGAGTCATATCATGACTATTCTTTTCACATACCACATATTGATCCACTAGTGTCATTGAAATGTGTGTTCTATTCAGAGACCACACATGGATCAACCAGAGTCATTGCATGTGTGTTCTTTTTACTAACAACAACTAGAGTCATTGCATGTGTGTTCTTTTCACAATACACCTATGGATCCACCAGTGTTATTGCATGTGTGTTCTTCTCATTAACCACAGCTAGAGTCATTGCATGTGTGTTCTCTTTAGAGACGACACATGGATCTAGCAGTGTCATTGCATGTGTGTTCTTTTTTACTAAGAACAACTGGAGTCATATCATGACTATTCTTTTCACATACCACATATTGATCCACTAGTGTCATTGAAATGTGTGTTATATTCAGAGACCACACATGGATCAACCAGACATTGCATGTGTGTTCGTTTTACTAACAACAACTAGAGTCATTGCATGTGTGTTCGTTTCACAATCCACCTATGGATCCACTAGTGTCATTGCATGTGTGTTCTTCTCATTAACCACAACTAGAGTCATTGCATGTGTGTTCTTTTCACAATCCACCTATGGATCAACCAGTGTCATTGCATGTGTGTTGTTCTCATTAACCACAGCTAGAGTCATTGCATGTGTGTTCTCTTCAGAGACCACACATGGATCCACCAGTGGCATTGCATGTGTGCTCTTTTTACTAACAACAACTGGAGTGATTTCATGACTATTCTTTTCACATACCACATATGGATCCACCATTGTCATTGAAATGTGTGTTCTCTTCAGAGACCACACATGGATCCAATAGTGTCATTGCATATGTGTTCTTTTTACTAACAACCAGAGTCATTGAATTTGTGTTCTTTTCACAATCCACCTATGGATCCACCAGTGTCATTGCGTGTGTGTTCTTCTCACTAACCACAGCTAGAGTCATTGCATGTGTGTTCTCTTTAGAGACCACACATGGATCCACCAGTGTCATTGCATGTGTGCTCTTTTTACTAACAACAACTAGAGTCATTTCATGACTATTCTTTTCACACACCACATATGGATCTGCCAGTGTCATTGAAATGTGTGTTCTCTTCAAAGACCACACGTGGATCCACCAGTGTCATTGCATATGTGGTCTTTTTACTAACAACAACCAGAGTCATTACATGTGTGTTCTTTTCACAATCCACCTCTTGATCCACAAGTGTCATTGCATGTGTGTTCTCTTCAGAGACCACAAATAGATCCACCAGTGCCATTGCATGTGTGTTCTTTTTACTAACAATAATTGGAGTCATTTCATGACTATTCTTTTCACAGACCACATATGGATCCACCAGTGTCATTGAAATATGTGTTCTCTTTAGAGACCACACATGAATCAACCAGAGTTATTGCATGTGTGTTCTTTTTACAAACAACAACTAGAGTCATTGCATGTGTGTTCTTTTCACAATCCACCTATGGATCCACCAGTGTCATTGCATGTGTGTTATTCTCATTAACCACAGCTAGATCCATTGCTTGTGTGTTCTTTTCAGAGACCACACATAGATCCACAAGTGTCATTGCATGTGTGTTCTTTTTACTAACAACAACTAGAGTCATTTCATGACTATTCTTTTCACAGACCACATATGGATCCACCGGTGTCATTGAAATGTGTGTTCTCTCCAGAGACCACAGATGGATCAACCAGAGTCATTGCATGTGTGCTCTTTTTACTAACAACAACTAGAGTCATTGCATGTGTGTTCTTTTCACAATACACCTATGGATCCACCAGTGTTATTGCATGTGTGTTCTTCTCATTAACCACAGTTAGAGTCATTACATGTGTGTTCTCTTCAGAGACCACACATGGATCTAGCAGTGTCATTGCATGTGTGTTCTTTTTTACTAAGAACAACTGGAGTCATATCATGACTATTCTTCTCACAGACCACATATGGATCCACCAGTGTCATTGAAATGTGTGTTCTCTTCAGAGACCACACATGGATCAACCAGAGTCATTGCATGTGTGTTCTTTTTACTAACTACAACTAGAGTCACTGCATGTGTGTTCTTTTCACAATCCACCTATGGATCCATCAGTGTCGTTGCATGTGTGTTCTTCTCATTAACCACAGCTAGATCAATTGCATGTGTGTTCTTTTCAGAGACCACACATGGATCCACAAGTGTCATTGCTTGTGTGTTCTTTTTACTAACAACAACTAGAGTCATTTCATGATTATTCTTTTCAGAGACCACATATGGATCCACCAGTGTCATTGAAATGTGTGTTCTCTTCAGAGACCACACATGGATCAACCAGAGTTATTGCATGTGTGTTCTTTTTACAAAGAACAACTAGAGTCATTGCATGTGTGTTCTTTTCACAATATACCTATGGATCCACCAGTGTTATTGCATGTGTGTTCTTCTCATTAACCATAGCTAGAGTCATTGCATGTGTGTTCTCTTTAGAGACGACACATGGATCTAGCAGTGCCATTGCATGTGTGTTCTTTTTTACTAATAACAACTGGAGTCATATCATGACTATTCTTTTCACATACCACATATTGATCCACTAGTGTCATTGAAATGTGTGTTCTATTCAGAGACCACACATGGATCAACCAGAGTCATTGCATGTGTGTTCTTTTTACTAACAACAACTAGAGTCATTGCATGTGTGTTCGTTTCACAATCCACCTATGGATCCACTAGTGTCATTGCATGTGTGTTCTTCTCATTAACCACAACTAGAGTCATTGCATGTGTGTTCTTTTCACAATCCACCTATGGATCAACCAGTGTCATTGCATGTGTGTTCTTCTCATTAACCACAGCTAGAGTCATTGCATGTGTGTTCTCTTCAGAGACCCACATGGATCCACCAGTGTCATTGCATGTGTGCTCTTTTTACTAACAACAACTAGAGTCATTTCATGACTATTCTTTTCACATACCAAATATGGATCCACCATTGTCATTGAAATGTGTGTTCTCTTCAGAGACCACACATGGATCCACCAGTGTCATTGCATGTGTGTTCTTTTTAATAACAACCAGAGTCATTGCATTTGTGTTCTTTTCACAATCCACCTATCGATCCACCAGTGTCATTGCGTGTGTGTTCTTCTCACTAACCACAGCTAGAGTCATTGCATGTGTGTTCTCTTTAGAGGCCACACATGGATCCACCAGTGTCATTGCATGTGTGCTCTTTTTACTAACAACAACTAGAGTCATTTCATGACTATTCTTTTCACACACCACATATGGATCCACCAGTGTCATTGAAATGTGTGTTCTCTTCAGAGACCACATGTGGATCCACCAGTGTCATTGCATATGTGGTCTTTTTACTAACAACAACCAGAGTCATTACATGTGTGTTCTTTTCACAATCCACCTCTTGATCCACAAGTGTCATTGCATGTGTGTTCTCTTAAGAGACCACAAATAGATCCATCAGTGCCATTGCATGTGTGTTCTTTTTACTAACAATAATTGGAGTCATTTCATGACTATTCTTTTCACAGACCACATATGGATCCACCGGTGTCATTGAAATATGTGTTCTCTTTAGAGACCACACATGAATCAACCAGAGTTATTGCATGTGTGTTCTTTTTACTAACAACAACTAGAGTCATTGCATGTGTGTTCTTTTCACAATCCACCTATGGATCCACCAGTGTCATTGCATGTGTGTTCTTCTCATTAACCACAGCTAGAACCATTGCATGTGTGTTCTTTTCAGAGACCACACATGGATCCACAAGTGTCATTGCACGTGTGTTATTTTTACTAACAACAACTAGAGTTATTTCATGACTATTCTTTTCACAGACCACATATGGATCCACCGGTGTCATTGAAATGTGTGTTCTCTCCAGAGACCATAGATGGATCAACCAGAGTCATTGCATGCGTGTTCTTTCTACTAACAACAACTAGAGTCATTGCATGTGTGTTCTTTTCACAATACACCTATGGATCCACCCGTGCTATTGCATGTGTGTTCTTCTCATTAACCACAGTTAGAGTCATTACATGTGTGTTCTCTTCAGAGACCACACATGGATCTAGCAGTGTCATTGGATGTGTGTTCTTTTTTACTAAGAACAACTGGTGTCATATCATGACTATTTTACTCACAGACCACATATGGATCCACCAGTGTCATTGAAATGTGTGTTCTCTTCAGAGACCACACATGGATCAACCAGAGTCATTGCATGTGTGTTCTTTTTACTAACAACAACTAGAGTCATTGCATGTGTGTTCTTTTCACAATCCACCTATGGATCCATCAGTGTCATTGCATGTGTGTTCTTCTCATTAACCACAGCTAGATCCATTGCATGTGTGTTCTTTTTAGAGACCACACATGGATCCACAAGTGTCATTGCTTGTGTGTTCTTTTTACTAACAACAACTAGAGTCATTTCATGACTATTCTTTTCACAGACCACATATGGATCCACCAGTGTCATTGAAATGTGTGTTCTCTTCAGAGACCACACATGGATCAACCAGAGTCATTGCATGTGTGTTCTTTTTACAAACAACAACTAGAGTCATTGCATGTGTGTTCTTTTGACAATACACCTATGGATCCACCAGTGTTATTGCATGTGTGTTCTTCTCATTAACCATAGCTAGAGTCATTGCATGTGTGTTCTCTTTAGAGACGACACATGGATCTAGCAGTGCCATTGCATGTGTGTTCTTTTTTACTAAGAACAACTGGAGTCATATCATGACTATTCTTTTCACGTACCACATATTGATCCACTATGTCATTGAAATGTGAGTTCTATTCAGAGACCACACATGGATCAACCAGAGTCATTGCATGTGTGTTCTTTTTACTAACAACAACTAGAGTCATTGCATGTGTGTTAGTTTCACAATCCACCTATGGATCCACTAGTGTCATTGCATGTGTGTTCTTCTCATTAACCACAACTAGATTCATTGCATGTGTGTTCTTTTCACAATCCACCTATGGATCAACCAGTGTCATTGCATGTGTATTCTTCTCATTAACCACAGCTAGAGTCATTGCATGTGTGAGACCACACATGGATCCACCAGTGTCATTACATGTGTG
The DNA here is from genome assembly GCA_023614405.1 of Avena insularis. Classification (NCBI taxonomy): domain Eukaryota; kingdom Viridiplantae; phylum Streptophyta; class Magnoliopsida; order Poales; family Poaceae; genus Avena; species Avena insularis. The sequence continues at coordinate 379,387,323 of CM042688.1, forward strand.
TTCTTTTTACTAACAACAACTGGAGTCATTTCATGACTATTCTTTTCACATACCACATATGGATCCACCAGTGTCATTGAAATGTGTGTTCTCTTTAGAGACCACACATGGATCAACCAGAGTCATTGCATGTGTGTTCTTTTTACTAACAACAACTAGAGTCATTGCATGTGTTTTCTTTTCACAATCCACCTATGGATCCACCAGTGTCATTGCATGTGTGTTCTTCTCATTGACCATAGCTAGAGTCATTGCATGTGTGTTCTCTTCAGAGACCACACATGGATCCACCAGTGTCATTGCATGTGTGTTCTTTTTACTAACAACAACTGGAGTCAGTTCATGACTCTTCTTTTCACATACCACATATGGATCCACAAGTGTCATTGAAATGTGTGTTCTCTTTAGACACCACATGGATCAACCAGTGTCATTGCATATGTGGTCTTTTTACTAACAACAACCAGAGTCATTACATGTGTGTTCTTTTCACAATCCACCTCTTGATCCACCAGTGTCATTGCATGTGTTTTCTCTTCAGAGACCACACATGGATCCACCAGTGCCATTGCATGTGTGTTCTTTTTACTAACAACAACTAGAGTCATTTCATGACTATTCTTTTCACATACCACATATGGATCCACCAGTGTCATTGAAATGTGTGTTCTCTTTAGAGACCACACATGGATCAACCAGAGTCGTTGCATGTGTGTTCTTTTTACTAACAACAACTAGAGTCATTGCATGTGTGTTATTTTCACAATCCACCTATGGATCCACCAGTGTCATTGCATGTGTGTTCTTCTCATTAACCATAGCTAGATCCATTACATGTGTGTTCTTTTCAGAGACCACACATGGATCCACAAGTGTCATTGCATGTGTGTTCTTTTTACTAACAACAACTAGAGTCAGTTCATGACTATTCTTTTCACAGACCACATATGGATCCACCGGTGTCATTGAAATGTGTGTTCTCTCCAGAGACCACAGATGGATAAACAAGAGTCATTGCATGTGTGTTCTTTTTACTAACAACAACTAGAGTCATTGCATGTGTGTTCTTTTCACAATAGACCTATGGATCCACCAGTGTTATTGCATGTGTGTTCTTCTCATTAACCACAGCTAGAGTCATTACATGTGTGTTCTCTTCAGAGACCACACATGGATCTAGCAGTGTCATTGCATGTGTGTTCTTTTTTACTAAGAACAACTGGAGTCATATCATGACTATTCTTCTCACAGACCACATATGGATCCACTAGTGTCATTGAAATGTGTGTTCTCTTCAGAGACCACACATGGATCAACCAGAGTCATTGCATGTGTGTTCTTTTTACTAACAAAAACTAGAGTCATTGCATGTGTGTTCTTTTCACAATACACCTATGGATCCACCAGTGCCATTGCATGTGTGTTCTTCTCATTAACCATAGCAAGAGTCATTGCATGTCTGTTCTCTTCAGAGACCACACATGGATCCACCAGTATCATTCCATGTGTGCTCTTTTTACTAACAACAACTAGAGTCATTTCATGACTATTCTTTTCACATACCACATATGGATCTACCTGTGTCATTGAAATGTATGTTCTCTTCAGAGACCACACATGGATCCACCAGTGTCATTGCGTGTGTGTTCTTTTTACTAACAACAACCAGAGTCATTGCATGCGCGTTCTTTTCACAATCCACCTATGGATCCACCAGTGTCATTGCATGTGTGTTCTCTTCAGAGACCACACATGGATCCACCAGTGTCATTGCATGTGTGTTATTTTTACTAACAACAACTTGAGTCATTTCATGACTATTCTTTTCACAGACCACATATGGATCCACCAGTGTCATTGAAATGTGTGTTCTCTTTAGAGACCACACATGGATCAACCAGAGTCATTGCATGTGTGTTCTTTTTACTAACAACAACTAGAGTCATTGCATGTGTGTTCTTTTCACAATCCACCTATGGATCCACCAGTGTCATTGCATGTGTGTTCTTCTCATTGACCGAAGCTAGAGTCATTGCATGTGTTGTCTCTTCAGAGACCACACATGGATCCACCAGTGTCATTGCATGTGTGTTCTTTTTACTAACAACAACTGGAGTCAGTTCATGACTATTCTTTTCACATACCACATATGGATCCACAAGTGTCATTGAAATGTGTTTTCTCTTTAGACACCACATGGATCAACCAGGGTCATTGCATGTGTGTTATTTTTACTAACAACAACTAGAGTCATTGCATGTGTGTTCTTTTCACAATCCACCTATGGATCCACCAGTGTCATTGCAAGTGTCTTCTTCTCATTAACCACAGCTAGAGTCATTGCATGTGTGTTCTCTCCAGAGACCACACATGGATCCACCAGTGTCATTGCATGTGTGTTCTTTTTACTAAGAACAACTGGAGTCATATCATGACTATTCTTTTCACATACCACATATGGATCCACCAGTGTCATTGAAATGTGTGTTCTCTTTAAAGACGACACATGGATCAACCAGAGTCATTGCATGTGTGTTCTTTTTACTAACCACAACTAGAGTCATTGCATGTGTGTTCTTTTCACAATCCACCTATGGATCCACCAGTGTTATTTCATGTGTGTTCTTCCCATTAACCACAGCTAGAGTCATTGCATGTGTGTTCTCTTCAGAGATCACACATGGATCCACCAGTGTCATTGCATCTGTGTTATTTCTACTAACAACAACTAGAGTCATTTCATGTCTATTGTTTTCACATACCACATATGGATCCACCTGTGTCATTGAAATGTGTGTTCTCTTCAGAGACCACACATGGATCAACCAAAGTCATCGCGTGCGTGTTCTTTTTACTAACAACAACTTGAGTCATTGCATGTGTGTTCTTTTCACAATTCATCTATGGATCCACCAGTGTCATTGCATGTGTGTTCTCTTCAGAGACCACACATGGATCTACTAGTGTCATTGCATGTGTGTTCTTTTTACTAACAACAACTGGAGTCATTTCATGACTATTCTTTTCACAGATTACATATGGATCCACCAGTGTCATTGAAATGTGTGTTCTCTTCAGAGACCCCGCATGGATCAACCAGAGTCATTTCATGTGTGTTCTTTTTATTAACAACAACTAGAGTCATTGCATGTGTGTTCTTTTCACAATCCACCTATGGATCCACCAGTGTCATTGCATGTGTGTTCTTCTCATTGACCGTAGCTAGAGTCATTGCATGTGTGTTCTCTTCAGAGACCACACATGGATCCACCAGTGTCATTGCATGTGTGTTCTTTTTACTAACAACAACTAGAGTCAGTTCATGACTATTCTTTTCACATACCACATATGGATCCACCAGTGTCATTGAAATGTGTTTTCTCTTTAGAGACCACACATGGATCAACCAAAGTCATTGCATGTGTGTTCTTTTTACTAACAACAACTAGAGTCGTTGCATGTGTGTTCTTTTCACAATCCACCTATGGATCCACCACTGTCGTTGCATGTGTGTTCTTCTCATTAACCACAACTAGAGTCATTCCATGTGTGTTCTCTCTAGAGACCACACATGGATCCACCAGTGTCATTGCATGTGTGTTCTTTTTACTAAGAACAACTGGAGTCATATCATGACTATTCTTTTCACATACCACATATGGATCCACCTGTGTCATTGAAATGTGTGTTCTCTTCAGAGACCACACATGGATCAACCAAAGTCATCGCGTGCGTGTTCTTTTTACTAACAACAACTAGAGTCATTGCATGTGTGATCTTTTCACAATCCATCTATGGATCCACCAGTGTCATTGTATGTGTGTTCTCTTCAGAAACCACACATGGATCTACTAGTGTCATTGCATGTGTGTTCTTTTTACTAACAACAACTGGAGTCATTTCATGACTATTCTTTTCACAGATTACATATGGATCCACCAGTGTCATTGAAATGTGTGTTCTCTTCAGAGACCCCGCATGGATCAACCAGAGTCATTTCATGTGTGTTCTTTTTATTAACAACAACTAGAGTCATTGCATGTGTGTTCTTTTCACAATCCACCGATGGATCCACCAGTGTCATTGCATGTGTGTTCTTCTCATTGACCATAGCTAGAGTCATTGCATGTGTGTTCTCTTCAGAGACCACACATGGATCCACCAGTGTCATTGCATGTGTGTTCTTTTTACTAACAACAACTGGAGTCAGTTCATGACTATTCTTTTCACATACCACATATGGATCCACCAGTGTCATTGAAATGTGTTTTCTCTTTAGAGACCACACATGGATCAACCAGAGTCATTGCATGTGTGTTCTTTTTACTAACAACAACTAGAGTCGTTGCATGTGTGTTCTTTTCACAATCCACCTATGGATCCACCAGTGTCATTGCATGTGTGTTCTTCTCATTAACCACAACTAGAGTCATTCCATGTGTGTTCTCTCTAGAGACCACACATGGATCCACCAGTGTCATTGCATGTGTGTTCTTTTTACTAAGAACAACTGGAGTCATATCATGACTATTCTTTTCACATACCACAAATGGATCCACTAGTGTCACTGAAATGTGTGTTCTCTTCAGATACCACACATGGATCCACCAGTGTCATCGCATGTGTTCTCTTTTTACTAATAACAACTAGAGTGATTGCATGTGTGTTCTTTTCACAATCCACCTATGGATCCACCTGTGTCATTGCATGTGTGTTCTTCTCATTAACCACAGCTAGAGTCATTGCATGTGTGTTCCTTCAGAGACCACACATGGATCCACCAGTGTCATTGCATGTGTGCCCTTTTTACTAACAACATCTGGAGTCATTTCATGACTATTCTTTTCACATACCACATATGGATCCACCAGTGTCATTGAAATGTGTGTTCTCTTCAAAGACCACACATGGATCGACCAGTGTAATTGCATGTGTGTTCTTTTTACTAACAACAACCAGAGTCATTGTATGTGTGATCTTTTTACAATCCACCTATGGATCCACCAGTGTCATTGCATGTGTGTTCTCTTCAGAGACCACACATGGATCTACCAGTGTCATTGCATGTGTGTTCTTTTTACTAACAACAACTGGAGTCATTTCATGACTATTCTTTTCACAGACTACATATGGATCCACGAGTGTCATTGAAATGTGTGTTCTCTTTAGAGACCCCGCATGGATCAACCAGAGTCATTTCATGTGTGTTCTTTTTATTAACAACAACTAGATCATTGCATGTGTGTTCTTTTCACAATCCACCTATGGATCCAACAGTGTCATTGCATGTGTGTTCTTCTCATTGACCATAGCTAGAGTCATTGCATGTGTATTCTCTTCAGAGACCACACATGGATTCACCAGTGTCATTGCATGTGTGTTCTTTTTACTAACAACAACTGGAGTCAGTTCATGACTATTCTTTTCACATACCACATATGGATCCACCAGTGTCATTGAAATGTGTTTTCTCTTTAGAGACCACACATGGATCAACCAGAGTCATTGCATGTGTGTTCTTTTTACTAACAACAACTAGAGTCGTTGCATGTGTGTTCTTTTCACAATCCACCTATGGATCCACCAGTGTCATTGCATGTGTGTTCTTCTCATTAACCACAGCTAGTGTCATTCCATGTGTGTTCTCTCCAGAGACCACACATGGATCCACCAGTGTCATTGCATGTGTGTTCTTTTTACTAAGAACAACTGGAGTCATATCATGACTATTATTTTCACATACCACAGATGGATCCACTAGTGTCATTGAAATGTGTGTTCTCTTCAAAGACCACACATGGATCGACCAGTGTTATTGCAATCGTGTTCTTTTTACTAACAACAACAAGAGTCATTGCATGTGTGTTCTTTTCACAATCAACCTATGGATCCACCAGTGTCATTGCATGTGTCTTCTTCTCATCAACCACAGCTAGAGTCATTGCATGTGTGCTCTTTTTACTAACAACAACTAGAGTCATTTCATGACTATTCTTTTCACATACCACATATGGATCCACCAGTGTCATTGAAATGTCTGTTCTCTTCAGAGACCACACATGGATCCACCAGTGTCATTGCATGTGTGTTCTTTTTACTAACAACAACCAGAGTCATTGCATGCGTTTTCTTTTCACAATCCACCTATGGATCCACCAGTGTCATTGCATGTGTGTTCTTCTCACTAACCACAGACCAGTGTCATTGCATGTGTGCTCTTTTTACTAACAACAACTAGAGTCATTTCATGACTATTCTTTTCACATACCAGATATGGATCCACTAGTGTCATTGAAATGTGTGTTCTCTTCAGAGACCACACGTGGATCCACCAGTGTCATTGCATATGTGTTCTTTTTACTAACAACAACCAGAGTCATTGCATGTGTGTTCTTTTCACAATCCACCTATGGATCCACCAGTGTTATTGCATGTTTGTTCTCTTCAGAGACTACACATGGATCCACCAGTGTCATTGCATGTGTGTTCTTTTTACTAACAACAACATGAGTCATTTCATGACTATTCTTTTCACAGACCACGCGTGGATCCACCAGTGTCAATGAAATGTGTGTTCTCCTTAAAGACCACACATGGATCAACCAGAGTCATTGCATGTGTGTTCTTTTTACTAATAATAACTAGAGTCATTGCATGTGTGTTCTTTTCACAATCCACCTATGGATCCACCAGTGTCATTGCATGTGTGTTCTTCTCATTAACCACATCTAGAGTCATTGCATGTGTGTTCTCGTAAGAGACCACACATGGATCCACTAGTGTCATTGCATGTGTGTTATTTTTACTAACAACAACTGGAGTCATTTCATGACTATTCTTTTCACATACCACATATGGATCCACCAATGTCATTGAAATGTGTGTTCTCTTTAGAGACCACACATGGATTAACCAGAGTCATTGCATGCGTGTTCTTTTTACTAACAACAACTAGAGTCATTGCATGTGTGTGTTCTTTTCACAATCCACCTATGGATCCACCAGTGTCTTTGCATGTGTGTTCTTATCATTAACCACAGCTAGAGTCATTGCATGTGTGTTCTTTTCAGAGACCACACATGGATCCACCAGTGTCATTGCATGTTTGTTCTTTTTACTCACAACAACTAGAGTCATTTCATGACTATTCTTTTCACATAACACATATGGATCCACCAGTGTCATTGAAATGTGTGTTTTCTTCAGAGACCACACATGGATCCACTAGTGTCATTGCATGTGTATTCTTTTTACTAACAACAACTTGAGTCTTTGCATTTGTGTTCTTTTCAGAATCCACCTATGGATCCACCAGTGTCATTGCATGTGTGTTCTTCTCATTAACCACAGCTAGAGTAATTGCATGTGTGTTCTCTTCAGAGAACACACATGGATCCACCAGTGTCATTGCATGTGTGCTCTTTTTACTAAGAACAACTGGAGTCATTTCATGACTATTCTTTTCACATACCACATATGGATCCACCAGTGTCACTCAAATGTGTGTTCTCTTCAGAGACCACACATGGATCCACATGTGTCATTGCATGTGTGCTCTTTTTACTAACAACAACTGGAGTCATTTCATGACTATTCTTTTCACATACCACATATGGATCCACCAGTGTCATTGAAATGTGTGTTCTCTTCAGAGACCACACATGGATCCACCAGTGTCATTGCATGTGTGTTCTTTTTACTAACAACAACCAGAGTCATTGCATCTGTGTTCTTTTCACAATCCACCTATGGATCCACCAGTGTCAGTGCATGTGTGTTCTTCTCACTAACCACAGCTAGAGTCATTGCATGTGTGTTCTGTTCAGAGACCACACATGGATCCACCAGTGTCATTGCATGTGTGCTCTTTTTACTAACAACAACTAGAGTCATTTCATGACTATTCTTTTCACATACCACAGATGGATCCACTAGTATCATTGAAATGTGTGTTCTCTTCAGAGAGCACACGTGGATCCACCAGTGTCATTGAATATGTGTTCTTTTTACTAACAACAACCATAGTCATTGCATGTGTGTTTTGTTCACAATCCACCTATGGATCCACCAGTGTCATTGTATGTGTGTTCTCTTCAGAGACTACACATGGATCCACCAGTGTCATTGGATGTGTGTTCTTTTTACTAACAACAACTTGAGTCATTTTATGACTATTCTTTTCACGGACCACATGTGAATCCACCAGTGTCATTAAAATGTGTGTTCTCTTTAAAGACCACACATGGATCAACCAGAGTCACTGCATGCGTGTTCTTTTTACTAACAACAACTAGAGTCATTGCATGTGTGTTCTTTTCACAATCCACCTATGGATCCACCAGTGTCATTGCATGTGTGTTCTTATCATTAACCACCGCTAGAATCATTGCATGTGTGTTCTTTTCAGATACCACACATGGATACACCAGTGTCATTGCATGTGTGTTCTTTTTACTAACAACAACTGGAGTCATTTCATGACTATTCTTTTCACATACCACATATGGATCCACCAGTGTCATTGAAATGTGTGTTCTCTTCAGAGACCACACATGGATCCACCAGTGTCATTGCATGTGTATTCTTTTTACTAACAACAACTTGAGTCATTGCATGTGTGTTCTTTTCACAATCCACCTATGGATCCACCAGTGTCATTGCATGTGTGTTCTTCTCATTAACCACACCTAGAGTCATTGCATGTGTGTTCTCTTGAGAGACCACACATGGATCCACCAGTGTCATTGTGTGTGTGCTCTTTTTACTAACAACATCTGGAGTCATTTCATGACTATTCTTTTCACATACTGTAACTACCTTGGTGAATTACGCTCCTAGTTACAAGCCTGGATGAGCAGAAATGGTTGAAATAGTACGGTGGGGCCCAAATGCCACTCACAGGTAGACCTTTCGGCCGTACCAACCATTTCTAAACATCGGGACAAGAACGGGCGGCGTAATCGGCAGGCGAAGGGATCAACTACATACACAAATGAGTATGTATGCAAGCCACCATACAACAGTACATCAGAGCCATTCCATCTAAAAAGAAAGGAAATATAGCAACGCCATACGGCAAGATCCAAATGTCCTAGATAGATATAATAGTTTAGGATATCTCCTCATACATCAAACATCAGAGTATCAAGCGGAAGCGGAAAACAAGATCCGATGCGGATAAGAAGCAAATCGGCATAAGATGCCCCATAAATAAACACATCCCGCCAGATCTCACGGAGCCCCGTTCGGAATCTCTACACCGAATGATCGCCCACATCGTCCGTCTCTTCCACCCAGTATCCATCTTGCGAGGGTACCTGTTCATCTGAACCAATAATTTATCGTGTGAGACCCTAGGGGTACTCAGCAAGTCTTTATGCCTCTAAAGGGGACACAACCTGGGGTGACGCAATTGCAGCAAAAGATAAACCCTAACAGTTCTATAGATACTCGCTAACCATCCGCCTAACCAGAGATAGACGAATGTCCGTGAATTAAGAACAACAGTTATAACAGTTATAACGGTAATATTAACAGATCCATCCTCCTCCTCGCTTACCGACGAGGAAGCGGATGAACAACCCCCCATCCGTTGGCAGTTTGATTATCCATTCCGTGAGTGTTGCACTATTTACTAGTCAGGTACTTAGTCAAATTAAAAGCGGTACTTTAGTTATTCTTGTCTATGATCGAGAAACTATGCTCCAAGTCGTCCATAACCGCGGACACGACTTTCAGAAAGTTTTACCCTGCAGGGTGCACAAATAGCAACACACACTCGATCAACCTCGGAAAACCAAATCAAAACCAACGAGGCATCCACGAAAGCGATCACGAGATTGAAATATTTCAGGGCCACCCCATTGAGCTACCATAGCGAAGTTAGCTGACTCCGAGACTTCAAGGTTTGCGGTGGTATAAACGACTAGGAACCCGAAAATGTGACTGGGCTTGTCGATACGCGAAAACACTCGCTTACCTAAGCGATGCAAAGGTGCGTTACCGCAATTTAAATAAAGCAAAGAAGCATGGCATACGTGCAGATAGTAAATAAAACCTCAAACTAGTTTGTGGCCCCAAGAAATAAGAATGAATCAAGCTCGCTCGTGGGGTTCATAAGCCTCCGGATGTGGATAGCGCGAATATTCAAGGAACAGGAATCAAGTACTCGGGATCCCACGGGACACAAGTGAGCCTGAAAAACCAAATAAATATGGCTCACCGATGCCACTTTCATTAGTTATCCCATTACTACTTAGATTAAGTTGTATAGGTACCTCGTGATCCATCAGACACTCACATACCCTACACATGCTGTTCTACGACTCGCATGGCTCAAACAACTCCTGTAGTAATGGCTCATGGGATGGAGGAACAAGCTTCGGTGGGGTTTAAAAGTAAAGGCTATGCAATACTTGGGATTCAAATTAATGCAATCGCGACTCAATGATGCAAGAATAAGATAGAGGCAGTAGGTACTATATGTATGCAAGCATGTGGTAGTGCTTGCCTGGCAGCTCAGTTGAAGCGAGAGAAGGATCTGGGTAGTGCTCCTGGTTCTCTTGATATATCCCCTACTCGCCTATTCAAGAAGAACCAAACAAACAAGGGCCAACATAAATAAAGTGCACAAGCATATGAATAAAATGCGACAAGCAAACAATCATGCCATGATGAATGATGCACAATTTGCATGGCAATAAAGTAGCATGGCATGGGTGAGGTGTGGAATAAAACATAAATCATTTTATTGAGTTTTGGCCCCATTTTATCCTCACTTTAGTTGCTGTACACATTATATTTATATGATGCATGCTGCAAAACAGAACAAGGAATGCATAAACAGAAAGGTCTCGTCGAGCTAATCCTTTTAGACATATTATTTGTTAAATTTGGAGTTATAAAACAAAAGTTATTAATTAAATAAGGAAAAAGGGCATTTTAATGTAATTTTAATTAACTTGGAAAATAAAGTGTACAAAATATATTTTGGATGGCATATTTGAATTCCTCATATTTTTTTGATTTGAAAACATATATTATTTGTATTATTTGGAATTATATTTTAAAAGTTATTATAAAACAGATTTGAATTTTGAATTTGAATTAAATTTGAAAAGATTTGAATTAAAACAGAAAACAGAAAATACTTTTTATACCCAAGTTAAACTAGCCCCAGACACTGACCAGTGGGTCCAGCTGCTGACTCGACGATCAAGAAAAGCTTTTACACCATGAGCTAATCCAGCCTAAGCGAATGACAAAGTGGGCAGGGACTTCGCCCCACGTGATGTCGAAGGCCTGTGGTGGACCACGTGGCGTCGAGGGGAGCGCGGTTGAGGAAACCAAAATGGGTACCTTTTGCAAAAAGCCTGGGGGGCTGGCAGGTGGGACTGGTGGACTGCGGGTTGATGCAGAAAAAGAGGCGGGGTATCGCAAAAAGCGCGCCAGATTATTCCTCTTCTCGCGGACGGATCGGTCTTGTGACAGTAGGTGGGGATCGAACACAGGGCGTCTTGGCCGCTGAAGTCGAGCCTGTGGTAGGGCTAGGGGAGTTGCTAGGAGGAAAAGGCGGCTAGATGAGGCTCTCGACCTGGCGGCAGAGGAAGACGCGACGCACGCCTGCAGAGCGCTCGACGTTTGGTCCGGCGAGATCAGAGAGCTACAGCGAGGACGGAGGTGTCAGCGGGGTCGGATGGCTCACCGAGAGTGTGTCGGTGGTGGAGGATCGGCTCGAGGCGCAGTGGATCGGCGTCGAGGCAGACGGCCAGAGGATCTAGGGTTTCGCTCGGGAGGTGACGGTGTTCAGCGTCCTGGGGCTCCTCCTTTACTTCTGCGGGTACCGGGAGAAGCAGGGGGTCCGCCTTGTACTCCTCGATCACCTCCACGTCGCGCTCGTCGCCTGGTACGGTGTAGCCGAGAGGAGGCCGAGGGTTTGCCGGCGATGGTGTAGACGGTGGCGAAGGAGAAGAGAGGGGAGGCGCCTCGGCCGGTCTGGAGGAGAGCCGAGAGGGAGATAAAGCAGAGAGGGGGGAGGAAGGTGCCGTGGGGAGCAGGTAGATGGAAAAGGTGGCCTCGGTGCCACCTTTCTCTCCTTCTCCTCACGTGCTCGGGTAGGGGCAGGGGCAGGGCAGGGGCAGCTGGGGCTTCCAGGTGGGGACGGTACGCTCGGTGGGGAGAGGCTCGGGCTGGGGTTTCTGCTGGGGATGGGGTAGCTAGGTGGGGCCAGGTGATCAGGTGGCCAAGTGGGGCCAGCTAGGTAGAGAGAAGAGAGAGGCCGAGAGAGAGGGGTGGTGAGGTAGCTAGGGTTTGGTTTAGATGGGGTGGTGTGTTGATGGATGGGGTAGGAGGGGTATGGTGATAGAGAGGAACTTAGATAGAGGATAAGAGAGAGGGTGAGAGCTAGGGTTTTAGAGCTTGCATGCTCCAAACAAGATCAACAAAAGGTGGAAGAGAGGGATAGGGTGTGGTGGTGGACTAAAGCAAGAACAACTAGATCAAGCCCAAAAGAGAAGGAGAGAAAGAGATGGGAGATGAACCCCTCAAGAATTCAACTAAAAACCAAAAGAGGCAAAACTATAGAGATGGTTGCATGACCCATGCATAATATTAATGCTAGGTTTCATCTTGTGAAAACAAAATAATATCCCTAGCATTTACACATATGCATTCCAAAAACATAGAATGAGCCACGCTAGAAGAAGTGGAAGGATGCCCCATGTGGAGTAGTAGAAGATGACCATATTTGAAAATACAATGGGACTTGCTAGTGTGTATATGCCACTAGGTATTTAATAAGCCCACAAAATATCCCAACATGATGATAACCCCAAAACAACACATATGGAAGCTAGAAATAGGGTTCCAGTCACAAGGCATGCAAAGGTGGCCATGTGGCTCTCATAAACCAATAATGTGAAAACAATATGGTGCATATAAGAGAGCATGTGGAGATAGAATGGATCCACACAAACACATATGAGCTAGAGGTAAAACCAAATAAGTTGCAATGCTCATATATGGTGGAATGGTGGAATGATGGGTGATGACATGAAAGGTGGTGGAGTTAACAAAAGATATGCCCCCAACTCAACTTGGGCATTAAAAAATATATCAAGAACCAAATACAATATCAAGAGGCAAATACAATTTACAATGCATATGAGATAAGAACCAAATGAAAAAGGGTTTTGTATGATGCTCAAATGCAAGGTGGCATGATGACATGAGCATGATATAATTATGATGCAACAATTATATATACGAAGTAGCATCTATATAGACTAGGCTAGTAGCATTGCAATTGTTAGACAATGGGGATGCTACAACTCTCCCCCACTAAACAAGAATCTCGCCCCGAGATTCCTAGGAAAAAAAAGAAAACAACACAAGGAGAGGCGGGTGTTTGAACGAAGGTGACCCTCACGTTCCCAAGTTGATGAACAACGGAATGGTGCGACCGCTACACCTTGCAAAACTTGCTAGACTTGTTGTGAGTCTTGCGTTTTGCTTGAGAAACAATGGTCAGAAGAGTTGAAGGATTGTCGTGAGACAAGAAGGATAGGATGGACATAGCTCCGGTTTTCTCAAGAAACATGATAAAAGAATAGAACCACTGGAGAAAGAAAAAGACAAGATGATGCATCATGAATATAGAAAGGCACACCGTTAAGATTAAAGATTTACTGATACGAGAGCGGATGAACCTTTGTCTCGCCGGAAGAAAAGATCTGGATTGGAGAGGTTTGAACCACTATGACAATAGCATCGTACCTTCTCTCGGATTTGAGAAATGAAGTACGGAAACAATATTGCCTTCAAACAATAGAGTTCCTTGATATGAATAGAAAGATTTAGTGAGACATCGTCGGATTAGATTCTTCTTACGCCGGTAAGAACCAAAGGATCACGCAATTGAGGTGCGCGGATATAACTTCCAGAGACGGATGTGAAGCCAGATCATGGTGGAATCCTGAGAAGCAAAGAATATGGAGGATCTGGAGTTTATTGTAGAGATACTTATTGCCTTCTTTAGCCTTGAGGCTAACGCAATAGATTTGCGGCTGATGGCATCAACCATAATTGGCTTTACCACAGGAAAAGAATTGATGAAACAAAGAGAGAGGTAGTTTCCTTCCATCTTGTTTGGGGATGTCGAGCACCGGTAAAGACGAGGGTAGAAAAGAGTTTGCGTTTGTTTCCACCAGATAATTGAGGATTTTGCTCCGTGTAGAAAGGGTGAGATCACCAACAAGAGATTATTGATTACTTTCTTCGAGAGAGCACTCCGGAAAAACAAAGACGGATGTAAAAGTATCAAGGGATAAAGGCCACTTCTAACTTCCGTGGAATGAGTGAAATCACATTAATTCACCAATTCAATGTACAAGAGGGAATGATACGAGTAGTGGTATGGTAGCTACTCCATCCCGCACTCAAAGCATTACTCCGCACATGAATAAGAAAACCATGCAACCCAACTACCGAAACAGACTGAAGGTATTGACAAAAACTCATGGAACTCCGTAAGAAAACAAAGATTGATGCAAACGATTCGCCGGATTCATAGATAGATAAAGATGATGATGTTGTCGTCATGTCGGGAGTACCAAGCCACCAGAAAGATATGAAGGAAGATTACGGAGAACAACTCCAAGATTCAACAGCTACAGAAATGATAGCACCAACTAGGACAGAAGGAATACGAAAGATCTGAAAAGTCTTCATGGCCTCCGGTGGATTGAGCATAGATGATAGAACGAGAGGGTTTCAAAAGATGACTTGACGAGACTGAGGTGAAAGAGCTCCATGTTCTTCTTGAAAGGATTGAGAGAGATTTAGCAGTCTTGAGGAAGATCTTTAGTGAAACGACGATGATAACTTGCCAACAAGGAACAACTCCGGATTGGTTGAAGATGGAGGATGGAATTAACAATGGTCTTGCTGATTCCAGAATTGAAGCGATCTATTTAGCAGAAGGACGTGGCCGAGATAGGTGAGTTCAAAAAGTCAGAATTCTCACTTGAGACTTTGCACACAGGCAGTGTTAACAAAGTTTGAGAGAAAGAGACACAGATGATCTTCCATGTTCTTCCATTGATATCGAATAGGCAAGCATATTATCAACATATACCACCATGGATTAACAAGATATTCCCAGAATATCAAGTTCAAGAGGCGGGAGAAACGAACAATGCTCGAACACTTCCTGAGCTCAACGCTCTTAGAAAGATCAATATTAAGAGCACGGGTTCGTGTTGAAGAAGCTGCACTGGAAGAATAGATTATCTGGTCCTTCGGAAGAAAAAGAGATGTCACCTGGTTCACACTGTCGATTGGATCACCGGTTACAAAGATAAAGAGAGCTTGGATAAGAACCGATGATAGATCATACCTTAAGCAAGCTATCAGAGACGAAAAGATGCAATTCCCTCGTCTCGAAGAGAATTTTGCAGATATGGAGTTCAAAAAGATGTGCAGCATGATGGACAGATGATAGACCGCCGTAGTGCCTTGAGAAACTCCGGTTTGCCAAAGATGCTTGAATATGCATAGATATGATCACGGTGTACTCAAAATCACAGGAGATAACCGTCACCACTTGGAGGATAGAGTTGATAGCATTTTCCATATTCCAATCGACACTTATCATGAGTGGAATATAGCTATGCCGAGAGCCAAATTACAATCACCAGCATCGGATCGACACACGTTATGTAATTAGCCCAAAAGAATTGGAGATGAGAAGAAACTCCAGGATTAAGCGCCGGTGACAAAAGAATGAGTTAGCATGAACATGCTGATAAAAGGGAGATAGATAATGTTTCACACACGACTGAAAAGGAGTGTGGAAACACAGATGTATCAAAGAAATTTTTTCCACATTTTCGGCATTAAAATACCAATAGATGCGCAAAATCACTTAGTAGATAGAGATTAGCAACTGCTGCTTACACAGAAAGAGGAGTTGCTAGGAGGAAGAACACCCTTAAGAAGATGGCACCGGTTAACAAGGAGTCAGATAGATCGCGCCAGTTTTCAAAAGCCTGTCAGTATGGAATGTACCAACAGTTGATAACCAAAGGCAGATAAAGATAACATGTTGGATGCAACAGATAGACAAGGAATTACACACACACTCACACACACAACCTATGGTACTACGGAAACCCAGAACACGTGAATCCTAGTTTGAATTTTGAGAAGAGGATTGAAAACGTTACACTTCCTTACCAGAAAAGGGTGGGTGGTTGGGTAAGAAGAAAAATGGAAGCAGTCCTACTCTCGCGTTTTGTTTTTCCCTAGTATACATAACTACCAAAATATTTGCTAGACAGACAACGACCATTTGGCTGAGACCCTGAAGGGCGGGATGGCTCTGATACCAATTGTAACTACCTCGGTGAATTACGCTCCTAGTTACAAGCTGGATGGCGAAATGGTTGAAATAATGCGGTGGGGCCCAAATGCCACTCACAGTAGACCTTTCGGCCGTCCCAACCATTTATAAACATCGGGACAAGAGCAGGCGTAATCGGCGTGAAGGGATCAACTACATAAACAAATGATTATGTATTCAAGCCACCATACAACAGTACATCGAGCCATTCCATCTAAAAGAAAGGAAATATATAACGCCATACGGCAAGATCCAAATGTCCTAGATAGATATAATAGTTTAGGATATCTCCTCATACATCAAACATCGGTATCAGCGGGCGGAAAACAAGATCCGATGCGGATAAGAAGCAAATCGGCATAAGATGCCCCATAAATAAACACATCCCCCCACAGATCTCACGGATCCCGTTCCGGAATCTCTACACCGAATGATCGTTGCCCACATCGTCTCTTCCACCCAGTATCCATCTTGCGGGTACTGTTCATCTGAACCAATAATTTATCGTGTGAGACCCTAGGGTACTCAGCAAGTCTTTATGCCTCTAAAGGGACACAACACAGGGTGGCCAATTGCAGCAAAAGATAAACCCTAACAGTTCTATAGATACTACTAACCATCCGCCTAACCAGAGATGAGCGGATGTCCGTGAATTAAGAACAACAGTTATACTTGATTATAGCGGTAATATTAACAGATCCATCCTCCTCCTCGCCATCGAGGAAGCAGACGAACAACCCCCATCCGTTGGCGTTTGATTATCCATTCCATGAGTGTTGCACTATTTACTAGTCGGTACTTAGTCAAATTAAAAGCGGTACTTTAGTTATTCTTGTCTATGATCGAAAGCGGCTCCAAGTCGTCCATAACGCGGACACGGCTTTCGAAAGTTTTACCTGCGGGGTGCACAAATAACAACACACTCGATCAACCTCGGAAAAACCAAATCAAAACCAACGAGGCGGTCCGACAAGCGATCATAGGATTCAGAAATATTTGAGGCCACCCATTGAGCTACCATAACAAAGTTAGCTGACTCAAGACGGCCTCAAGGTTTGCGTCGGTGGCTGTAAATGTTGGGAACCGAAAATGTGGTGGGCTTGTCGATCTGCGAAAACACTCCGCTTACCTAAGCAAAGTGCGATTATGGGTACTGCTGAATTTAAATAAAGCGATAAAGCATGACATAAGTACAGGATAGTAAATAAAACCTCAAACTAGTTTGTGGCCCCAAGAAATAAGAATGAATCAAGCTCGCTCGGGGGTTCATAAGCCTCCCGGATGTGGATAAGCGCAAATATTCAAGGAAGCAGGAATCAAGTACTGGGTCCTCACGGGACACAAGTGAGCCTAAAAAACCAAATAGCGAATATGGCTCACAGATGCCACTTTCATTAGTTATCCCATTACTACTCAGATTAAGTTGTATAGGTACCTCGTGATCCATCAGACACTCACATACCCTACACATCTTTGTTCTCGACTGCATGGCTCAAACAACTCCTGTAGTAATGGCTCATGGGATGGAGGAACAAGCTTGATTGGGGTTTAAAAGTAAAGGCTATGCAATACTTGGGATTCAAATTAATGCAATCGTGACTCAATGATGCAAGAATAAGATAGGCAAGAGGTACTATATGTATGCAAGCATGTGGTAGTGCTTGCTGGCAGCTCAGTTGAAGCGAGAGAAGGATCCAGGTAGTGCTCACGGTTCTCTTGATATATCCCTACTCAGCGTCTTCAAGAAGAACCAAACAAACAAGGGCCAACATAAATAAAGTGCACAAGCATATGAATAAAATGCGACAAGCAAACAATCATGCCATGATGAATGATGCACAATTTGCATGGCAATAAAGTAGCATGGCATGGGTGAGGTGTGGAATACAAACATAAATCATTTTATTGAGTTTTGGCCCCATTTTATCCTCACTTTAGTTGCTGTACACATTATATTTATATGATGCATGCTGCAAAACAGAACAAGGAATGCATAAACAGAAAGGTCTCGTCGAGCTAATCCTTTTAGACATATTATTTGTTAAATTTGGAGTTATAAAACAAAAGTTATTAATTAAATAAGGAAAAGGGCATTTTAATGTAATTTTAATTAACTTGGAAAATAAAGTGTACAAAATATATTTTGGATGGCATATTTTAATTCCTCATATTTTTTTGATTTGAAAACATATATTATTTGTATTATTTGGAATTATATTTTAAAAGTTATTATAAAACAGATTTGAATTTTGAATTTGAATTAAATTTGAAAAGATTTGAATTAAAACAGAAAACAGAAAATACTTTTTATACCCAAGTTAAACTAGCCCAGACAGACAGTGGGTCCAATTCTTGAGGGACAGGGCCATAAAAGCTTTTTAACATGAGCTAATCAGCCTAAGAAAGTGTGAGGCGGGCGGGACTTCGGCCCACGTGATGTCAAGGCCTGTGGTGGACCACTGGCGTCGCGAGGGGCGAGTTGAGAAACCAAAAGCCTGGGTACCTTTTTGCAAAAAGCTGGGGGCTGGCGGTGGGACTGTGGCTGCGGGTTGATCTGAGAAAAAGAGGCAGGGGGTATACGCAAACGGGCGCCCGTGTATTACTCTTCTCAGCGCCCGAACGGATCGATCTTGTGACAGCGCGGTGAGATCAAACAGGACGTGGGCGCTGCTGGGTGCGAGCCAGTCGCGGTAGGGCTAGGGAGTTGCTAGGAGGAAAAGGCGGCTAGATGAGGCTCTCGACGCGGCGACGAAGGACGAGCGCAGCGCCTGACGCGAGAGGCGCTTCGACGTTTGGTCGCGAGATCGAGGAACTACAGCGAGGACGGAGGTGTCAGCGGGGTCGGATGGCTCACCGAGAGTGTGTCGGTGGTGGAGGATCGGCTCGAGGCGCAGTGGATCGGCGTCGAGGCAGACGGCCAGAGGATCTAGGGTTTCGCTCGGGAGGTGACGGTGTTCAGCGTCCTAGGGCTCCTCCTTTACTTCTGCGGGTACCGGGAGAAGCAGGGGGTCCGCCTTGTACTCCTCGATCACCTCCACGTCGCGCTCATCGCTGATGCGGTATGTGGCGAGAGGAGGCCGAGGGTTTGCCGGCGATGGTGTAGACGGTGGCGAAGGAGAAGAGAGGGGAGGGGGCAGGGCACCTCGGCCAGATCTGGAGGGGCCAGAGGAGAGCCGAGAGGGAGATAAAGTAGAGAGGGGGGAGGAAGGTGCCGTGGGGAGCAGGTAGATGGAAAAGGTGGCCTCGGTGCCACCTTTCTCTCCTTCTCCTCACGTGCTCGGGTAGGGGCAGGCGGCGGGCACTGGGGCTTCCAGGTGGGGACGGTACGCTCGGTGGGGAGAGGCTCGGGCTGGGGTTTCTGCTGGGGATGGGGTAGCTAGGTGGGGCAGTGATCGGTGGCCAAGTGGGGCCAGCTAGGTAGAGAGAGAGAGAGAGGCCGAGAGAGGGGGGGTGAGGTAGCTAGGGTTTGGTTTAGATGGGGTGGTGTGTTGATGGATGGGGTAGGAGGGGTATGGTGATAGAGAGGAACTTAGATAGAGGATAAGAGAGAGGGTGAGAGCTAGGGTTTTAGAGCTTGCATGCTCCAAACAAGATCAACAAAAGGTGGAAGAGAGGGATAGGGTGTGGTGGTGGACTAAAGCAAGAACAACTAGATCAAGCCCAAAAGAGAAGGAGAGAAAGAGATGGGAGATGAACCCCTCAAGAATTCAACTAAAAACCAAAAGAGGCAAAACTATAGAGATGGTTGCATGACCCATGCATAATATTAATGCTAGGTTTCATCTTGTGAAAACAAAATAATATCCCTAGCATTTACACATATGCATTCCAAAAACATAGAATGAGCCACGCTAGAAGAAGTGGAAGGATGCCCCATGTGGAGTAGTAGAAGATGACCATATTTGAAAATACAATGGGACTTGCTAGTGTGTATATGCCACTAGGTATTTAATAAGCCCACAAAATATCCCAACATGATGATAACCCCAAAACAACACATATGGAAGCTAGAAATAGGGTTCCAGTCACAAGGCATGCAAAGGTGGCCATGTGGCTCTCATAAACCAATAATGTGAAAACAATATGGTGCATATAAGAGAGCATGTGGAGATAGAATGGATCCACCAACACATATGAGCTAGAGGTAAAACCAAATAAGTTGCAATGCTCATATATGGTGGAATGGTGGAATGATGGGTGATGACATGAAAGGTGGTGGAGTTAACAAAAGATATGCCCCCAACTCAACTTGGGCATTAAACAATATATCAAGAACCAAATACAATATCAAGAGGAAATACAATTTACAATGCATATGAGATAAGAACCAAATGAAAAAGGGTTTTGTATGATGCTCAAATACAAGGTGGCATGATGACATGAGCATGATATAATTATGATGCAACAATTATATATACGAAGTAGCATCTATATAGACTAGGCTAGTAGCATTGCAATTGTTAGACAATTGGGATGCTACACATACCATATATGGATGCACAAGTGTCATTGAAATGTGAGTTCTCTTTAGAGACCACACATGGATCAACCAGTGTCATTGCATGTGTGTTCTTTTTACTAACAACAACCAGAGTCATTGCATGTGTGTTCTTCTCACAATCAACCTATGGATCCACCAGTGTCATTGCATGTGTGTTCTCTTCAGAGAACACACATGGATGTACCACTGTCATTGCATGTGTGTTCTTTTTACTAACAACAACTGGAGTCATTTCATGACTATTCGTTTCACATACCACATATGGATCCACCAGTATCATTGAAATGTGTGGTCTCTTCAGAGACCACACATGGATCCACCAGTGTTATTGCATGTGTGTTCTTTTTACTAAAAACAACTAGAGTCATTGCATGTGTCTTCTTTTCACAATCCACCTATGGATCCACCCGTGTCATTGCATGTGTGTTCTTCTCATTAACCACAACTAGAGTCATTCCATGTGTGTTCTCTTCAGAGACCACACATGGATCCATCAGTTTCATTACATGTGTTCTCTTTTTACTAAAAACAAGAGGAGTCATTTCATGACTATTCTTTTCACATACCATATATGGATCCAACAGTATCACTGAAATGTGTGTTCTCTTTAGAGACTACGCATGGATCCACCAGTGTCATCGCATGAGTGTGCTTTTTACTAACAACAACGAGAGTCATTGCATGTGTGTTCTTTTCACAATCCACCTATGGATCCACCAGTGTCATTGCATGTGTGTTCTTCTCATCAACCACAACTAGAGTCATTGCATGGGTGTTCTCTTTAGAGACCACACATGGATCCACCAGTGTCATTGCATGTGTGCTCTTTTTACTAACAACAACTGGAGTCATTTCAGGACTATTCTTTTCATATACCCCATATGGATCCACCAGTGTCATTCAAATGTGTGTTCTCTTCAAAGACCACACATGGATCCACACGTGTCATTTCATGTGTGATCTTTTTACTAACAACAACTGGAGTCATTTCATGACTATTCTTTTCACATACGACATATGGATCCACCAGTGTCATTAAAATGTGTGTTCTCTTTAGAGACCACGCATGGATCCACCAGTGTCATTGCATGGTTGTTATTTTTACTAACAACAACTAGAGTCATTGCATGCGTTTTCTTTTCACAATCCACCTATGGATCCACCAGTGTCATTGCATGTGTGTTCTTATCACTAACCATAGCTAGAGTCATTGCATGTGTGTTCTCTTCAGAGACCACACATGGATCCACCAGTGTCATTGCATGTGTGCTCTTTTTACTAACAACAACTAGAGTCATTTCATGACTATTCTTTTCACATACCAGATATGGATCCACTAGTGTCATTGAAATGTGTGTTCTCTTCAGAGACCAAACGTGGATCCACTAGTGTCATTGTATATGTGTTCTTTTTACTAACAACAACCAGAGTCATTGCATGTGTGTTCTTTTCACAATCCACCTATGGATCCACCAGTGTCATTGCACGTGTGTTCTCTTCAGAGACTACACATGGATCCACCAGTGTCATTGCATGTGTGTGTTCTTTTTACTAACAACAACTTGAGTCATTTCATGACTATTCTTTTCACAGACCACATGTGGATCCATCGGTGTCATTGAAATGTGTGTTCTCTCCAGAGACCACGCATGGATCCACCAGTGTCACTGCATGTGTGTTCTTTTTACTAACAACAACCAGATTCATTGCATGTGTGTTCTTTTCACAATCCACCTATGGATCCACCAGTGTCATTGCATGTGTGTTCTTCTCATCAACCACAGCCAGAGTCATTGCATGGGTGTTCTCTTCAGAGACCACACATGGATCCACCAGTGTCATTGCATGTGTGCTCTTTTTACTAACAACAACTGGAGTCATTTCAAGACTATTCTTTTCACATACCCCATATGGATCCACTAGTGTAATTCAAATGTGTGTTCTCTTCAAAGACCACACATGGATCCACCAGTGTCACTGAATGTGTGTTCTTTTTACTAACAACAACCAGAGTCATTGCATGTGTGTTCTTTTCACAATCCACCTATGGATCCACCAGTGTCATTGCATGTGTGTTCTTCTCATCAACCACAGCTAGATTCATTGCATGGGTGTTCTCTTCAGATACCACACATGGATCCACCAGTGTCATTGCATGTGTGCTCTTTTTACTAACAACAACTGGAGTCATTTCAAGACTATTCTTTTCACATACCCCATATGGATCCACTAGTGTCCTTCAAATGTGTGTTCTCTTCAAAGACCACACATGGATCCACACGTGTCATTTCATGTGTGCTCTTTTTACTAACAACAACTAGAGTCATTTCATGACTATTCTTTTCACATACCACATATGGATCCACCAGTGTCATTGAAATGTGTGTTCTCTTCAGAGACCACACATGGATCCACCAGTGTCATTGCATGTGTGTCCTTCTCATCAACCACAACTAGAGTCATTGCATGGGTGTTCTCTTCAGAGACCACACATGGATCCACCAGTGTCATTGCATGTGTGTTATTTTTACTAACAACAACCAGAGTCATTGCATGCGTTTTCTTTTCACAATCCACCTATGGATCCACCAGTGTCATTGCATGTGTGTTCTTCTCACTAACCACAACTAGAGTCATTGCATGTGTGTTATCTTCAGAGACCACACATGGATCCACCAGTGTCATTGCATGTGTGCTCTTTTTACTAACAACAAGTAGAGTCATTTCATGACTATTCTTTTCACATACCAGATATGGATCCACTAGTATCACTGAAATGTGTGTTCTCTTTAGAGACCACGCATGGATCCACCAGTGTCATTGCATGAGTGTGCTTTTTACTAACAACAACGAGAGCCATTGCATGTGTGTTCTTTTCACAATCCACCTATGGATCCACCAGTGTCATTGCATGTGTGTTCTTCTCATCAACCACAGCTAGAGTCATTGCATGGGTGTTCTCTTTAGAGACCACACATGGATCCACCAGTGTCATTGCATGTGTGCTCTTTTTACTAACAACAACTGGAGTCATTTCAGGACTATTCTTTTCACATACCCCATATGGATCCACCAGTGTCATTCAAATGTGTGTTCTCTTCAAAGACCACACATGGATCCACACGTGTCATTTCATGTGTGATCTTTTTACTAACAACAACTGGAGTCATTTCATGACTATTCTTTTCACATACGACATATGGATCCACCAGTGTCATTAAAATGTGTGTTCTCTTTAGAGACCACGCATGGATCCACCAGTGTCATTGCATGGTTGTTATTTTTACTAACAACAACTAGAGTCATTGCATGCGTTTTCTTTTCACAATCCACCTATGGATCCACCAGTGTCATTGCATGTGTGTTCTTATCACTAACCATAGCTAGAGTCATTGCATGTGTGTTCTCTTCAGAGACCACACATGGATCCACCAGTGTCATTGCATGTGTGCTCTTTTTACTAACAACAACTAGAGTCATTTCATCACTATTCTTTTCACATACCAAATATGGATCCACTAGTGTCATTGAAATGTGTGTTCTCTTCAGAGACCACACGTGGATCCACTAGTGTCATTGTATATGTGTTCTTTTTACTAACAACAACCAGAGTCATTGCATGTGTGTTCTTTTCACAATCCACCTATGGATCCACCAGTGTCATTGCACGTGTGTTCTCTTCAGAGACTACACATGGATCCACCAGTGTCATTGCATGTGTGTGTTCTTTTTACTAACAACAACTTGAGTCATTTCATGACTATTCTTTTCACAGACCACATGTGGATCCATCGGTGTCATTGAAATGTGTGTTCTCTCCAGAGACCACGCATGGATCCACCAGTGTCACTGCATGTGTGTTCTTTTTACTAACAACAACCAGATTCATTGCATGTGTGTTCTTTTCACAATCCACCTATGGATCCACCAGTGTCATTGCATGTGTGTTCTTCTCATCAACCACAGCCAGAGTCATTGCATGGGTGTTCTCTTGAGACCACACATGGATCCACCGATGTCATTGCATTTGTGCTCTTTTTACTAACAACAACTGGAGTCATTTCAAGACTATTCTTTTCACATACCCCATATGGATCCACTAGTGTCATTCAAATGTGTGTTCTCTTCAAAGACCACACATGGATCCACCAGTGTCACTGAATGTGTGTTCTTTTTACTAACAACAACCAGAGTCATTGCATGTGTGTTCTTTTCACAATCCACCTATGGATCCACCAGTGTCATTGCATGTGTGTTCTTCTCATCAACCACAGCCAGAGTCATTGCATGGGTGTTCTCTTCAGAGACCACACATGGATCCACCAGTGTCATTGCATGTGTGCTCTTTTTACTAACAACAACTGGAGTCATTTCAAGACTATTCTTTTCACATACCCCATATGGATCCACTAGTGTCATTCAAATGTGTGTTCTCTTCAAAGACCACACATGGATCCACACGTGTCATTTCATGTGTGCTCTTTTTACTAAAAACAACTAGAGTAATTTCATGACTATTCTTTTCACATACCATATATGGATCCACCAGTGTCATTGAAATGTGTGTTCTCTTCAGAGACCACACATGGATCCACCAGTGTCATTGCATGTGTGTCCTTCTCATCAACCACAACTAGAGTCATTGCATGGGTGTTCTCTTCAGAGACCACACATGGATCCACCAGTGTCATTGCATGTGTGTTATTTTTACTAACAACAACCAGAGTCATTGCATGCGTTTTCTTTTCACAATCCACCTATGGATCCACCAGTGTCATTGCATGTGTGTTCTTCTCACTAACCACAACTAGAGTCATTGCATGTGTGTTATCTTCAGAGACCACACATGGATCCACCAGTGTCATTGCATGTGTGCTCTTTTTACTAACAACAAGTAGAGTCATTTCATGACTATTCTTTTCACATACCAGATATGGATCCACTAGTGTCATTGAAATGTGTGTTCTCTTCAGAGACCACTCGTGGATCCACCAGTGTCATTGCATATGTGTTCTTTTTACTAACAACAACCAGAGTCATTGCATGTGTGTTCTTTTCACAATCCACCTATGGATCCACCAGTGTCATTGCAATATGTGTTCTCTTCAGAGACTACACATGGATCCACCAGTGTCATTGTATGTGTGTTCTTTTTACTAACAACAACTTGAGTCATTTCATGACTATTCTTTTCACAGACCACATGTGGATCCACCAGTGTCATTGAAATGTGTGTTCTCTTCAGAGACCACACATGGATCCACACGTGTCATTGCATGTGTGCTCTTTTTACTAACAACAATTGGAGTCATTTCATGACTATTCTTTTCACATACCACATATGGATCCACCAGTGTCATTGAAATGTGTGTTCTCTTCAGAGACCACACATGGATCCACCGGTGTCATTGCATGTGTGTTCTTTTTACTAACAACAACCAGAGTCATTGCATGTGTGTTCTTTTCACAATCCACCTATGGATCCACCAGTGTCATTGCATGTGTGTTCTTCTCACTAACCACAACTAGAGTCATTGCATGTGTGTTCTCTTCAGAGACCACACATGGATCCACCAGTGTCATTGCATGTGTGTTCTTTTTACTAACAACAACTATAGTCATTGCATGTGTGTTCTTTTCACAATCCACCTATGGATCCACCAGTGTCTTTGCATGTGTGTTCTTATCATTAACCACAACTAGAGTCGTTGCATGTGTGTTCTTTTCAGAGACCACACATGGATCCACCAGTGTCATTGCATGTGTGTTCTTTTTACTAACAACAACTGGAGTCATTTCATGACTATTCTTTTCGCATAACACATATGGATCCACCAGTGTCATTGAAATGTGTGTTCTCTTTAGAGACCACACATGGATCCACTAGTGTCATTGCATGTGTATTCTTTTTACTAACAACAACTTGAGTCATTGCATTTGTGTTCTTTTCAGAATCCACCTATGGATCCACCAGTGTCATTGCATGTGTG
This sequence comes from Avena insularis, assembly GCA_023614405.1. Lineage (NCBI taxonomy): Eukaryota > Viridiplantae > Streptophyta > Magnoliopsida > Poales > Poaceae > Avena > Avena insularis. Next base: position 379,414,213 of record CM042688.1, read on the forward strand.
TTCTTCTCATTAACGACAGCTAGAGTCATTGCATGTGTGTTCTCTTCAGAGACCACACATGGATCCACCAGTGTCATTGCATGTGTGCTCTTTTTACTAACAACAACTGGAGTAATTTCATGACTATTCTTTTCACATACCACATATGGATCCACCAGTGTCATTCAAATGTGTGTTCTCTTCAGAGACCACACATGTATCCACATGTGTCATTGCATGTGTGCTCTTTTTACTAACAACAACTGGAGTCATTTCATGACTATTCTTTTCACATACCACATATGGATCCACCAGTGTCATTGAAATGTGTGTTCTCTTCAGAGACCACACATGGATCCACCAGTGTCATTGCATGTGTGTTCTTTTGACTAACAACAACCAGAGTCATTGCATTTGTGTTCTTTTCACAATCCACCTATGGATCCACCAGTGTCATTGCATGTGTGTTCTTCTCACTAACCACAGCTAGAGTCATTGCATGTATGTTCTGTTCAGAGACCACACATGGATCCACCAGTGTCATTGCATGTGTGCTCTTTTTACTAACAACAACTAGAGTCATTTCATGACTATTCTTTTCACATACCACAGATGGATCCACTAGTATCATTGAAATGTGTGTTCTCTTCAGAGAGCACACGTGGATCCACCAGTGTCATTGAATATGTGTTCTTTTAACTAACAACAACCATAGTCATTACATGTGTGTTTTGTTCACAATCCACCTATGGATCCACCAGTGTCATTGTATGTGTGTTCTCTTCAGAGACTACACATGGATCCACCAGTGTCCTTGCATGTGTGTTCTTTTTACTAACAACAACTTGAGTCATTTCATGACTATTCTTTTCACGGACCACATGTGAATCCACTAGTGTCATTAAAATGTGTGTTCTCTTTAAAGAACATACATGGATCAACCAGAGTCACTGCATGCATGTTCATTTTACTAACAACAACTAGAGTCATTGCATGTGTGTTCTTTTCACAATCCACCTATGGATCCACCAGTGTCTTTGCATGTGTGTTCTTATCATTAACCACAACTAGAGTCATTGCATGTGTGTTCTCTTTAAAGAACATACATGGATCAACCAGAGTCACTGCATGCATGTTCATTTTACTAACAACAACTAGAGTCATTGCATGTGTGTTCTTTTCACAATCCACCTATGGATCCACCATTGTCATTGCATGTGTGTTCTTCTCACTAACCACAGCTAGAGTCATTGCATGTGTGTTATCTTCAGAGACCACACATGGATCCACTAGTGTCATTGCATGTGTGTTATTTTTACTAACAACAACTGGAGTCATTCCATGACTATGCTTTTCACATATCACATATGGATCCACAAGTGTCATTGAAATGTGTGTTCTCTTCAGAGGTCACACATGGATCAACTAGAGTCATTGCATGCGTGTTCTTTTTACTAACAACAACTAGAGTCATTGCATGTGTGTTCTTTTCACAATCTACATATGGATCCACCAGTGTCATTCCATGTGTGTTCTTATCATTAACCACAACTAGAGTCATTGCATGTGTGTTCTTTTCAGAGACCACACATGGATCCACCAGTGTCATTGCATGTGTGTTCTTTTTACTAACAACAACTGGAGTCATTTCATGACTATTCTTTTCACATACCACATATGGATCCACCAGTGTCATTGAAATGTGTGTTCTCTTCAGAGACCACGCATGGATCCACCAGTGTCACTTCATGTGTGTTCTTTTTACTAACAACAACCAGAGTCATTGCATGTGTGTTCTTTTCACAATCCACCTATGGATCCACCAGTGCTATTGCATGTGTGTTCTTCTCATCAACCACAGCTAGAGTCATTACATGGGTGTTCTCTTCAGAGACCACACATGGATCCACCAGTGTCATTGCATGTGTGCTCTTTTTACTAACAACAACTGGAGTCATTTCAAGTCTATTCTTTTCACATACCCCATATGGATCCACCAGTGTCATTCAAATGTGTGTTCTCTTCAAAGACCACACATGGATCCACACGTGTCATTTCATGTGTGCTCTTTTTACTAACAACAACGAGTCATTTCATGACTATTCTTTTCACATACCACATATGGATCCACCAGTGTCATTGAAATGTGTGTTCTGTTCAGAGACCACACATGGATCCACCAGTGTCATTGCATGTGTGTCCTTCTCATCAACCACAACTAGAGTCATTGCATGGGTGTTCTCTTCAGAGACCACACATGGATCCACCAGTGTCATTGCCTGTGTGTTCTTTTTACTAACAACAACCAGAGTCATTGCATGCGTTTTCTTTTCACAATCAACCTATGGATCCACCAGTGTCATTGCATGTGTGTTCTTCTCACTAACCACTACTAGAGTCATTGCATGTGTGTTCTCTTCAGAGACCACACATGGATCCACCAGTGTCATTGCATGTGTGTTCTTTTTACTAACAACAACTAGAGTCATTGCATGTGTGTTCTTTTCACAATCCACCTATGGATCCACCAGTGTCATTCCATGTGTGTTCTTATCATTAACCACAACTAGAGTCATTGCATGTGTGTTCTTTTCAGAGACCACACATGGATCCACCAGTGTCATTGCATGTGTGTTCTTTTTACTAACAACAACTGGAGTCATTTCATGACTATTCTTTTAACATACCACATATGGATCCACCAGTGTCATTGAAATGTGTGTTCTCTTCAGAGACCACACATGGATCCACCAGTGTCATTGTATTTATATTCTTTTTACTAACAACAACTTGAGTCATTGCATGTGTGTTCTTTTCACAATCCACCTATGGATCCACCAGTGTCATTGCATGTGTGTTCTTCTCATTAACTACAGCTAGAGTCATTGCATGTGTGTTCTCTTCAGAGACCACACATGGATCCACCATTGTCATTGCATGTGTGTTCTTTTTACTAACAACAACTGGAGTCATTTCATGACTATTGTTTTAACATACCACATATGGATCCACCAGTGTCATTGAAATGTGTGTTCTCTTCAGAGACCACACATGGATCCACGAGTGTCATCGCATGTGTATTCTTTTTACTAACAACAATTTGAGTCATTGCATGTGTGTTCTTTTCACAATCCACCTATGGATCCACCAGTGTCATTGCATGTGTGTTCTTCTCATTAACCACAGCTAGAGTCATTGCATGTGTGTTCTCTTCAGAGACGACACATGGATCCACCAGTGTCATTGCATGTGTGTTCTTTTTACTAACAACAACTTGAGTCATTTCATGACTATTCTTTTCACAAACCACATATGGAACCACCAGTGTCATTGAAATGTGTGTTCTCTTTAAAGACCACACATGGATCAACCAGAGTCATTGCACGTGTGTTCTTTTTACTAACAACAACTAGAGTCATTGCATGTGTGTTCTTTTCACAATCCACCTATGGATCCACCATTGTCATTGCATGTGTGTTCTTCTCACTAACCACAGCTAGAGTCATTGCATGTGTGTTATCTTCAGAGACCACACATGGATCCACTAGTGTCATTGCATGTGTGTTATTTTTACTAACAACAACTGGAGTCATTCCATGACTATGCTTTTCACATATCACATATGGATCCACAAGTGTCATTGAAATGTGTGTTCTCTTCAGAGGTCACACATGGATCAACTAGAGTCATTGCATGCGTGTTCTTTTTACTAACAACAACTAGAGTCATTGCATGTGTGTTCTTTTCACAATCTACATATGGATCCACCAGTGTCATTCCATGTGTGTTCTTATCATTAACCACAACTAGAGTCATTGCATGTGTGTTCTTTTCAGAGACCACACATGGATCCACCAGTGTCATTGCATGTGTGTTCTTTTTACTAACAACAACTGGAGTCATTTCATGACTATTCTTTTCACATACCACATATGGATCCACCAGTGTCATTGAAATGTGTGTTCTCTTCAGAGACCACACATGGATCCACCAGTGTCATTGCATGTGTCTTCTTTTTACTAACAACAACTTGAGTCATTTCATGTGTGTTCTTTTCACAATCCACCTATGGATCCACCAGTGTCATTGCATGTGTGTTCTTCTCATTAACCACAGCTAGAGTCATTGCATGTGTGTTCTCTTCAGAGACCACACATGGATCCACCAGTGTCATTGCATGGGTGCTATTTTTACTAACAACAACTGGAGTCATTTCATGACTATTCTTTTCACATACCACATATGGATCCACCAGTGTCATTCAAATGTGTGTTCTCTTTAGAGACCACACATGGATCCACACGTGTCATTGCATGTGTGCTCTTTTACTAACAACAACTAGAGTCATTTCATGACTATTCTTTTCACATACCACATATGGATCCACCAGTGTCATTGAAACGTGTGTTCTCTTTAGAGACCACACGTGATCCACCCGTGTCATTGCATGTGTGTTCTTTTTACTAACAACAACTAGAGTCATTTCATGACTATTATTTTCACAATCCACCTATGGATCAAACAGTGTCATTGCATGTGTGTTCTATTCAAAGACTACACATGGATACACCAGTGTCATTGAATGTGTGATCTTTTTACTAACAACTTGAGTCATTTCATGACTATTCTTTTCACTGGACCAAATGTGGATCCACAGTGTCATTGAAATGTGTTCTCTTTAAATTCAACACATGCATAAACCAGAGTAAATGCATGTGTGTTCTTTTTACTAACAACAAATAGAGTCATTGCATGTGTGTTCTTTTCATAATCCACCTATGGATCCACCAGTGTCATTGCATGTGTGTTCTTCTCATTAACAACAGCTAGAGTCATTGCATATGTGTTCTCTTCAGAGACCACACATGGATCCACCAGTGTGATTGCATGTGTGTTCTTTTTACTATCAACAACCATAGTCATTGCATGTGTGTTCTTTTCACAATCCTCCTATGGATCCACCAGTGTCATTGCATGTGTGTTATTTTTACTAACAACAACTTGAGTCATTTCATGACTATTCTTTTCAGATACCACATATGGATCCACTAGTGTCATTGAAATGTGTGTTCTCTTCAGAGACCACACATGGATCAACCAGAGTCATTTCATGCGCGTTCCTTTTACTAACAACAACTAGAGTCATTGCATGTGTGTTCTTTTCACAATCCACCTATGGATCCACCAATGTCATTGCATGTGTGTTCTTATCATTAACCACAGCTAGAGTTATTGCATGTGTGTTCTTTTCAGATACCACACATGGATCCACAAGTGTTATTGCATGTGTGTTCTTTTCAGGTACCACACATGGATCCACAAGTGTCATTGCATGTGTGTTCTTTTTACTAACAACAACTGGAGTCATTTCATGACTATTCTTTTCACATACCACATATGGATCCACCAGTGTCATTGAAATGTGTGTTCTCTTCAGAGACCACATGGATCCTGATGTCATTGCATGTGTGCTCTTTTTACTAACAACAACTAGAGTCATTTCATGACTATTCTTTTCACATACCACATATGGATCCACTAGTATCATTGAAAAGTGTGTTCTCTTCAGAGACCACACATGGATCCACCAGTGTCATTGCATATGTGTTCTTTTTACTAACAACAACCATATTCATTGCATGTGTGTTCTTTTCACAATCGACCTATGGATCCACCAGTGTCATTGCATGTGTGTTCTCTTTAGAGACTACACATGGATCCACGAGTGTCATTGCATGTGGATTATTTTTACTAACAATAACTTGAGTCATTTCATGACTATTCTTTTCACAGACCACATGTGGATCCACCAGTGTCATTGAAATGTGTGTTCTCTTTAAAGACCACACATGGATCAACCAGAGTCATTGCACGTGTGTTCTTTTTACTAACAACAACTAGAGTCATTGCATGTGTGTTCTTTTCACAATCCACCTATGGATCCACCATTGTCATTGCATGTGTGTTCTTCTCATTAACCACATCTAGAGTCATTGCATGTGTGTTCTCTTCAGAGACCACACATGGATCCACTAGTGTCATTGCATGTGTGTTATTTTTACTAACAACAACTGGAGTCATTCCATGACTATGCTTTTCACATATCACATATGGATCCACCAGTGTCATTGAAATGTGTGTTCTCTTCAGAGATCACACATGGATCAACTAGAGTCATTGCATGCGTGTTCTTTTTACTAACAACAACTAGAGTCATTGCATGTGTGTTCTTTTCACAATCCACCTATGGATCCACCAGTGTCATTCCATGTGTGTTCTTATCATTAACCACAACTAGAGTCATTGCATGTGTGTTCTTTTCAGAGACCACACATGGATCCTGATGTCTTTGCATGTGTGTTCTTTTTACTAACAACAAGCTGAGTCATTTCATGACTATTCTTTTCACATACCACATATGGATCCACAGTGTCATTGAAATGTGTGTTCTCTTTAGAGACCACATGGATCCTGATGTCACTGCATGTGTATTCTTTTTACTCACAACAACTTGAGTCATTGCATGTGTGTTCTTTTCACAATCCACCTATGGATCCACTAGTGTCATTGCATGTGTGTTCTTCTCATTAACCACAGCTAGAGTCATTGCATGTGTGTTCTCTTCAGAGACCACACATGGATCCACCAGTGTCATTGCATGTGTGCTATTTTTACTAACAATAACTGGAGTCATTTCATGACTATTCTTTTCACATACCACATATGGATCCACCAGTGTCATTCAAATGTGTGTTCTCTTTAGAGACCACACATGGATCCACGTGTCATTGCATGTGTGCTCTTTTTACTAACAACAAGCTGAGTCATTTATTGACTATTCTTTTCACATACCACATATGGATCCACCGTGTCATTGAAGCGTGTGTTCTCTTGAGACCACCGTGGATCCTGATGTCATTGCATGTTTGTTCTTTTTACTAACAACAGCTAGAGTCATTTCATGACTATTCTTTTCACAATCCACCTATGGATCCACCAGTGTCATTGCATGTGTGTTCTCTTTAGAGACCACACATGGATCCACTAGTGTTATTGCATGTGTGTTCTTTTTACTAACAACAACTAGTCAATGCATGACTATTCTTTTCACCGGACCACATGTGGATCCACAGTGTCATTGAAATGTGTTATCTTTAAATTCAACACATGCATAAACGAGTCATTGCATGTGTGTTCTTTTACTAACAACAAATAGAGTCATTGCATGTGTGTTCTTTTCACAATCCACCTATGGATCCACCAGTGTCATTGCATGTGTGTTCTTCTCATTAACCACAACTAGAGTCATTGCATATGTGTTCTCTTCAGAGACCACACATGAATCCACCAGTGTGATTGCATGTGTGTTCTTTTTACTATCAACAACCATAGTCATTGCATGTGTGTTCTTTTCACAATCCTCCTATGGATCCACCAGTGTCATTGCATGTGTGTTCTCTTGAGACTACATGGATCCTGATGTCATTGCATGTGTGTTCTTTTTAACAACAACTTGAGTCATTTCATGACTATTCTTTTCAGATACCACATATGGATCCACCAGTGTCATTGAAATGTGTGTTCTCTTCAGAGACCACACATGGATCAACTAGAGTCATTGCATGCGTGTTCTTTTTACTAACAACAACTAGAGTCATTGCATGTGTGTTCTTTTCACAATCCACCTATGGATCCACCAATGTCATTGCATGTGTGTTCTTATCATTAACCACAGCTAGAGTTATTGCATGTGTGTTCTTTTCAGATACCACACATGGATCCACAAGTGTCATTGCATGTGTGTTCTTTTTACTAACAACAACCAGAGTCATTTCATGACTATTCTTTTCACATACCACATATGGATCCACTAGTGTCATTGAAATGTGTGTTCTCTTCAGAGACCACACATGGATCCACTAGTGTCATTGCATGTGTGCTCTTTTTACTAACAACAACTAGAGTGATTTCATGACTATTCTTTTCACATACCACATATGGATCCACTAGTATCATTGAAATGTGTGTTCTCTTCAGAGACCACTCATGGATCCTGATGTCATTGCATATGTGTTCTTTTTACGAACAACAACCATATTCATTGCATGTGTGTTCTTTTCACAATCGACCTATGGATCCACCAGTGTCATTGCCTGTGTGTTCTCTTTAGAGACTACACATGGATCCACCAGTGTCATTCCATGTGGGTTCTTTTTACTAACAATAACTTGAGTCATTTCATGACTATTCTTTTCACATACCACATATGGATCCACCAGTGTCATTGAAATGTGTCTTCTCTTCAGAGACCACACATGGATCCACCAGTGTCATTGCATGTGTGCTCTTTTTACTAAGAACAACTAGAGTCATTTCATGACTATTCTTTTCACATACCACATATGGATCCACTAGTGTCATTGAAATGTGTGTTCTCTTCAGAGACCACACATGGATCCACTAGTGTCATTGTATATGTGTTCTTTTTACTAACAACAACGAGAGTCATTGCATGTGTGTTCTTTTCACAATCCACCTATGGATCCACCAGTGTCATTGCACGTGTGTTCTCTTCAGAGACTACACATGGATCCACCAGTGTCATTGCATGTGTGTTCTTTTTACTAACAACAACTTGAGTCATTTCATGACTATTCTTTTCGCAGACCACATGTGGATCCACCGGTGTCATTGAACTGTGTGTTCTCTCCAGAGACCACGCATGGATCCACCAGTGTCACTTCATGTGTGTTCTTTTTACTAACAACAACCAGAGTCATTGCATGTGTGTTCTTTTCACAATCCACCTATGGATCCACCAGTGTTATTGCATGTGTGTTCTTCTCATCAACCACAGCTAGAGTCATTACATGGGTGTTCTCTTCAGAGACCACACATGGATCCACCAGTGTCATTGCATGTGTGCTCTTTTTACTAACAACAACTGTAGTCATTTCAAGACTATTCTTTTCACATACCCCATATGGATCCACCAGTGTCATTCAAATGTGTGTTCTCCTCAAAGACCACACATGGATCCACACGTGTCATTTCATGTGTGCTCTTTTTACTAACAACAACGAGTCATTTCATGACTATTCTTTTCACATACCACATATGGATCCACCAGTGTCATTGAAATGTGTGTTACATTGAGACCACATGGATCCACCAGTGTCATTGCATGTGTGTCCTTCTCATCAACCACAACTAGAGTCATTGCATGGGTGTTCTCTTGGAGACCACACATGGATCCTGATGTCATTGCACATGTGTTCTTTTTACTAACAACAACTGAGTCATTGCATGCGTTTTCTCTTCAAATTCAACCTATGGATCCACCAGTGTCATTGCATGTGTGTTCTTCTCACTAACCACTACTAGAGTCATTGCATGTGTGTTCTCTTGAGACCACATGGATCCTGATGTCATTGCATGTGTGTTCTTTTTACTAACAACAACTAGAGTCATTGCATGTGTGTTCTTTTCACAATCCACCTATGGATCCACCAGTGTCATTCCATGTGTGTTCTTATCATTAACCACAACTAGAGTCATTGCATGTGTGTTCTATTCAGAGACCACACATGGATCCCTGATGTCATTGCATGTGTGTTCTTTTACTAACAACAAGCTGGAGTCATTTCATGACTATTCTTTTCACATACCACATATGGATCCACAGTGTCATTGAAATGTGTGTTCTCTTGAGACCACACATGGATCCTGATGTCATTGTATTTATATTCTTTTTACTAACAACAACTTGAGTCATTGCATGTGTGTTCTTTTCACAATCCACCTATGGATCCACCAGTGTCATTGCATGTGTGTTCTTCTCATTAACTACAGCTAGAGTCATTGCATGTGTGTTCTCTTCAGAGACCACACATGGATCCACCACTGTCATTGCATGTGTGTTCTTTTTACTAACAACAACTGGAGTCATTTCATGACTATTGTTTTAACATACCACATATGGATCCACCAGTGTCATTGAAATGTGTGTTCTCTTCAGAGACCACACATGGATCCACGAGTGTCATCGCATGTGTATTCTTTTTACTAACAACAATTTGAGTCATTGCATGTGTGTTCTTTTCACAATCCACCTATGGATCCACCAGTGTCATTGCATGTGTGTTCTTCTCATTAACCACAGCTAGAGTCATTGCATGTGTGTTCTCTTCAGAGACGACACATGGATCCACCAGTGTCATTGCATGTGTGTTCTTTTTACTAACAACAACTTGAGTCATTTCATGACTATTCTTTTCACAGACCACATGTGGAACCACCAGTGTCATTGAAATGTGTGTTCTCTTTAAAGACCACACATGGATCAACTAGAGTCATTGCACGTGTGTTCTTTTTACTAACAACAACTAGAGTCATTGCATGTGTGTTCTTTTCACAATCCACCTATGGATCCACCATTGTCATTGCATGTGTGTTCTTCTCACTAACCACAGCTAGAGTCATTGCATGTGTGTTCTCTTCAGAGACCACACATGGATCCACTAGTGTCATTGCATGTGTGTTATTTTTACTAACAACAACTGGAGTCATTCCATGACTATGCTTTTCACATATCACATATGGATCCACCAGTGTCATTGAAATGTGTGTTCTCTTCAGAGGTCACACATGGATCAACTAGAGTCATTGCATGCGTGTTCTTTTTACTAACAACAACTAGAGTCATTGCATGTGTGTTCTTTTCACAATCCACCTATGGATCCACCAGTGTCATTCCATGTGTGTTCTTATCATTAACCACAACTAGAGTCATTGCATGTGTGTTCTTTTCAGAGACCACACATGGATCCTGATGTCATTGCATGTGTGTTCTTTTTACTAACAACAACTGGAGTCATTTCATGACTATTCTTTTCACATACCACATATGGATCCACCAGTGTCATTGAAATGTGTGTTCTCTTCAGAGACCACACATGGATCCACCAATGTCATTGCATGTGTATTCTTTTTACTAACAACAACTTGAGTCATTGCATGTGTGTTCTTTTCACAATCCACCTATGGATCCACCAGTGTCATTGCATGTGTGTTCTTCTCATTAACCACAGCTAGAGTCATTGCATGTGTGTTCTCTTTAGAGACCACACATGGATCCACCAGTGTCATTGCATGGGTGCTATTTTTACTAACAACAACTAGAGTCATTTCATGACTATTCTTTTCACATACCACATATGGATCCACCAGTGTCATTCAAATGTGTGTTCTCTTTAGAGACCACACATGGATCCACACGTGTCATTGCATGTGTGCTCTTTTACTAACAACAACTAGAGTCATTTCATGACTATTCTTTTCACATACCACATATGGATCCACCAGTGTCATTGAAACGTGTGTTCTCTTTAGAGACCACACGTGGATCCACCAGTGTCATTGCATGTGTGTTCTTTTTACTAACAACAACTAGAGTCATTTCATGACTATTATTTTCACAATCCACCTATGGATCCACCAGTGTCATTGCATGTGTGTTCTATTCAAAGACTACACATGGATCCACCAGTGTCATTGCATGTGTGTTCTTTTTACTAACAACAACTTGAGTCATTTCATGACTATTCTTTTCACGGACCAAATGTGGATCCACCAGTGTCATTGAAATGTGTGTTCTCTTTAAATTCAACACATGCATAAACCAGAGTCATTGCATGTGTGTTCTTTTTACTAACAACAAATAGAGTCATTGCATGTGTGTTCTTTTCACAATCCACCTATGGATCCACCAGTGTCATTGCATGTGTGTTCTTCTCATTAACAACAGCTAGAGTCATTGCATATGTGTTCTCTTCAGAGACCACACATGGATCCACCAGTGTGATTGCATGTGTGTTCTTTTTACTATCAACAACCATAGTCATTGCATGTGTGTTCTTTTCACAATCCTCCTATGGATCCACCAGTGTCATTGCATGTGTGTTATTTTTACTAACAACAACTTGAGTCATTTCATGACTATTCTTTTCAGATACCACATATGGATCCACTAGTGTCATTGAAATGTGTGTTCTCTTCAGAGACCACACATGGATCAACCAGAGTCATTTCATGCGCGTTCCTTTTACTAACAACAACTAGAGTCATTGCATGTGTGTTCTTTTCACAATCCACCTATGGATCCACCAATGTCATTGCATGTGTGTTCTTATCATTAACCACAGCTAGAGTTATTGCATGTGTGTTCTTTTCAGATACCACACATGGATCCACAAGTGTTATTGCATGTGTGTTCTTTTCAGATACCACACATGGATCCACAAGTGTCATTGCATGTGTGTTCTTTTTACTAACAACAACTGGAGTCATTTCATGACTATTCTTTTCACATACCACATATGGATCCACCAGTGTCATTGAAATGTGTGTTCTCTTCAGAGACCACACATGGATCCTGATGTCATTGCATGTGTGCTCTTTTACTAACAACAACTAGAGTCATTTCATGACTATTCTTTTCACATACCACATATGGATCCACTAGTATCATTGAAAAGTGTGTTCTCTTCAGACCACACATGGATCCTGATGTCATTGCATATGTGTTCTTTTTACTAACAACAACCATATTCATTGCATGTGTGTTCTTTTCACAATCGACCTATGGATCCACCAGTGTCATTGCATGTGTGTTCTCTTTAGAGACTACACATGGATCCACGAGTGTCATTGCATGTGGGTTCTTTTTACTAACAATAACTTGAGTCATTTCATGACTATTCTTTTCACAGACCACATGTGGATCCACCAGTGTCATTGAAATGTGTGTTCTCTTTAAAGACCACACATGGATCAACCAGAGTCATTGCACGTGTGTTCTCTTTACTAACAACAACTAGAGTCATTGCATGTGTGTTCTTTTCACAATCCACCTATGGATCCACCATTGTCATTGCATGTGTGTTCTTCTCCTTAACCACATCTAGAGTCATTGCATGTGTGTTCTCTTCAGAGACCACACATGGATCCACTAGTGTCATTGCATGTGTGTTATTTTTACTAACAACAACTGGAGTCATTCCATGACTATGCTTTTCACATATCACATATGGATCCACCAGTGTCATTGAAATGTGTGTTCTCTTCAGAGATCACACATGGATCAACTAGAGTCATTGCATGTGTGTTCTTTTTACTAACAACAACTAGAGTCATTGCATGTGTGTTCTTTTCACAATCCACCTATGGATCCACCAATGTCATTCCATGTGTGTTCTTATCATTAACCACAACTAGAGTCATTGCATGTGTGTTCTTTTCAGAGACCACACATGGATCCACCAGTGTCATTGCATGTGTGTTCTTTTTACTAACAACAACTAGAGTCATTTCATGACTATTCTTTTCACATACCACATATGGATCCACCAGTGTCATTGAAATGTGTGTTCTCTTTAGAGACCACACATGGATCCACCAGTGTCACTGCATGTGTATTCTTTTTACTCACAACAACTTGAGTCATTGCATGTGTGTTCTTTTCACAATCCACCTATGGATCCACCAGTGTCATTGCATGTGTGTTCTTCTCATTAACCACAGCTAGAGTCATTGCATGTGTGTTCTCTTCAGAGACCACACATGGATCCACCAGTGTCATTGCATGTGTGCTATTTTTACTAACAATAACTGGAGTCATTTCATGACTATTCTTTTCACATACCACATATGGATCCACCAGTGTCATTCAAATGTGTGTTCTCTTTAGAGACCACACATGGATCCACACGTGTCATTGCATGTGTGCTCTTTTTACTAACAACAACTGGAGTCATTTAATGACTATTCTTTTCACATACCACATATGGATCCACCAGTGTCATTGAAACGTGTGTTCTCTTCAGAGACGACACGTGGATCCACCAGTGTCATTGCATGTGTGTTCTTTTTACTAAGAACAACTAGAGTCATTTCATGACTATTATTTTCACAATCCACCTATGGATCCACCAGTGTCATTGCATGTGTGTTCTCTTCAAAGACTACACATGGATCCACCAGTGTCATTGCATGTGTGTTCTTTTTACTAACAACAACTTGAGTCATTTCATGACTATTCTTTTCACGGACCACATGTGGATCCACCAGTGTCATTGAAATGTGTGTTATCTTTAAATTCAACACATGCATAAACCAGAGTCATTGCATGTGTGTTCTTTTTACTAACAACAAATAGAGTCATTGCATGTGTGTTCTTTTCACAATCCACCTATGGATCCACCAGTGTCATTGCATGTGTGTTCTTCTCATTAACCACAACTAGAGTCATTGCATATGTGTTCTCTTCAGAGACCACACATGAATCCACCAGTGTGATTGCATGTGTGTTCTTTTTACTATCAACAACCATAGTCATTGCATGTGTGTTCTTTTCACAATCCTCCTATGGATCCACCAGTGTCATTGCATGTGTGTTCTCTTCAGAGACTACACATGGATCCACCAGTGTCATTGCATGTGTGTTCTTTTTACTAACAACAACTTGAGTCATTTCATGACTATTCTTTTCAGATACCACATATGGATCCACCAGTGTCATTGAAATGTGTGTTCTCTTCAGAGACCACACATGGATCAACTAGAGTCATTGCATGCGTGTTCTTTTTACTAACAACAACTAGAGTCATTGCATGTGTGTTCTTTTCACAATCCACCTATGGATCCACCAATGCCATTGCATGTGTGTTCTTATCATTAACCACAGCTAGAGTTATTGCATGTGTGTTCTTTTCAGATACCACACATGGATCCACAAGTGTCATTGCATGTGTGTTCTTTTTACTAACAACAACCGGAGTCATTTCATGACTATTCTTTTCACATACCACATATGGATCCACTAGTGTCATTGAAATGTGTGTTCTCTTCAGAGACCACACATGGATCCTGATGTCATTGCATGTGTGCTCTTTTTACTAACAACAACTAGAGTGATTTCATGACTATTCTTTTCACATACCACATATGGATCCACTAGTATCATTGAAATGTGTGTTCTCTTCAGAGACCACGCATGGATCCACCAGTGTCATTGCATATGTGTTCTTTTTACGAACAACAACCATATTCATTGCATGTGTGTTCTTTTCACAATCGACCTATGGATCCACCAGTGTCATTGCATGTGTGTTCTCTTTAGAAACTACACATGGATCCACCAGTGTCATTCCATGTGGGTTCTTTTTACTAACAATAACTTGAGTCATTTCATGACTATTCTTTTCACAGACCACATGTGGATCCACCAGTGTCATTGAAATGTGTGTTCTCTTTAAAGACAACACATGGATCAACCAGAGTCATTGCATGTGTGTTCTTTTTACTAACAACAACTAGAGTCATTGCATGTGCATTCTTTTCACAATCCACCTATGGTTCCACTAATGTCATTGCATGTGTGTTCTTCTCATTAAGCACAGATAGAGTGATTGCATGTCTGTTCTCTTCAGAGACCACACATGGATCCACCAGTGTCATTGCATGTGTGTTATTTTTACTAACAACAAATGGAGTCATTTCATGACTATTCTTTTCACATACCACATATGGATCCACCAATGTCATTGAAATGTGTGTTCTTTTGAGAGACCACACATGGATCAACCAGAGTCACTGCATGCGTGTTCTTTTTACTAACAACAACTAGAGTCATTGGATGTGTGATCTTTTCACAATCCACCTATGGATCCACCAGTGTCATTGCATGTGTGTTCTTCTCATTAACCACAGCTAGAGTCATTGCATGTGTGTTCTTTTCAGAGACCACACATGGATCCACCAGTGTCATTGCATGTGTGTTGTTTTTACTAACAACAACTGGAGTCATTTCATGACTATTCTTTTCACATACCACATATGGATCCACCAGTGTCATTGAAATGTGTGTTCTCTTCAAAGACCACATGTGGATCCACCAGTGTCATTGCATGTGTGTTCTTTTTGCTAACAACAACTAGAGTCATTTCATGACTATTCTTTTCACAATCCACCTATGGATCCACCAGTGTCATTGCATGTGTGTTCTCTTCAGAGACTACACATGGATCCACCAGTGTCATTGCACGTGTGTTCTCTTTACTAACAACAACTAGAGTCATTGCATGTGTGTTCTTTTCACAATCCACCTATGGATCCACCATTGTCATTGCATGTGTGTTCTTCTCCTTAACCACATCTAGAGTCATTGCATGTGTGTTCTCTTCAGAGACCACACATGGATCCACTAGTGTCATTGCATGTGTGTTATTTTTACTAACAACAACTGGAGTCATTCCATGACTATGCTTTTCACATATCACATATGGATCCACCAGTGTCATTGAAATGTGTGTTCTCTTCAGAGATCACACATGGATCAACTAGAGTCATTGCATGTGTGTTCTTTTTACTAACAACAACTAGAGTCATTGCATGTGTGTTCTTTTCACAATCCACCTATGGATCCACCAATGTCATTCCATGTGTGTTCTTATCATTAACCACAACTAGAGTCATTGCATGTGTGTTCTTTTCAGAGACCACACATGGATCCACCAGTGTCATTGCATGTGTGTTCTTTTTACTAACAACAACTAGAGTCATTTCATGACTATTCTTTTCACATACCACATATGGATCCACCAGTGTCATTGAAATGTGTGTTCTCTTCAGAGACCACGCATGGATCCTGATGTCCTTTGCATGTGTATTCTTTTTACTCACAACAACTTGAGTCATTGCATGTGTGTTCTTTTCACAATCCACCTATGGATCCACCAGTGTCATTGCATGTGTGTTCTTCTCATTAACCACAGCTAGAGTCATTGCATGTGTGTTCTCTTCAGAGACCACACATGGATCCACCAGTGTCATTGCATGTGTGCTATTTTTACTAACAATAACTGGAGTCATTTCATGACTATTCTTTTCACATACCACATATGGATCCACCAGTGTCATTCAAATGTGTGTTCTCTTTAGAGACCACACATGGATCCACACGTGTCATTGCATGTGTGCTCTTTTTACTAACAACAACTGGAGTCATTTAATGACTATTCTTTTCACATACCACATATGGATCCACCAGTGTCATTGAAACGTGTGTTCTCTTCAGAGACGACACGTGGATCCACCAGTGTCATTGCATGTGTGTTCTTTTTACTAAGAACAACTAGAGTCATTTCATGACTATTATTTTCACAATCCACCTATGGATCCACCAGTGTCATTGCATGTGTGTTCTCTTCAAAGACTACACATGGATCCACCAGTGTCATTGCATGTGTGTTCTTTTTACTAACAACAACTTGAGTCATTTCATGACTATTCTTTTCACGGACCACATGTGGATCCACCAGTGTCATTGAAATGTGTGTTATCTTTAAATTCAACACATGCATAAACCAGAGTCATTGCATGTGTGTTCTTTTTACTAACAACAAATAGAGTCATTGCATGTGTGTTCTTTTCACAATCCACCTATGGATCCACCAGTGTCATTGCATGTGTGTTCTTCTCATTAACCACAACTAGAGTCATTGCATATGTGTTCTCTTCAGAGACCACACATGAATCCACCAGTGTGATTGCATGTGTGTTCTTTTTACTATCAACAACCATAGTCATTGCATGTGTGTTCTTTTCACAATCCTCCTATGGATCCACCAGTGTCATTGCATGTGTGTTCTCTTCAGAGACTACACATGGATCCACCAGTGTCATTGCATGTGTGTTCTTTTTACTAACAACAACTTGAGTCATTTCATGACTATTCTTTTCAGATACCACATATGGATCCACCAGTGTCATTGAAATGTGTGTTCTCTTCAGAGACCACACATGGATCAACTAGAGTCATTGCATGCGTGTTCTTTTTACTAACAACAACTAGAGTCATTGCATGTGTGTTCTTTTCACAATCCACCTATGGATCCACCAATGCCATTGCATGTGTGTTCTTATCATTAACCACAGCTAGAGTTATTGCATGTGTTTTCTTTTATGATACCAAAAATGGATCCACAAGTGTCATTGCATGTGTGTTCTTTTTACTAACAACAACCGGAGTCATTTCATGACTATTCTTTTCACATACCACATATGGATCCACTAGTGTCATTGAAATGTGTGTTCTCTTCAGAGACCACACATGGATCCACCAGTGTCATTGCATGTGTGCTCTTTTTACTAACAACAACTAGAGTGATTTCATGACTATTCTTTTCACATACCACATATGGATCCACTAGTATCATTGAAATGTGTGTTCTCTTCAGAGACCACGCATGGATCCACCAGTGTCATTGCATATGTGTTCTTTTTACGAACAACAACCCATATTCATGTTGTGTGTGTCTGTTCTCGACCTATGGATCCACCAGTGTCATTGCATGTGTGTTCTCTTTAGAAACTACACATGGATCCACCAGTGTCATTCCATGTGGGTTCTTTTTACTAACAATAACTTGAGTCATTTCATGACTATTCTTTTCACAGACCACATGTGGATCCACCAGTGTCATTGAAATGTGTGTTCTCTTTAAAGACAACACATGGATCAACCAGAGTCATTGCATGTGTGTTCTTTTTACTAACAACAACTAGAGTCATTGCATGTGCATTCTTTTCACAATCCACCTATGGTTCCACTAATGTCATTGCATGTGTGTTCTTCTCATTAAGCACAGATAGAGTGATTGCATGTCTGTTCTCTTCAGAGACCACACATGGATCCACCAGTGTCATTGCATGTGTGTTATTTTTACTAACAACAACTGGAGTCATTTCATGACTATTCTTTTCACATACCACATATGGATCCACCAGTGTCATTGAAATGTGTGTTCTCTTCAGAGACCACACATGGATCCACTACTTTCATTGCATGTTTGTTCTTTTTACTAACAACAGCTAGAGTCATTTCATGACTATTCTTTTCACAATCCACCTATGGATCCACCAGTGTCATTGCATGTGTGTTCTCTTCAGAGACTACACATGGATCCACCAGTGTCATTGCACGTGTGTTCTCTTTACTAACAACAACTAGAGTCATTGCATGTGTGTTCTTTTCACAATCCACCTATGGATCCACCATTGTCATTGCATGTGTGTTCTTCTCCTTAACCACATCTAGAGTCATTGCATGTGTGTTCTCTTCAGAGACCACACATGGATCCACTAGTGTCATTGCATGTGTGTTATTTTTACTAACAACAACTGGAGTCATTCCATGACTATGCTTTTCACATATCACATATGGATCCACCAGTGTCATTGAAATGTGTGTTCTCTTCAGAGATCACACATGGATCAACTAGAGTCATTGCATGTGTGTTCTTTTTACTAACAACAACTAGAGTCATTGCATGTGTGTTCTTTTCACAATCCACCTATGGATCCACCAATGTCATTCCATGTGTGTTCTTATCATTAACCACAACTAGAGTCATTGCATGTGTGTTCTTTTCAGAGACCACACATGGATCCACCAAATGTCATTGCATGTGTGTTCTTTTACTAACAACTGGAGTCATTTCATGACTATTCTTTTCACATACCACATATGGATCCACCAGTGTCATTGAAATGTGTGTTCTCTTTAGAGACCACACATGGATCCACCAGTGTCACTGCATGTGTATTCTTTTTACTCACAACAACTTGAGTCATTGCATGTGTGTTCTTTTCACAATCCACCTATGGATCCACCAGTGTCATTGCATGTGTTCTTCTCATTAACCACAGCTAGAGTCATTGCATGTGTGTTCTCTTCAGAGACCACACATGGATCCTGATGTCATTGCATGTGTGCTATTTTTACTAACAATAACTGGAGTCATTTCATGACTATTCTTTTCACATACCACATATGGATCCACCAGTGTCATTCAAATGTGTGTTCTCTTTAGAGACCACACATGGATCCACACGTGTCATTGCATGTGTGCTCTTTTTACTAACAACAACTGGAGTCATTTAATGACTATTCTTTTCACATACCACATATGGATCCACCAGTGTCATTGAAACGTGTGTTCTCTTCAGAGACGACACGTGGATCCCTGATGTCATTGCATGTGTGTTCTTTTTACTAAGAACAACTAGAGTCATTTCATGACTATTATTTTCACAATCCACCTATGGATCCACCAGTGTCATTGCATGTGTGTTCTCTTCAAAGACTACACATGGATCCACCAGTGTCATTGCATGTGTGTTCTTTTTACTAACAACAACTTGAGTCATTTCATGACTATTCTTTTCACGGACCACATGTGGATCCACCAAGTGTCATTGAAATGTGTGTTATCTTTAAATTCAACACATGCATAAACCAGAGTCATTGCATGTGTGTTCTTTTTACTAACAACAAATAGAGTCATTGCATGTGTGTTCTTTTCACAATCCACCTATGGATCCACCAGTGTCATTGCATGTGTGTTCTTCTCATTAACCACAACTAGAGTCATTGCATATGTGTTCTCTTCAGAGACCACACATGAATCCACCAGTGTGATTGCATGTGTGTTCTTTTTACTATCAACAACCATAGTCATTGCATGTGTGTTCTTTTCACAATCCTCCTATGGATCCACCAGTGTCATTGCATGTGTGTTCTCTTCAGAGACTACACATGGATCCACCAGTGTCATTGCATGTGTGTTCTTTTTACTAACAACAACTTGAGTCATTTCATGACTATTCTTTTCAGATACCACATATGGATCCACCAGTGTCATTGAAATGTGTGTTCTCTTCAGAGACCACACATGGATCAACTAGAGTCATTGCATGCGTGTTCTTTTTACTAACAACAACTAGAGTCATTGCATGTGTGTTCTTTTCACAATCCACCTATGGATCCACCAATGCCATTGCATGTGTGTTCTTATCATTAACCACAGCTAGAGTTATTGCATGTGTGTTCTTTTCAGATACCACACATGGATCCACAAGTGTCATTGCATGTGTGTTCTTTTTACTAACAACAACCGGAGTCATTTCATGACTATTCTTTTCACATACCACATATGGATCCACTAGTGTCATTGAAATGTGTGTTCTCTTCAGAGACCACACATGGATCCACCAGTGTCATTGCATGTGTGCTCTTTTTACTAACAACAACTAGAGTGATTTCATGACTATTCTTTTCACATACCACATATGGATCCACTAGTATCATTGAAATGTGTGTTCTCTTCAGAGACCACGCATGGATCCACCAGTGTCATTGCATATGTGTTCTTTTTACGAACAACAACCATATTCATTGCATGTGTGTTCTTTTCACAATCGACCTATGGATCCACCAGTGTCATTGCATGTGTGTTCTCTTTAGAAACTACACATGGATCCACCAGTGTCATTCCATGTGGGTTCTTTTTACTAACAATAACTTGAGTCATTTCATGACTATTCTTTTCACAGACCACATGTGGATCCACCAGTGTCATTGAAATGTGTGTTCTCTTTAAAGACAACACATGGATCAACCAGAGTCATTGCATGTGTGTTCTTTTTACTAACAACAACTAGAGTCATTGCATGTGCATTCTTTTCACAATCCACCTATGGTTCCACTAATGTCATTGCATGTGTGTTCTTCTCATTAAGCACAGATAGGTGTGTGTATTTCTCTTTACACAGAGGAGTGAGTGATGTCATGTTCTTCAGCACAGATAGAGTGATTGCATATTCATTTGAGACCACACATGGATCCACCAGTGTCATTGCATGTGTGTTATTTTTACTAACAACAAATGGAGTCATTTCATGACTATTCTTTTCACATACCACATATGGATCCACCAATGTCATTGAAATGTGTGTTCTTTTGAGAGACCACACATGGATCAACCAGAGTCACTGCATGCGTGTTCTTTTTACTAACAACAACTAGAGTCATTGGATGTGTGATCTTTTCACAATCCACCTATGGATCCACCAGTGTCATTGCATGTGTGTTCTTCTCATTAACCACAGCTAGAGTCATTGCATGTGTGTTCTTTTCAGAGACCACACATGGATCCACCAGTGTCATTGCATGTGTGTTGTTTTTACTAACAACAACTGGAGTCATTTCATGACTATTCTTTTCACATACCACATATGGATCCACCAGTGTCATTGAAATGTGTGTTCTCTTCAAAGACCACATGTGGATCCACCAGTGTCATTGCATGTGTGTTCTTTTTGCTAACAACAACTAGAGTCATTTCATGACTATTCTTTTCACAATCCACCTATGGATCCACCAGTGTCATTGCATGTGTGTTCTCTTCAGAGACTACACATGGATCCACCAGTGTCATTGCATGTGTGTTCTTTTTACTAACAACAACTTGAGTCATTGCATGACTATTCTTTTCACGGACCACATGTGGATCCACTAGTGTCATTGAAATGTGTGTTCTCTTTAAAGACCACACATGCATAAACCAGAGTCATTGCATGTGTGTTCTTTTTACTAACAACAACTAGAGTCATTGCATGTGTGTTCTTTTCACAATCCACAAATGGATCCACCAGTGCCATTGCATGTGTGTTCTTCTCATTAACCACAGCTAGAGTCATTGCATATGTGTTCTCTTCAGAGATCACACATGGATCCACAAGTGTCATTGCATGTGTGTTCTTTTTACTATCAACAACCATAGTCATTGCATGTGTGTTCTTTTCACAATCCTCCTATGGATGCACCAGTGTCATTGCATGTGTGTTCTCTTCAGAGACAACACATGGATCCACCAGTGTCATTGCATGTGTGTTCTTTTTACTAACAACAACTTGAGTCATTTCATGACTATTCTTTTCACATACCACATATGGATCCACCAGTGTCATTGAAATGTGTGTTCTCTTCAGAGACCACACATGGATCAACCAGAGTCATTGCATGCGTGTTCTTTTTACTAACAACAACTAGAGTCATTGCATGTGTGTTCTTTTCACAATCCACCTATGGATCCACCAGTGTCATTGCATGTGTGTTCTTATCATTAACCACAGCTAGAGTCATTGCATGTGTGTTCTTTTCAGATACCACACATGGATCCATAAGTGTCATTGCATGTGTGTTCTTTTCAGATACCACACATGGATCCACAAGTGTCATTGCATGTGTGTTCTTTTTACTAACAACAGCTGGAGTCATTTCATTACTATTCTTTTCACATACCACATATGGATCCACTAGTGTCATTGAAATGTGTGTTCTCTTCAGAGACCACACATGGATCCACCAGTGTCATTGCATGTGTGCTCTTTTTACTAACAACAACTAGAGTCATTTCATGACTATTCTTTTCACATACCACATATGGATCCACTAGTATCATTGAAATGTGTGTTCTCTTCAGAGACCACACATGGATCCACCAGTGTCATTGCATATGTGTTCTTTTTACTAACAACAACCATATTCATTGCATGTGTGTTCTTTTCACAATCGACCTATGGATCCACCAGTGTCATTGCATGTGTGTTCTCTTTAGAGAGTACACATGGATCCACCAGTGTCATTGCATGTGTGTTCTTTTTACTAACAATAACTTGAGTCATTTCATGACTATTCGTTTCACAGACCACATGTGGATCCACCAGTGTCATTGAAATGTGTGTTATCTTTAAAGACCACACATGGATCAACCAGAGTCATTGCATGTGTGTTCTTTTTACTAACAACAACTAGAGTCATTGGATGTGTGTTCTTTTCACAATCCACCTATGGATCCACCAGTTTCATTCCATTTGTGTTCTTCTCATTAACCACAACTAGAGTCATTGCATGTGTGTTCTTTTTACTATCAACAACCATAGTCATTGCATGTGTGTTCTTTTCACAATCCTCCTATGGATGCACCAGTGTCATTGCATGTGTGTTCTCTTCAGAGACAACACATGGATCCACCAGTGTCATTGCATGTGTGTTCTTTTTACTAACAACAACTTGAGTCATTTCATGACTATTCTTTTCACATACCACATATGGATCCACCAGTGTCATTGAAATGTGTGTTTTCTTCAGAGACCACACATGGATCAACCAGAGTCATTGCATGCGTGTTCTTTTTACTAACAACAACTAGAGTCATTGCATGTGTGTTCTTTTCACAATCCACCTATGGATCCACCAGTGTCATTGCATGTGTGTTCTTATCATTAACCACAGCTAGAGTCATTGCATGTGTGTTCTTTTCAGATACCACACATGGATCCATAAGTGTCATTGCATGTGTGTTCTTTTCAGATACCACACATGGATCCACAAGTGTCATTGCATGTGTGTTCTTTTTACTAACAACAGCTGGAGTCATTTCATTACTATTCTTTTCACATACCACATATGGATCCACTAGTGTCATTGAAATGTGTGTTCTCTTCAGAGACCACACATGGATCCACCAGTGTCATTGCATGTGTGCTCTTTTTACTAACAACAACTAGAGTCATTTCATGACTATTCTTTTCACATACCACATATGGATCCACTAGTATCATTGAAATGTGTGTTCTCTTCAGATACCACACATGGATCCACCAGTGTCATTGCATGTGTGCTCTTTTTACTAACAACAACTAGAGTTATTGCATGTGTGTTCTTTTCACAATCCACCTATGGATCCACCAGTTTCATTCCATTTGTGTTCTTCTCATTAACCACAACTAGAGTCATTGCATGTGTGTTCTTTTTACTATCAACAACCATAGTCATTGCATGTGTGTTCTTTTCACAATCCTCCTATGGATGCACCAGTGTCATTGCATGTGTGTTCTCTTCAGAGACAACACATGGATCCACCAGTGTCATTGCATGTGTGTTCTTTTTACTAACAACAACTTGAGTCATTTCATGACTATTCTTTTCACATACCACATATGGATCCACCAGTGTCATTGAAATGTGTGTTCTCTTCAGAGACCACACATGGATCAACCAGAGTCATTGCATGCGTGTTCTTTTTACTAACAACAACTAGAGTCATTGCATGTGTGTTCTTTTCACAATCCACCTATGGATCCACCAGTGACATTGCATGTGTGTTCTTATCATTAACCACAGCTAGAGTCATTGCATGTGTGTTCTTTTCAGATACCACACATGGATCCATAAGTGTCATTGCATGTGTGTTCTTTTCAGATACCACACGTGGATCCACAAGTGTCATTGCATGTGTGTTCTTTTTACTAACAACTGCTGGAGTCATTTCATTACTATTCTTTTCACATACCACATATGGATCCACTAGTGTCATTGAAATGTGTGTTCTCTTCAGAGACCACACATGGATCCACCAGTGTCATTGCATGTGTTCTCTTTTTACTAACAACAACTAGAGTCATTTCATGACTATTCTTTTCACATACCACATATGGATCCACTAGTATCATTGAAATGTGTGTTCTCTTCAGAGACCACACATGGATCCACCAGTGTCATTGCATGTGTGCTCTTTTTACTAACAACAACTAGAGTCATTTCATGACTATTCTTTTCACATACCACATATGGATCCACTAGTATCATTGAAATGTGTGTTCTCTTTAGAGACCACACATGGATCCACCAGTGTCA
This sequence comes from Avena insularis, assembly GCA_023614405.1. Classification (NCBI taxonomy): domain Eukaryota; kingdom Viridiplantae; phylum Streptophyta; class Magnoliopsida; order Poales; family Poaceae; genus Avena; species Avena insularis. Next base: position 379,439,792 of record CM042688.1, read on the forward strand.
TTGCATATGTGTTCTTTTTACTAACAACAACCATATTCATTGCATGTGTGTTCTTTTCACAATCGACCTATGGATCCACCAGTGTCATTGCATGTGTGTTCTCTTTAGAGAGTACACATGGATCCACCAGTGTCATTGCATGTGTGTTCTTTTTACTAACAATAACTTGAGTCATTTCATGACTATTCTTTTCACAGACCACATGTGGATCCACCAGTGTCATTGAAATGTGTGTTATCTTTAAAGACCACACATGGATCAACCAGAGTCATTGCATGTGTGTTCTTTTTACTAACAACAACTAGAGTCATTGGATGTGTGTTCTTTTCACAATCCACCTATGGATCCACCAGTTTCATTCCATTTGTGTTCTTCTCATTAACCACAACTAGAGTCATTGCATGTGTGTTATTTTCAGAGACCACACATGGATCCACCAGTGTCATTGCATGTGTGTTCTTTTTACTAACAACAACTGGAGTCATTTCATGACTATTCTTTTCACATACCACATATGGAGCCACCAGTGTCATTGAAATGTGTGTTCTCTTCAGAGACCACACATGGATCCACCAGTGTCATTGCATGTGTATTCTTTTTACTAACAACAACTTGAGTCATTGCATGTGTGTTCTTTTCACAATCCACCTATGGATCCACCAGTGTCATTGCATGTGTGTTCTTCTTATTAACCACAGCTAGAGTCATTGCATGTGTGTTCTCTTCAGAGACCACACATGGATCCACCAGTGTCATTGTGTGAGTGCTCTTTTTACTAACAACATCTGGAGTCATTTCATGACTATTCTTTTCACATACCACATATGGATCCACAAGTGTCATTGAAATGTGTGTTTTCTTCAGAGACCACACATGGATCGACCAGTGTCATTGCATGTGTGTTCTTTTTACTAACAACAACCAGAGTCATTGCATGTGTGACACACATGGATATACCAGTGTCATTGCATGTGTGTTCTTTTTACTAACAACAATTGGAGTCATTTCATGACTATTCGTTTCATAGACCACATATGGGTCCACCAGTGTCATTGAAATGTGTGTTCTCTTCAGAGACCACACATGGATCAACCAGAGTCATTGCATGTGTGTTATTTTTACTAACAACAACTAGAGTCATTGCATGTGTGTTCTTTTCACAATCCACCTATGGATCCACCAGTGTCATTGCATGTGTGTTCTTCTCATTAACCACTGCTAGAGTCATTATATCTGTGTTTTCTTTGGAGACCACAAATGGATCCACCTATGTCATTGCATGTGTGTTCTTTTTACTAAGAACAACTGGAGTCATATCATGACTATTCTTTTCACATACCACATATGGATCCACCAGTATCCTTGAAATGTGTGTTCTCTTCAGAGACCACACATGGATCCACCAGTGTCATTGCATGTGTGTTCTTTTTACTAACAACAACCAGAGCCATTGCATGTGTGTTCTTTCCACAAACCACACATGGATCCACCAGAGTAATTGCATGTGTGTTAATGTCACAAACCACACATGAATCCACCAATGTCATTGCATGTGTGTTCTTTCCACAAACCACATATGGATCAACAAATGTCATTGCATGTGTGTTCTTTCCACAAACCACATATGGATCCACCAATGTCATTGCATGTGTGTTCTTTTCCACAAACCACACATGGATCCACCAGAGTAATTGCATGTGTGTTCTTTTCACAAACCACATATGGATCAACTAGAGTCAGTGCATGTGTGTTCTTTCCACAAACCACATATGGATCAAATAGAGTCACTGCATATGTGTTCTTTCCACAAACCACACATGGATCCACCAGAGTCATTGCATGTGTGGTCTTTCCTCAAACCACAAATGGATCCACCAATGTCATTACATGTGTGTTGTTTCCACAAACCACACATGGATCCACTAAAGTCATTGCATGTGTGTTCATGTCACAAACCACACATGGATCCACCAATGTCACTACATGAGTGTTGTTTCCACAAACCACATGGATCAACCAGAATCATTGAATATGTGTTCTTTCCACAAACCACACATGGATCCACCAATGTCATTTCTTGTGTGTTCTTTTCCACAAACCACATATGGATCCACCAATGGCATTGCATGTGTGTTATTGTCATAAACCACATATGGATCAACCAATGTCATTGCATGTGTGTTCATATCACAAACCACACATGGATCCACCAATGTCATTGCATGTGTGTTCTTTCCATGAACCACATATGGATCAACCAGAGTCATTGCATGTGTGTTCTTTCAACAAATCACACATGGATCCACCAGAGTAATTGCATGTGTGTTCATGTCACAAACCACACATGGATCCACCAGTGTCATTGCATGTGTGTTCATGTCACAAACCACATATGGATCAAGAAATGTCATTGCATGTGTGTTCTTTACACAAACCAAATATGGATCCACCAATGTCATTGGATGTGTGGTCTTTCCACAAACCACATATGGATCCACTAGAGTCATTGCATGTGTGTTCTTTTCACAAACCACATATGGATCCACTAGTGTCATTGCAATGTGTGTTCTCTTCAGAGTCCACAAATGGATTAACCAGAGTCATTGCATGTGTTTTTTTTCACAATCCACCTATGGATCCACCAGTGTCATTGCATGTGTGTTCTTCTCATTAACCACAGCTAGAGTCATTGCATGTGTGTTCTCTTCGGAGACCACACATGGATCCACCAGTGTTATTGCTTGTGTTTTCTTTTTACTAACAACAACTGGAGTCATTTCATGACTATTCTTTTCACATACCACATATGGATCCACCTGTGTCACTGAAATGTGTATTCTCTTCAGAGACGACACATGGATCCACCAGTGTCATTGCATGTGTGTTCTTTTTACTAACAACAACTAGAGTCATTGCATGTGTGTTCTTTTCACAATCCACCTATGGATCCACCAATGTCATTGCCTGTGTGTTCTTCTCATTAACCACAGCTAGATTCATTGCATGTGTGTTCTCTTCAGATACCACACATGGATCCACCAGTGTTATTGCTTGTGTTTTCTTTTTACTAACAACAACTAGAGTCATTTCATGACTATTGTTTTCACATACCACATATGGATCCACCTGTGTCATTGAAATGTGTATTATCTTCAAAGACCACACATGGATCCACCAGTGTCATTGCATGTGTGTTCTTTTTTACTTACAACAACTAGAGTCATTGCATGTGTGTTCTTTTCACAATCCACATATGGATCCACCGGTGTCATTGCACGTGTGTTCTCCTCATTAGCCACAGCCTTAGTCATTGCATGTGTGTTCTTTTCACAGACCACATATGGATCCACCATTGTCATTGAAATGTGTATTCTTTCATTAACCACACCAGGAGTCATTTCATGACTATTCTTTTCACATACCATATATGGATCCACCAGAGTTCATTGGATATGTGTTCTTTTCACATACCACACATGGATCCACCAGTGTCATTGAAATGTGTGTTCTCTTCAAACACCATACATGGATCCACCAGTGGCATTGCATGTGTGTTCTTTTTAGTAACAACAACTAGAGTCATTGCATGTGTGTTCTTTTCACAATCTACCTATGGATCCACCGGTGTCATTGCATGTGTGTTCTTCTCATTAACCACAGCTAGAGTCATTGCATGTGTGTTCTCTTCAGGGACCACACATGGATCCACCAGTGTCATTGCATGTGTGTTCTTTTTACTAACAACAACTAGAGTCATTTCATGACTATTCTTTTCACCGACCACATATGGATCCACTAGTGTCATTGAAATGTGTGTTCTCTTTAGAGACCACACATGGATCCACCAGTGTCATTGCATGTGTGTTCTTTTTACTAACAATAACTAAAGTCATTGCATGTGTGTTATTTTCACAAGCCACATATGGATCCACCAGTGTCATTGCATGTGTGTTCTTCTCATTAACCATATCTAGAGTCATTGCATGTGTGTTATTATTACAAACCACATATGGATCCACGATTGTCATTGAAATGTGTATTCTTTCATTAACCACACCTGGAGTCATTTCATGACTATTCTTTTCACAGACCATATATGGATCCAGCAGAGTTCATTGCATGTGTGTTTTCTTCACAGACCACACATGGATCCACCAGTGTCATTGCATGTGGTTCCAGCAGAGTTCATTGCTTGTGTGTTCTTTTCACAATCCACCTATGGATCCACCAGTGTCATTTCATGTGTGTTCTTCTCATTAACCACAGCTAGATTCATTGCATGTGTGTTCTTTTCACAAACCACATATGGATCCACCAGTGTCATTGAAATGTGTATTATTTTCAATGACAGCCGTTGGCCACAAATAATCGGGACACAGAGCTAACCAGCAATCGCTTCGGGCTTCTAGAAGACCCGATCCCCGATTGTTAGACGCCGTTGGATCGGGGTGCATGGACGATAAGGATGTCCATCGCGAGGGCGATCCGCGAGAAGTCTTTTCTGCAAACTGATTGGTAGTGGCAACGACGCTGGGCCTACGTCCTTACCCTTATCCCCTTAACCTAGGGGCCGAAGATCAGATCGTGTTACTTGATCGCCATGGAGAGGGAGAGGCCCAAAGTCAGGTAGCACGAGGCTCAGATGTTTGCCCACTACTACATACTCGTGCCGCCGTTCGCGAGGCTTCTGGCTGGCTTCAAGCTCAGCTACGCTGGGGTTCTTGTCGCACCGCTCTTTTGTGACAACACGTTGGCGAGGCAGATCGAGGAGCGCTGCCGCCAGCTGCCGGAGCGGAAGAGGGTAATGGCACGCTACTCGTGCACGAGCGCGTACTGGCGAAAGCTGTTTAAGAAAGAGCAGGCTGCGTTGATTGAGCTGTGTGGAACCCACCGGCGGGAAATCCACCCGGATCTGCGCAACCCCTAAGGGAGGCAGCGCTTCTGGGTAGTACCTAGGCATACGACCTCCACCGTTATCGACGCGGCGTGCCGTGAAGAATCCATGAGGAGGAGGTACGCTGCTGAGAACGTTGGCATTGATTCCGACACGGAGGAGGCTGGCGGCGATGCGGACACTGTCGTTGATGATGGAGACTACAGGAGCGTCATAGTAGATTAGGTCCACATAAGCATAAATTAAATCTATGTACGGTATCTTAATGCCCTCTTTGGATCTGGGTCACTTGCATCATGGTCGATTATCGTCATAATCTATATATGTTGGCCATGTTTTAGTTGTCTTTGTCTTTGAAACTAGTTGAAACTCGTCCGATCCTGAAAATAAAGTTCGCGCGTTCCTGGCATATCGGATGGGACAATACGCAGACTCTGCTCCCAGCACGTGATGGCACAACCATAATTTGGAGTGCGCCAAAGAAGAAGGGATCGAGTGTGTTGTAATAGTATACTACTCCTATCCAGATATAATTGACTTAGTCTTTTTTAGATATTTAATAAATGTGTCTATACCCAAAACATGTCTAGATACATGTTTTAGGTTTCTCTGTCTTTCAAACTAATCAAAAGTCGTCAAATTCTGAACAAACAAAGTCATTGCGTTCAGATCTGATGGGACAATACGCTGACTCTGCTACTTGATGGCATAGCCATAATTATGGAGTGCGCTAGAGGAGATGGGAACTAGTAGCTGCGTCCATACGCAGGTAAAAAATTAATGTAATAATATTTCAAAAATTGTAATCTGGTCCACATGACCCCATCACAGACACGTTGCATGCACCAGATATAAATAAAGATGACATGACTAGTTTAGTTTCAATGGTATAATTCAACGTACGACGTTACTGTGCCCACATCTTTCTTCTCCTCTTATTAGTCTGCTAGCCCACGTTGCATTAAGCATCAGTCGATGAGGATAAAAGATGATAAAATGGCAAATAAAACAATTTTTAAGCTTACCTTTCATCTGGAGAATCGTACAAAGATGAAATTGACAGGGATTTATTATTTCTCCTGCAGTTAGCCGAAAGATCCTCAAGAACATCCTCAATCACCCCTGCAACTTCTTCATATTATAATACACCTCTATTATTTGCACATGTGTTCTTTTTACTAACAACAACTAGAGTCATTGGATGTGTGTTCTTTTCACAATCCACCTATGGATCCACCAGTGTCATTGCATGTCTGTTATTCTCATTAACCACAGCTAGAGTCATTGCATGTGTGTTCTCTTCAGAGACCACACATGGATCCACTAGTGTCATTGCATGTGTGTTATTTTTACTAATAACAACTTGAGTCATTTCATGACTATGTTTTTCACATACCACATATGGATCCACCAGTGTCATTGAAACGCGTGTTATCTTCAGAGACAACACATGGATCAACCAGAGTCATTGCATGCGTGTTCTTTTTACTAAGAACAACTAGAGTCATTGCATGTGTGTTCTTTTCACAATCCACCTATGGATCCACCAGTGTCATTGCATGTGTGTTCTTATCATTAACCACAGCTAGAGTCATTGCATGTGTGTTCTTTTCAGAGACGACACATGGATCCACCAGTGTCATTGCATGTGTGTTCTTTGTACTAACAACAACTGGAGTCATCTCATGACTATTCTTTTCACATACCACATATGGATCCACCAGTGTCATTGAAATGTGTGTTCTCTTCAGAGACCACACATGGATCCACCCGTGTCATTGCATGTGTATTCTTTTTACTAAGAACAACTTGAGTCATTGCATGTGTGTTCTTTTCACAATCCACCTATGGATCCACCAGTGTCATTGCATGTGTGTTATTCTCATTAACCACAGCTAGAGTCATTGCATGTGTGTTCTCTTCAGAGACCACACATGGATCCACCAGTGTCATTTTTTCTGTGCAATTTTTACTAACAACAACTGGAGTTATTTCAAGACTATTCTTTTCACATACCACATATGGATCCACCAGTGTCATTCAAATGTGTGTTCTCTTCAGAGACCAAACATGGATCCACACGTGTCATTGCATGTGTGCTCTTTTTACAAACAACAATTGGAGTCATTTCATGACTATTCTTTTCACATACCACATATGGATCCACCAGTGTCATTGAAATGTGTGTTCTCTTCAGAGACCACACATGGATCCTCCAGTGTCATTGCATGTGTGTTCTTTTTACTAACAACAACCAGAGTCATTGCATGTGTGTTCTTTTCACAATCCACCTATGGATCCACTAGTGTCATTGCATGTGTGTTCTTCTCATTAACCACAGCTAGAGTCATTGCATATGTGTTCTCTTCAGAGACCACACATGGATCCACCAGTGTCATTGCATGTGTGTTCTTTTTACTATCAACAACCATAGTCATTGCATGTGTGTTCTTTTCACAATCCTCCTATGGATCCACCAGTGTCATTGCATGTGTCTTCTCTTCAGACACTACACATGGATCCACCAGTGTCATTGCATGTGTGTTCTTTTTACTAACAACAACTTGAGTCATTTCATGACTATTCTTTTCACATACCACATATGGATCCACCAGTGTCATTGAAATGTGTGTTCTCTTCAGAGACCACACATGGATCAACCAGAGTCATTGCATGCGTGTTCTTTTTACTAACACCAACTAGAGTCATTGCATGTGTGTTCTTTTCACAATCCACCTATGGATCCACCAGTGTCATTGCATGTGTGTTCTTATCATTAACCACAGCTAGAGTCATTGCATGTGTGTTCTCTTCAGAGACCACACATGGATCCACCAGTGTCATTGCATGTGTGTTATTTTTACTAACAACAACTGGAGTCATTTCATGACTATTCTTTTCACATACCACATATGGATCCACCAGTGTCATTGAAATGTGTGTTCTTTTCAGAGACCACACATGGATCAACTAGAGTCATTGCATGTGTGTTCTTTTTACTAACCACAACTAGAGTCATTGGATGTGTGTTCTTTTCACAATCCACCTATGGATCCACCAGTGTCATTTCATGTGTGTTCTTCTCATTAACCACAGCTAGAGTCATTGCATGTGTGTTCTTTTCAGAGACCGCACATGGATCCACCAGTGTCATTGTATGTGTGTTCTTTTTACTAACAACAACTGGAGTCATTTCATGACTATTCTTTTCACATACCACATATGGATCCACTAGTGTCATTGAAATGTGTGTTCTCTTCAGAGACCACACATGGATCCACCAGTGTCATTGCATGTGTATTCTTTTTACTAACAACAGCTTGAGTCATTGCATGTGTGTTCTTTTCACAATCCACCTATGGATCCACCAGTGTCATTGCATGTGTGTTCTTCTTATTAACCACAGCTAGAGTCATTGCATGTGTGTTCTCTTCAGAGACCACACATGGCTCCACCAGTGTCTTTGTGTGAGTGCTCTTTTTACTAACAACATCTAGAGTCATTTCTTGACTATTCTTTTCACATACCACATATGGATCCACAAGTGTCATTGAAATGTGTGTTTTCTTCAGAGACCACACATGGATCGACCAGTGTCATTGCATGTGTGTTCTTTTTACTAACAATAACCAGAGTCATTGCATGTGTGACACACATGGATCTACCAGTATCATTGCATGTGTGTTCTTTTTACTAACAACAACCGGAGTCGTTTCATGACTACTCGTTTCATAGACCATATATGGATCCACCAGTATCATTGAAATGTGTGTTCTCTTCAGAGACCACACATGGATCCACCAGTGTCATTGCATGTGTGTTCTTTTTACTAACAACAACCAGAGTCATTGCATGTGTGTTCTTTCCACAAACCACACATGGATCCACCAAAGTAATTGCATGTGTGTTAATGTCACAAACCACACATGGATCCACCAATGTCATTGCATGTGTGTTATTTCCACAAACCACATATGCATCAACAAATGTCATTGCATGTGTGTTCTTTCCACAAACCACATATGGATCCACAATTTTCATTGCATGTGTGTTGTTTTCCACAAACCACACATGGATCCACCAGAGTAATTGCATGTGTGTTCTTTTCACAAACCACATATGGATCAAATAGAGTCATTGCATGTGTGTTCTTTGCACAAACCACACATGGATCCACCAGAGTCATTGCATGTGTGGTCTTTCCACAAACCACAAATGGATCCACCAATGTCATTACATGTGTGTTCTTTCCACAAACCACACATGGATCCACTAGAGTCATTGCATGTGTGTTAATGTCACAAACCACACATGGATCCACCAATGTCACTACATGCGTGTTCTTTCCACAAACCACATGGATCAACCAGAATCATTGAATATGTGTTCTTTCCACAAACCACATATGGATCCACCAATGTCATTGCATATGTGTTCTTTTCCACAAACCACATATCGATCCACCAATGGCGTTGCATGTGTGTTTTTGTCATAAACCACATATGGATCAACCAATGTCATTGCATGTGTGTTCATGTCACAAAGCACACATGGATCCACCAATGTCATTGCATTTGTGTTCTTTCAATGAACCACATATGGATCAACCAGAGGCATTGCATGTGTGTTCTTTCAACAAATCACACATGGATCCACCAGAGTAATTGCATGTGTGTTCATGTCACAAACCACACATGGATCCACCAGTGTCATTGCATGTGTGTTCCTTTCACAAACCACATATGGATCAAGAAATGTCATTGCATGTGTGTTCTTTCCACAAAGCAAATATGGATCCACCAATGTCATTGCATGTGTGGTCTTTCCACAAACCACATATGGATCCACTAGAGTCATTGTATGTGTGTTCTTTTCACAAACCACATATGGATCCACTAGTGTCATTGAAATGTGTGTTCTCTTCAGAGTACACAAATGGATTAACCAGAGTCATTGCATGTGTGTTCTTTTTACTAACAACAACTAAAGTCATTGCATGTGTGTTCTTTTCACAATCCACCTATGGATCCACCAGTGTCATTGCATGTGTGTTCTTCTCATTAACCACAGCTAGAGTCATTGCATGTGTGTTCTCTTTACAGACCACACATGGATCCACCAGTGTTATTGCTTGTGTTTTCTTTTTACTAACAAAAACTTGAGTCATTTCATGACTATTCTTTTCACATACCACATATGGATCCACCAGTGTCATTGAAATGTGTATTCTCTTCAGAGACCACACATGGATCCACCAGTGTCATTGCATGTGTGTTCTTTTTACTTACAACAACTAGAGTCATTGCATGTGTGTTCTTTTCACAATCCACATATGGATCCACCGGTGTCATTGCATGTGTGTTCTTCTCATTAACCACAACTAGAGTCATTGCATGTGTGTTTTCTTCAGAAACCACACATGGATCCACTAGTGTCATTGCATGTGTGCTCTTTTTCCAAACAACAACTAGAGTCATTTCATGACTATTATTTTCACATACCACATATGGATCCACCAGTGTCACTGAAATGTGTGTTCTCTTCAAAGACCACACATGGATCCACCAGTGTCATTGCATGTGTGTTCTTTCTACTAAGAACAACTGGAGTCATTTCATGACTATTCTTATCACAGACCACATATGGATCCACCGGTGTCATTGAAATGTGTGTTCTCTTCAGAGACCCCACATGGATCAACCAGAGTCATTTCATGTGTGTTCTTTTTACTAACAACAACTAGAGTCATTGCATGTGTGTTCTTTTCACAATCCACCTATGGATCCACCAGTGTTGTTGCATGTGTGTTCTTCTCATTAACCACAGCCTTAGTCGTTGCATGTGTGCTCTTTTTACTAACAACAACTAGTGTGCTTTCATGAATATTATTTTCACATACCACATATGGATCCACCAGTGTCATTGAAATGTGTGTTCTCTTCAGAGACCACACATGGATCCACCAGTGTCATTGCATGTGTGTTCTTTTTACTAACAACAACCAGAGTCATTGCATGTGTGTTCTTTTCACAATCCACCTATGGATCCACCAGTGTCATTGTATGTGTGTTCTTTTCATTAACCATAGCTAGAGTCATTGAATGTGTGTTCTTTTCATAGACCACATATGGAACCACCATTGTCATTGAAATGTGTATTCTTTCATTAACCACATCTGGAGTCATTTCATGACTGTTCTTTTCAAAGACCACATATGGATCCACCAGTGTCATTGAAATGTGTGTTCTCTTCAGAGACTACACATGGATCAGCCAGAGTCATTGCATGTGTGTTCTTTTTACTAGCATATGGATCAACCAATGTCATTGCATGTGTGTTCATGTCACAAATCACACATGGATCCACCAATGTCATTGCATGTGTGTTCTTTCCATGAACCACGTATGGATCAACCAGAGAAATTGCATGCGCGTTCTTTCCACAAAACACATATGGATCCACCAATGTCATTGCATGAGTGTTCTTTTCCAAAAACCACATATGGATCCACTAGAGTCATTGCATGTGTGGTCTTTCAGCAAACCACACATGGATCCACTAGAGTCATTGCATGTGTGTTCTTTCCACAAACCACATATGGCTCCACCAGAGTCATTGCATGTGTGTTCTTTTCATAAACCATATATGGATGAACCAATGGCATTGCATGTGTGTTCTTTTCACACAAACCACATATGGATAAACCAATGCCATTGCATGTGTGTTCTTTCCACAAACCACATATGTATCCACTAGAGTAATTGCATGTGTGTTGTTTTCCACAAACCACATATGGATCCACTAGAGTCATTGCATGTGTGTTCTTTCCACAAAATACATATGGATCCACCAGAGTCATTGCATGTGTGTTATTTTCCACAAACAACATGGATCAACCAATGGCATTGCATGTGTGTTATTTCCACAAACCGCATATGGATCCACCAATGGCATTGCATGTGTGTTCTTTCCACAAACCACATGGATCAACAAGAGTCATTGCATCTGTGTTCTTTCCACAAACCACACATGGATCCACCAAAGTAATTGCATGTGTGTTAATGTCACAAACCACACATGGATCCACCAATGTCATTGCATGTTTGTTATTTCCACAAACCACATATGGATCCACCAATGTCATTTCATGTGTGTTCTTTTCCACAAACCACACATGGTTCCACCAGAGTAATTGCATGTGTGTTCTTTTCACAAACCACATATGGATCAAACATAGTCATTGCATGTGTGTTCTTTCCACAAACCACACATGGATCCACCAGAGTCATTGCATGTGTGGTCTTTCCACAAACCACAAATGGATCCACCAATGTCATTACATGTGTGTCCTTTCCACAAACCACACATGGATCCACTAGAGTCATTGCATGTGTGTTCATGTCACAAACCACACATGGATCCATCAATGTCACTACATGCGTGTTCTTTCCACAAACCACATATGGATCCACCAATGTCATTGCATATGTGTTCTTTTCCACAAACCACATATGGATCCACCAATGGCATTGCATGTGTGTTATTGTCATAAACCACATATGGATCAACCAATGTCATTGCATGTGTGTTCATGTCACAAACCACACATGGATCAACCAGAGTCATTGCATGTGTGTTCTTTCAACAAATCACACATGGATCAACCAGAGTCATTGCATGTGTGTTCATGTCACAAACCACACATGGATCCACCAGAGTAATTGCATGTGTGTTCATGTCACAAACCACACATGGATCCACCAGTGTCATTGCATGTGTGTTCCTTTCACAAACCACATATGGATCAAGAAATGTCATTGCATGTGTGTTCTTTCCACAAACCAAATATGGATCCACCAATGTCATTGCATGTGTGGTCTTTCCACAAACCACATATGGATCCACTAGAGTCATTGTATGTGTGCTCTTTTCACAAACCACATATGGATCCACTAGTGTCATTGAAATGTGTGTTCTCTTTAGAGTCCACAAATGGATTAACCAGAGTCTATGCATGTGTGTTCTTTTTACTAACAACAACTAAAGTCATTGCATGTGTGTTCTTTTCACAATCCACCTATGGATCCACCAGTGTCATTGCATGTGTGTTCTTCTCATTAACCACAGCTAGAGTCATTGCATGTGTGTTCTCTTCAGAGACCACACATGGATCCACCAGTGTTATTGCTTGTGTTTTCTTTTTACTAACAACAACTTGAGTCATTTCATGACTATTCTTTTCACATACCACATATGGATCCACCAGTGTCATTGAAATGTGTATTCTCTTCAGAGACCACACATGGATCCACCAGTGTCATTGCATGTGTGTTCTTTTTACTTACAACAACTAGAGTCATTGCATGTGTGTTCTTTTCACAATCCACATATGGATCCACCGGTGTCATTGCATGTGTGTTCTTCTCATTAACCACAACTAGAGTCATTGCATGTGTGTTCTCTTCAGAAACCACACATGGATCCACCAGTGTCATTGCATGTGTGCTCTTTTTCCTAACAACAACTGGAGTCATTTCATGACTATTATTTTCACAAACCACATATGGATCCACCATTGTCACTGAAATGTGTGTTCTCTTCAGAGACCACACATGGATCCACCAGTGTCATTGCATGTGTGTTCTTTTTACTAAGAACAACTGGAGTCATTTCATGACTATTCTTTTCACAGACCACATATGGATCCACCGGTGTCATTGAAATGTGTGTTCTCTTCAGAGACCCCACATGGATCAACCAGAGTCATTTCATGTGTGTTCTTTTTACTAACAACAACTAGAGTCATTGCATGTGTGTTCTTTTCACAATCCACCTATGGATCCACCAGTGTCGTTGCATGTGTGTTCTTCTCATTAACCACAGCCTTAGTCGTCGCATGTGTGTTCTTTTCACAGACCACATATGGATCCACCATTGTCATTGCATGTGTGCTCTTTTTACTAACAACAACTAGTGTTCTTTCATGAATATTATTTGCACATACCACATATGGATCCACCAGTGTCATTGAAATGTGTGTTCTCTTCAGAGACCACACATGGATCCACCAGTGTCATTGCATGTGTGTTCTTTTTACTAACAACAACCAGAGTCATTGCATGTGGGTTCTTTTCACAATCCACCTATGGATCCACCAGTGTCATTGTATGTGTGTTCTTTTCATTAACCATAGCTAGAGTCATTGGATGTGTGTTCTTTTCACAGACCACATATGGAACCACCATTGTCATTGAAATGTGTATTCTTTCATTAACCACATCTGGAGTCATTTCATGACTGTTCTTTTCAAAGACCACATATGGATCCACTAGTGTCATTGAAATGTGTGTTCTCTTTAGAGACCACACATGGATCCACCAGTGTCATTGCATGTGTGTTCTTTTTACTAGCATATGGATCAACCAATGTCATTGCATGTGTGTTCATGTCACAAATCACACATGGATCCACCAATGTCATTGCATGTGTGTTCTTTCCATGAACCACGTATGGATCAACCAGAGAAATTGCATGCGCGTTCTTTCCACAAAACACATATGGATCTACCAATATCATTGCATGAGTGTTCTTTTCCAAAAGCCACATATGGATCCACTAGAGTCATTGCATGTGTGGTCTTTCCACAAACCACACATGGATCCACTAGAGTCATTGCATGTGTGTTCTTTCCACAAACCACATATGGCTCCACCAGAGTCATTGCATGTGTGTTCTTTTCACAAACCATATATCGATCAACCAATGGCATTGCATGTGTGTTCTTTTCACACAAACCACATATGGATAAACCTATGTCATTGCATGTGTGTTCTTTCCACAAACCACATATGTATCCACTAGAGTAATTGCATGTGTGTTCTTTTCCACAAACCACATATGGATCCACTAGAGTCATTGCATGTGTGTTCTTTCTACAAACTACATATGGATCCACCAGAGTCATTGCATGTGTGTTATTTTCCACAAATCACATGGATCAACCAATGGCATTTCATGTGTGTTATTTCCACAAACCGCATATGGATCCACCAATGGCATTGCATGTGTGTTCTCTCCACAAACCACATGGATCAACCAGAGTCATTGCATGTGTGTTCTTTCCAAAAACCACACATGGATCCACCAGAGTAATTGCATGTGTGTTAATGTCACAAACGACACATGGATCCACCAATGTCATTGCATGTGTGTTCTTTCGACAAACCACATATGGATCAACAAATGTCATTGCATGTGTGTTCGTTCCACAAACCACATATGGATCCACCAATGTCATTGCATGTGTGTTCTTTTCCACAACCCACACATGGATCCACTAGAGTAATTGCATGTGTGTTCTTTTCACAAACCGCATATGGATCAACCAGAGTCATTGCATGTGTGTTCTTTCCACAAACCACACATGCATCCACCAGAGTCATTGCATGTGTGGTCTTTCCACAAACCACAAATGGATCCACCAATGTCATTACATGTGTGTTCTTTCCACAAACCACACATGGATCCACTAGAGTCATTGCATGTGTGTTCATGTCACAAACCACACATGGATCCACCAATGTCACTACATGCGTGTTCTTTCCACAAACCAATGGATCAACCAGAATCATTGCATACGTGTTCTTTCCACAAACCACATATGGATCCACCAATGTCATTTCTTGTGTGTTCTTTTCCACAAACCACATATGGATCCACCAATGGCATTGCATGTGTGTTATTGTCATAAACCACATATGGATCAACCAATGTCATTACATGTGTGTTCATGTCACAAACCATACATGGATCCACCAATGTCACTGCATCTGTGTTCTTTCCATGAACCACATATGGATCAACCAGAGTCATTGCATGTGTGTTCTTCTAACAAATCACACATGGATCCACCAGAGTAATTGCATGTGTGTTCATGTCACAAACCACACATGGATCCACCAGTGTCATTGCATGTGTGTTCATGTCACAAACCACATATGGATCAAGAAATGTCATTGCATGTGTGTTCTTTCCACAAACCAAATATGGATCCACCAATGTCATTGCATGTGTGGTCTTTCCACAAACCACATATGGATCCACTAGAGTCATTGCATGTGTGTTCTTTTCACAAACCACATATGGATCCACTAGTGTCATTGAAATGTGTGTTCTTTTCAGAGTCCACAAATGGATTAACCAGAGTCATTGCATCTGTGTTATTTTTACTAACAACAACTAAAGTCATTGCATGTGTGTTCTTTTCACAATCCACCTATGGATCCACCAGCGTCATTGCATGTGTGTTCTTCTCATTAACCACAGCTAGAGTCATTGCATGTGTGTTCTCTTCGGAGACCACACATGGATCAACCAGTGTTATTGCTTGTGTTTTCTTTTTACTAACAACAACTTGAGTCATTTCATGACTATTCTTTTCACATACCACATATGGATCCACTAGTGTCATTGAAATGTGTATTCTCTTCAGAGACCACACTTGGATCCACCAGTGTTATTGCTTGTGTTTTCTTTTTACTAACAACAACTTGAGTCATTTCATGACTATTCTTTTCACATACCACATATGGATCCACCAGTGTCATTGAAATGTGTATTCTCTTCAGAGACCACACATGGATCCACCAGTGTCATTGCATGTGTGTTCTTTTTACTTACAACAACTAGAGTCATTGCATGTGTGTTCTTTTCACAATCCACATATGGATCCACCGGTGTCATTGCATGTGTGTTCTTCTCATTAACCACAACTAGAGTCATTGCATGTGTGTTCTCTTCAGAAACCACACATGGATCCACCAGTGTCATTGCATGTGTGCTCTTTTTCCTAACAACAACTGGAGTCATTTCATGACTATTATTTTCACAAACCACATATGGATCCACCATTGTCACTGAAATGTGTGTTCTCTTCAGAGACCACACATGGATCCACCAGTGTCATTGCATGTGTGTTCTTTTTACTAAGAACAACTGGAGTCATTTCATGACTATTCTTTTCACAGACCACATATGGATCCACCGGTGTCATTGAAATGTGTGTTCTCTTCAGAGACCCCACATGGATCAACCAGAGTCATTTCATGTGTGTTATTTTTACTAACAACAACTAGAGTCATTGCATGTGTGTTCTTTTCACAATCCACCTATGGATCCACCAAAGGTCGTTGCATGTGTGTTCTTCTCATTAACCACAGCCTTAGTCGTCGCATGTGTGTTCTTTTCACAGACCACATATGGATCCACCATTGTCATTGCATGTGTGCTCTTTTTACTAACAACAACTAGTGTTCTTTCATGAATATTATTTGCACATACCACATATTGATCCACCAGTGTCATTGAAATGTGTGTTCTCTTCAGAGACCACACATGGATCCACCAAAGGTCATTGCATGTGTGTTCTTTTTACTAACAACAACCAGAGTCATTGCATGTGTGTGTTTTTCACAATCCACCTATGGATCCACCAGTGTCATTGTATGTGTGTTCTTTTCATTAACCATAGCTAGAGTCATTGGATGTGTGTTCTTTTCACAGACCACATATGGAACCACCATTGTCATTGAAATGTGTATTATTTCATTAACCACATCTGGAGTCATTTCATGACTGTTCTTTTCAAAGACCACATATGGATCCACTAGTGTCATTGAAATGTGTGTTCTCTTTAGAGACCACACATGGATCCACCAGTGTCATTGCATGTGTGTTCTTTTTACTAGCATATGGATCAACCAATGTCATTGCATGTGTGTTCATGTCACAAATCACACATGGATCCACCAATGTCATTGCATGTGTGTTCTTTCCATGAACCACGATGGATCAACCAGAAATTGCATGCTGTTCTTTCCACAAAACACATATGGATCTACCAATATCATTGCATGAGTGTTCTTTTCCAAAAGCCACATATGGATCCACTAGAGTCATTGCATGTGGTCTTTCCACAAACCACACATGGATCCACTAGAGTCATTGCATGTGTTCTTTCCACAAACCACATATGGCTCCACCAGAGTCATTGCATGTGTGTTCTTTTCACAAACCATATATCGATCAACCAATGGCATTGCATGTGTGTTCTTTTCACACAAACCACATATGGATAAACCTATGTCATTGCATGTGTGTTCTTTCCACAAACCACATATGTATCCACTAGAGTAATTGCATGTGTGTTCTTTTCCACAAACCACATATGGATCTACTAGAGTCATTGCATGTGTGTTCTTTCTACAAACTACATATGGATCCACCAGAGTCATTGCATGTGTGTTATTTTCCACAAATCACATGGATCAACCAATGGCATTTCATGTGTGTTATTTCCACAAACCGCATATGGATCCACCAATGGCATTGCATGTGTGTTCTCTCCACAAACCACATGGATCAACCAGAGTCATTGCATGTGTGTTCTTTCCAAAAACCACACATGGATCCACCAGAGTAATTGCATGTGTGTTAATGTCACAAACGACACATGGATCCACCAATGTCATTGCATGCGTGTTCTTTCGACAAACCACATATGGATCAACAAATGTCATTGCATGTGTGTTCGGTCCACAAACCACATATGGATCCACCAATGTCATTGCATGTGTGTTCTTTTCCACAACCCACACATGGATCCACTAGAGTAATTGCATGTGTGTTCTTTTCACAAACCGCATATGGATCAACCATCATTGCATGTGTGTTCTTTCCACAAACCACACATGCATCCACCAGAGTCATTGCATGTGTGGTCTTTCCACAAACCACAAATGGATCCACCAATGTCATTACATGTGTGTTCTTTCCACAAACCACACATGGATCCACTAGAGTCATTGCATGTGTGTTCTTTTCACAAACCACATATGGATCCACTAGTGTCATTGAAATGTGTGTTCTCTTCAGAGTCCACAAATGGATTAACCAGAGTCATTGCATCTGTGTTATTTTTACTAACAACAACTAAAGTCATTGCATGTGTGTTCTTTTCACAATCCACCTATGGATCCACCAGCGTCATTGCATGTGTGTTCTTCTCATTAACCACAGCTAGAGTCATTGCATGTGTGTTCTCTTCGGAGACCACACATGGATCTACCAGTGTTATTGCTTGTGTTTTCTTTTTACTAACAACAACTTGAGTCATTTCATGACTATTCTTTTCACATACCACATATGGATCCACTAGTGTCATTGAAATGTGTATTCTCTTCAGAGACCACACTTGGATCCACCAGTGTCATTGCATGTGTGTTCTTTTTACTTACAACAACTAGAGTCATTGCATGTGTGTTCTTTTCACAATCCACATATGGATCCACCGGTGTCATTGCATGTTTGTTCTTCTGATTAACCACAACTAGAGTCATTGCATGTGTGTTCTCTTCAGAGATCACACATGGATCCACCAGTGTCATTGCATGTGTGCTCTTTTTACTAACAATAACTAGAGTCATTTCATGACTATTCTTTTCAGATACCACATATGGATCCACTAGTATCATTGAAATGTGTGTTCTCTTTAGAGACCACACGTGGATCCACCAGTGTCATTGCATATGTGTTCTTTTTACTAACAACAACTAGAGTCATTTCATGACTATTCTTTTCACAATCCACCTATGGATCCACCAGTGTCATTGCATGTGTGTTCTCTTCACAGACTACACATGGATCCACCAGTGTCATTGCATGTGTGTTCTTTTTACTAACAACAACTTGAGTAATTTCATGACTATTCCTTGCACGAACAACATGTGGATCCACCAGTGTCATTGAAGACCACACATTCATAAACCAGAGTCATTGCATGTGTGTTGTTTTTACTAACAACAACTAGAGTCATTGCATGTGTGTTCTTTTCACAATCCACCTATGGATCCACCAGTGTCATTGCATGTGTGGTCTTCTCATTAACCACATCTAGAGTCATTGCATATGTGTTCTCTTCAGAGACCACACATGGATCCACCAGTGTCATTGCATGTGTGTTCTTTTTACTATCAACAACCATAGTCATTGCATGTGTGTTCTTTTCACAATCCTCCTATGGATCCACCAGTGGCATTGCATGTGTGTTCTCTTCAGAGACTACACATGGATCCACCAGTGTCATTGCATGTGTGTTATTTTTACTAACAACAACTTGAGTCATTTCATGACTATTCTTTTCACGTACCACATATGGATCCACCAGTGTCATTGAAATGTGTGTTCTCTTTAGATACCACACATGGATCAACCAGAGTCATTGCATGTGTGTTCTTTTTACTAACAACAACTAGAGTCATTGCATGTGTGTTCTTTTCACAATCCACCTATGGATCCACCAGTGTCATTGCATGTGTGTTCTTATCATTAACCACAGCTAGAGTCATTGCATGTGTGTTGTTTTTAGATACCACACATGGATCCACAAGTGTCATTGCATGTGTGTTCTTTTCAGATACCACACATGGATCCACAAGTTTCATTGCATGTGTGTTCTTTTTACTAACAACAAGTGGAGTCATTTCATGACTATTCTTTTCACATACCACATATGGATCCACCAGTGTCATTGAAATGTGTGTTCTCTTCAGAGACCACTCATGGATCCACCATTGTCATTGCATGTGTGCTCTTTTTACTAACAACAACTAGAGTCATTTCATGACTATTCTTTTAACATACCACATATGGATCCACTAGATTCATTGCATGTGTGTTCTTTCCACAAACTACATATGTATCCACTAGAGTCATTGCATATGTGTTATTTTCCACAAACCAGATGGATCAACCAATGGCATTGCATGTGTGTTATTTCCACAAACTGCATATCGATCCAACAATGGCATTGCATGTGTGTTCTTTCCACAAACCACATGGATCAACCAGATTCTTTGCATGTGTGTTCTTTCCACAAACCACACATGGATCCACCAGAGTCATTGCATGTGTGGTCTTTCCACAAACCACAAATGGATCCACCAATGTCATTACATGTGTCTTCTTTCCACAAACCACACATGGATCCACTAGAGTCATTGCATGTGTGTTCATGTCAGAAACCACACATGGATCCACCAATGTCACTACATGCGTGTTCTTTCCACAATCCACATGGATCAACCAGAATCATTGAATATGTGTTCTTTCCACAAACCACATATGGATCCACCAGTGTTATTGAAATGTGTGTTCTCTTGAGAGACCACACATGGATCCACCAGTGTCATTGCATGTGTTTTCTTTTTACTAACAACAACCAGAGTCATTGCATGTGTGTTCTTTTCACAATCCACCTATGGATCCACCAGCGTCATTGCATGTGTGTTCTTCTCATTAACCACAGCTAGAGTCATTGCATGTGTGTTCTCTTCGGAGACCACACATGGATCAACCAGTGTTATTGCTTGTGTTTTCTTTTTACTAACAACAACTTGAGTCATTTCATGACTATTCTTTTCACATACCACATATGGATCCACTAGTGTCATTGAAATGTGTATTCTCTTCAGAGACCACACTTGGATCCACCAGTGTCATTGCATGTGTGTTCTTTTTACTTACAACAACTAGAGTCATTGCATGTGTGTTCTTTTCACAATCCACATATGGATCCACCGGTGTCATTGCATGTTTGTTCTTCTGATTAACCACAACTAGAGTCATTGCATGTGTGTTCTCTTCAGAGATCACATGGATCCTGATGTCATTGCATGTGTGCTCTTTTTACTAACAATAACTAGAGTCATTTCATGACTATTCTTTTCAGATACCACATATGGATCCACTAGTATCATTGAAATGTGTGTTCTCTTTAGAGACCACACGTGGATCCACCAGTGTCATTGCATATGTGTTCTTTTTACTAACAACAACTAGAGTCATTTCATGACTATTCTTTTCACAATCCACCTATGGATCCACCAGTGTCATTGCATGTGTGTTCTCTTCACAGACTACACATGGATCCACCAGTGTCATTGCATGTGTGTTCTTTTTACTAACAACAACTTGAGTCATTTCATGACTATTCCTTGCACGGACCACATGTGGATCCACCAGTGTCATTGAAACGTGTGTTCTCTTTAAAGACCACACATTCATAAACCAGAGTCATTGCATGTGTGTTGTTTTTACTAACAACAACTAGAGTCATTGCATGTGTGTTCTTTTCACAATCCACCTATGGATCCACCAGTGTCATTGCATGTGTGGTCTTCTCATTAACCACATCTAGAGTCATTGCATATGTGTTCTCTTCAGAGACCACACATGGATCCACCAGTGTCATTGCATGTGTGTTCTTTTTACTATCAACAACCATAGTCATTGCATGTGTGGTCTTTTCACAATCCTCCTATGGATCCACCAGTGTCATTGCATGTGTGTTCTCTTCAGAGACTACACATGGATCCACCAGTGTCATTGCATGTGTGTTATTTTTACTAACAACAACTTGAGTCATTTCATGACTATTCTTTTCACGTACCACATATGGATCCACCAGTGTCATTGAAATGTGTGTTCTCTTTAGATACCACACATGGATCAACCAGAGTCATTGCATGTGTGTTCTTTTTACTAACAACAACTAGAGTCATTGCATGTGTGTTCTTTTCACAATCCACCTATGGATCCACCAGTGTCATTGCATGTGTGTTCTTCTCATTAACCACAACTAGAGTCATTGCATGTGTGTTGTTTTTAGATACCACACATGGATCCACAAGTGTCATTGCATGTGTGTTCTTTTCAGATACCACACATGGATCCACAAGTTTCATTGCATGTGTGTTCTTTTTACTAACAACAAGTGGAGTCATTTCATGACTATTCTTTTCACATACCACATATGGATCCACCAGTGTCATTGAAATGTGTGTTCTCTTCAGAGACCACTCATGGATCCACCATTTTCATTGCATGTGTGCTCTTTTTACTAACAACAACTAGAGTCATTTCATGACTATTCTTTTAACATACCACATATGGATCCACTAGAGTCATTGCATGTGTGTTCTTTCCACAAACTACATATGGATCCACTAGAGTCATTGCATATGTGTTATTTTCCACAAACCAGATGGATCAACCAATGGCATTGCATGTGTGTTATTTCCACAAACTGCATATCGATCCACCAATGGCATTGCATGTGTGTTCTTTCCACAAACCACATGGATCAACCAGATTCTTTGCATGTGTGTTCTTTCCACAAACCACACATGGATCCACCAGAGTCATTGCATGTGTGGTCTTTCCACAAACCACAAATGGATCCACCAATGTCATTACATGTGTCTTCTTTCCACAAACCACACATGGATCCACTAGAGTCATTGCATGTGTGTTCATGTCAGAAACCACACATGGATCCACCAATGTCACTACATGCGTGTTCTTTCCACAATCCACATGGATCAACCAGAATCATTGAATATGTGTTCTTTCCACAAACCACATATGGATCCACCAATGTCATTGCATATTTGTTCTTTTCCACAAACCACGTATGGATCCACCAATGGAATTGCATGTGTGTTATTGTCATAAACCACATATGGATCAACCAATGTCATTGCATGTGTGTTCATGTCACAAACCACACATGGATCCACCAATGTCATTGCATCTGTGTTCTTTCCATGAACCACATATGGATCAACCAGAGTCATTGCATGTGTGTTCTTTCAACAAATCACACATGGATCCACCAGAGTAATTGCATGTGTTTTCATGTCACAAACCACACATGGATCCACCAGTGTAATTGCATGTGTGTTCCTTTCACAAACCACATATGGATCAAGAAATGTCATTGCATGTGTGTTCTTTCCACAAACCAAATATGGATCCACCAATGTCATTGCATGTCTGGACTTTCCACAAACCACATATGGATCCACTAGAGTCATTGTATTTTTGTTCTTTTCACAAACCACATATGGATCCACCACTGTCATTGCATGTGTGCTCTTTTTACTAACAACAACTAGTGTGCTTTCATGAATATTATTTTCACATACCACATATGGATCCACCAGTGTCATTGAAATGTGTGTTCTCTTCAGAGACCACACATGGATCCACCAGTGTCATTGCATGTGTGTTCTTTTTACTAACAACAACCAGAGTCATTGCATGTGTGTTCTTTTCACAATCCACCTAAGGATCCACCAGTGTCATTGTATGTGTGTTCTTTTCATTAACCATAGCTAGAGTCATTGGATGTGTGTTCTTTTCACAGAGCACATATGGAACCACCATGGTCATTGAAATGTGTATTCTTTCATTAACCACATCTGGAGTCATTTCATGACTGTTCTTCTCAAAGACCACATATGGATCCACCAGTGTCATTGAAATGTGTGTTCTCTTTAGAGACCACACATGGATCCACCAGTGTCATTGCATGTGTGTTCTTTTTACTAGCATATGGATCAACCAATGTCATTGCATGTGTGTTCATGTCACAAATCACACATGGATCCACCAATGTCATTGCATGTGTGTTCTTTCCATGAACCACGTATGGATCAACCAGAGAAATTGCATGTGCGTTCTTTCCACAAAACACATATGGATCCACCATTGTCATTGCATGAGTGTTCTTTTCCAAAAACCACATATGGATCCACTAGAGTCATTGCATGTGTGGTCTTTCCACAAACCACACATGGATCCACTAGAGTCATTGCATGTGTGTTCTTTCCACAAACCACATATGGCTCCACCAGAGTCATTGCATGTGTGTTATTTTCACAAACCGTATATGGATGAACCAATGGCATTTCATGTGTGGTCTTTTCACACAAACCACATATGGATAAACCAATGTCATTGCATGTGTGTTCTTTCCACAAACCACATATGTATCCACTAGAGTAATTGCATGTGTGTTCTTTTCCACAAACCACATATGGATCCACTAGAGTCATTGCATGTGTGTTCTTTCTACAAACTACATATGGATCCACTAGAGTCATTGCATGTGTGTTATTTTCCACAAAACCACATGGATCAACCAATGGCATTGCATGTGTGTTATTTCCACAAACCACATGGATCAACCAGAGTCATTACATGTGTGTTCTTTCCAAAAACCACACATGGATCCACCAGAGTAATTGCATGTGTGTTAATTTCACAAACGACACATGGATCCACCAATGTCATTGCATGTGTGTTATTTCCACAAACCACATATGAATCGACAAATGTCATTGCATGTGTGTTCTTTCCACAAACCACATATGGATCCACCAATGTCATTGCATGTGTGTTCTTTTCCACAAACCACACATGGATCCACCAGAATAATTGCATGTGTGTTCTTTTCACAAACCACATATGGATCAAACATAGTCATTTCATGTGTGTTCTTTCCACAAACCACACATGGATCCACCAGAGTCATTGCATGTGTGGTCTTTCCACAAACCACAAATGGATCCACCAATGTCATTACATGTGTGTTCTTTCCACAAACCACACATGGATCCACTAGAGTCATTGCATGTGTGTTCATGTCACAAACCACACATGGATCCACCAATGTCACTACATGCGTGTTCTTTCCACAAACCACATGGATCAACCAGAATCATTGAATATGTGTTCTTTCCACAAACCACATATGGATCCACCAATGTCATTGCGTATGTGTTCTTTTCCACAAACCACATATGGATCCACCAATGGCATTGCATGTGTGTTATTGGCATAAACCACATATGGATCAACCAATGTCATTGCATGTGTGTTCATGTCACAAACCACACATGGATCCACCAATGTCATTGCATCTGTGTTCTTTCCATGAACCACATATGGATCAACCAGAGTCATTGCATGTGTGTTCTTTCAACAAATCACACATGGATCCACCAGAGTAATTGCATGTGTGTTCATGTCACAAACCACACATGGATCCACCAGTGTCATTGCATGTGTGTTCCTTTCACAAACCACATATGGATCAAGAAATATCATTGCATGTGTGTTCTTTCCACAAACCAAATATGGATCCACCAATGTCATTGCATGTGTGGTCTTTCCACAAACCACATATGGATCCACTAGAGTCATTGTATGTGTGCTCTTTTCATAAACCACATATGGATCCACTAGTGTGATTGAAATGTGTGTTCTCTTCAGAGTCCACAAATGGATTAACCAGAGTCATTGCATGTGTGTTCTTTTTACTAACAACAACTAAAGTCATTGCATGTGTGTTCTTTTCACAATCCACCTATGGATCCTCCAGTGTCATTGCATGTGTGTTCTTCTCATTAACCACAGCTAGAGTCATTGCATGTGTGTTCTCTTCAGAGACCACACATGGATCCACCAGTGTTATTGCTTGTGTTTTCTTTTTACTAACAACAACTTGAGTCATTTCATGACTATTCTTTTCACATACCACATATGGATCCACCAGTGTCATTGAAATGTGTATTCTCTTCAGAGACCACACATGGATCCACCAGTGTCATTGCATGTGTGTTCTTTTTACTTACAACAACTAGAGTCATTGCATGTGTGTTCTTTTCACAATCCACATATGGATCCACTGGTGTCATTGCATGTGTGTTCTTCTCATTAAACACAACTAGAGTCATTGCATGTCTGTTCTCTTCGGAAACCACACATGGATCCACCAGTGTCATTGCATGTGTGCTCTTTTTCCTAACAACAACTGGAGTCATTTCATGACTATTATTTTCACATACCACATATGGATCCACCAGTGTCACTAAAATGTGTGTTCTCTTCAGAGACCACACATGGATCCACCAGTGTCATTGCATGTGTGTTCTTTTTACTAAGAACAACTGGAGTCATTTCATGACTATTCTTTTCACAGACCACATATGGATCCACCGGTGTCATTGAAATGTGTGTTCTCTTCAGAGACCCCACATGGATCAACCAGAGTCATTTCATGTGTGTTCTTTTTACTAACAACAACTAGAGTCATTGCATGTGTGTTCTTTTCACAATCCACCTATGGATCCACGAGTGTCATTGCATATGTGTTCTTCTCATTAACCACAGCCTTAGTCGTTGCATGTGTGTTCTTTTCACAGACCACATATGGATCCACCATTGTCATTGCATGTGTGCTCTTTTTACTAACAACAACTAGTGTGCTTTCATGAATATTATTTTCACATACCACATATGGATCCACCAGTGTCATTGAAATGTGTGTTCTCTTTAGAGACCACACATGGATCCACCAGTGTCATTGCATGTGTGTTCTTTTTACTAACAACAACCAGAGTCATTGCATGTGTGTTCTTTTCACAATCCCCCTATGGATCCACCAGTGTCATTGTATGTGTGTTCTTTTCATTAACCATAGCTAGAGTCATTGAATGTGTGTTCTTTTCACAGACCACATATGGAACCACCATTGTCATTAAAATGTGTATTCTTTCATTAACCACATCTGGAGTCATTTCATGACTGTTCTTTTCAAAGACCACATATGGATCCACCAGTGTCATTGATATGTGTGTTCTCTTTAGAGACCACACATGGATCCACCAGTGTCATTGCATGTGTGTTCTTTTTACTAGCATATGGATCAACCAATGTCATTGCATGTGTGTTCATGTCACAAATCACACATGGATCCACCAATGTCATTGCATGTGTGTTCTTTCCATGAACCACGTATGGATCAACCAGAGAAATTGCATGCGCGTTATTTCTACAAAACACATATGGATCTACCAATGTCATTGCATGAGTGTTATTTTCCAAAAACCACATCTGGATCCACTAGAGTCATTGCATGTGTGGTCTTTCCACAAACCACACATGGATCCACTAGAGTCATTGCATGTGTGTTCTTTCCACAAACCACATATGGCTCCACCAGAGTCATTGCATGTGTGTTCTTTTCACAAACCATATATGGATCAACCAATGGCATTGCATGTGTGTTCTTTTCACACAAACCACATATGGATAAACCAATGTCATTGCATGTGTGTTCTTTCCACAAACCACATATGTATCCACTAGAGTAATTGCATGTGTGTTCTTTTCCACAAACCACATATGGATCCACTAGAGTCATTGCATGTGTGTTCTTTCTACAAACTACATATGGATCCACCAGAGTCATTGCATGTGTGTTATTTTCCACAAACCACATGGATCAACCAATGGCATTGCATGTGTGTTATTTCCACAAACCGCATATGGATCCACCAATGGCATTGCATGTGTGTTCTTTCCACAAACTACAAGGATCAACCAGAGTCATTGCATGTGTGTTCTTTCCAAAAACCACACATGGATCCACCAGAGTAATTGCATGTGTGTTAATGTCACAAATGACACATGGATCCACCAATGTCATTGCATGTGTGTTCTTTCGACAAACCACATATGGATCAACAAATGTCATTGCATGTGTGTTCTTTCCACAAACCACATATGGATCCACCAATATCATTGCATGTGTGTTATTTTCCACAAAGCACACATGGATCCACCAGAGTAATTCCATGTGTGTTGTTTTCACAAACCACATATGTATCAACCAGAGTCATTGCATGTGTGTTCTTTCCACAAACCACACATGGATCCACCAGAGTCATTGCATGTGTGGTCTTTCCACAAACCACAAATGGATCCACCAATGTCATTACATGTGTGTTCTTTCCACAAACCACACATGGATCCAGTAGAGTCATTGCATGTGTGTTCATGTCACAAACCACACATGGATCCACCAATGTCACTACATGCGTGTTCTTTCCACGAACCAATGGATCAACCAGAATCATTGCATATGTGTTCTTTCCACAAACCACATATGGATCCACCAATGTCATTTCTTGTGTGTTCTTTTCCACAAACCACATATGGATCCACCAATGGAATTGCATGTGTGTTATTGTCATAAACCACATATGGATCAACCAATGTCATTGCATGTGTGTTCATGTCACAAACCACACATGGATCCACCAATGTCATTGCATTTGTGTTCTTTCCATGAACCACATATGGATCAACCAGAGTCATTGCATGTGTGTTCTTCCAACAAATCACACATGGATCCACCAGAGTAATTGCATGTATGTTCATGTCACAAACCAGACATGGATCCACCAGTGTCATTGCATGTGTGTTCATGTCACAAACCACATATGGATCAAGAAATATCATTGCATGTGTCTTCTTTCCACAAACCAAATATGGATCCACCAATGTCATTGCATGTGTGGTCTTTCCACAAACCACATATGGATCCACTAGAGTCATTGCATGTGTGTACTTTTCACAAACCACATATGGATCCACTAGTGTCATTGAAATGTGTTCTCTTCAGAGTCCACAAATGGATTAACCAGAGTCATTGCATGTGTGTTCTTTTTACTAACAACAACTAAAGTCATTGCATGTGCGTTCTTTTCACAATCCACCTATGGATCCACCAGCGTCATTGCATGTGTGTTCTTCTCATTAACCACAGCTAGAGTCATTGCATGTGTGTTCTCTTCGGAGACCACATATGGATCCACCAGTGTTATTGCTTGTGTTTTCTTTTTACTAACAACAACTTGAGTCATTTCATGACTATTCTTTTCACATACCACATATGGATCCAGCAGTGTCATTGAAATGTGTATTCTCTTCAGAGACCACACATGGATCCACCAGTGTCATTGCATGTGTGTTCTTTTTACTTACAACAACTAGAGTCATTGCATGTGTGTTCTTTTCACAATCCACATATGGATCCACCGGTGTCATTGCATGTGTGTCTGATTAACCACAACTAGAGTCATTGCATGTGTGTTCTCTTCAGAGATCACACATGGATCCACCAGTGTCACTGCATGTGTGCTCTTTTTACTAACAACAACTAGAGTCATTTCATGACCATTATTTTCACATACCACATATGGATCCACTAGTATCATTGAAATGTGTGTTCTATTTAGAGACCACACGTGGATCCACGAGTGTCATTGCATATGTGTTCTTTTACTTAACAACAACTAGAGTCATTTCATGACTATTCTTTTCACAATCCACCTATGGATCCACCAGTGTCATTGCATGTGTGTTCTCTTCACAGACTACGCATGGATCCACCAGTGTCATTGGATGTGTGTTCTTTTTACTAACAACAACTTGAGTC
Organism: Avena insularis; assembly: GCA_023614405.1. NCBI lineage: Eukaryota > Viridiplantae > Streptophyta > Magnoliopsida > Poales > Poaceae > Avena > Avena insularis. Next base: position 379,469,872 of record CM042688.1, read on the forward strand.
ATTTCATGACTATTCTTTTCACAGACCACATGTGGATCCACCAGTGTCATTGAAATGTGTGTTCTCTTTAAAGACCACACAATCATAAACCAGAGTCATTGCATGTGTGTTCTATTTACTAACAACAACTAGAGTCATTGCATGTGTGTTCTTTTCACAATCCACCTATGGATCCACCAGTGTCATTGCATGTGTGGTCTTCTCATTAACCACAGCTAGAGTCATTGCATATGTGTTCTCTTCAGAGACCACACATGGATCCACCAGTGTCATTGCATGTGTGTTCTTTTTACTATCAACAACAATAGTCATTGCATGTGTTATTTTCACAATCCTCCTATTGATCCACCAGTGTCATTGCATGTGTGTTCTATTCACAAACTACACATGGATCCACCAGAGTCATTGCATGTGTGATATTTTAACAAACAACAACTAGAGTCAATTCATGACTATTCTTTCACGCACTACATATGGATCCACCAGTGTCATTGAAATGTGTTCTCTTTAGAGACCACACATGGATCAACCAGAGTCATTGCATGTGTGTTCTTTTACTAACAACAACTAGAGTCATTGCATGTGTGTTCTTTTCACAATCCACCTATGGATCCACAGTGTCATTGCATGTGTGTTCTTCTCATTAACCACAGCTAGAGTCATTGCATGTGTGTTCTTTTAGATACCACACATGGATCCACAAGTGTCATTGCATGTGTTCTTTTCAGAGACCACACATGGATCCACCAGTTTCATTGCATGTGTGTTCTTTTTACTAACAACAACTGGAGTCATTTCATGACTATTCTTTTCACATACCACATATGGATCCACCAATGTCATTGAAATGTGTGTTCTCTTCAGAGACCACACATGGATCCACCAGTGTCATTGCATGTGTGCTCTTTTTACTAACAACAACTAGAGTCATTTCATGACTATTCTTTTAACATACCACATATGGATCCACTAGAGTCATTGCATGTGTGTTCTTTCCACAAACTACATATGGATCCACCAGAGTCATTGCATGTGTGTTATTTTCCACAAACCACATGGATCAACCAATGGCATTGCATGTGTGTTATTTCCACAAACCGCCAGACGATCCACCAATGGCATTGCATGTGTGTTCTTTCCACAAACCACATGGATCAACCAGAGTCATTGCATGTGTTCTTTCCACAGACCACACATGGATCCACAGAGTCATTGCATGTGGTCTTTCCACAAACCACAAATGGATCCACCAATGTCATTACATGTGTGTTGTTTCCACAAACCACACATGGATCCACTAGAGTCATTGCATGTGTGTTCATGTAAGAAACCACACATGGATCCACCAATGTCACTATATGCGTGTTATTTCCACAAACCACATGGATCAACCAGAATCATTGAATATGTGTTCTTTCCACAAACCACATATGGATCCACCAATGTCATTGCATATGTGTTCTTTTCCACAAACCACGTATGGATCCACCAATGGAATTGCATGTGTGTTATTGTCATAAACCACATATGGATCAACCAATGTCATTGCATGTGTGTTCATGTCACAAACCACACATGGATCCACCAATGTCATTGCATTTGTGTTCTTTCCATGAACCACATATGGATCAACCAGAGTCATTGCACATGTGTTCTTTCAACAAATCACACATGGATCCACCAGAGTAATTGCATGTGTTTTCATGTCACAAAGCACACATGGATCCACCAGTGTCATTGCATGTGTGTTCTTTCACAAACCACATATGGATCAAGAATTGTCATTGAATGTGTGTTCTTTCCACAAACCAAATATGGATCCACCAATGTTATTGCATGTGTGGTCTTTCCACAAACCACATATGGATCCACTAGAGTCATTGTGTGTGTTGTTTTCACAAACCACATATGGATCCACTAGTGTCATTGAAATGTGTGTTCTCTTCAGAGTCCACAAATGGATTAACCAAAGTCATTGCATGTGTGTTCTTTTTACTAACAACAACTAAAGTCATTGCATGTGTGTTCTTTTCACAATCCACCTATGGATCCACCAGTGTCATTGCATGTGTGTTCTTCTCATTAACCACTGCTAGAGTCATTGCATGTGTGTTCTCTTCGGAAACCACACATGGATCCACCAGTGTTATTGCTTGTGATTTCTTTTTACTAACAACAACTTGAGTCATTTCATGACTATTCTTTTCACATACCACATATGGATCCACCAGTGTCATTGAAATGTGTATTCTCTTCAGAGACCACACATGGATCCACCAGTCATTGCATGTGTGTTCTTTTTACTTACAACAACTAGAGTCATTGCATGTGTGTTCTCTTCACAATCCACATATGGATCCACCAGAGTCATTGCATGTGTGGTCTTTCCACAAACCACAAATGGATCCACCAATGTCATTACATGTGTGTTCTTTCCACAAACCACACATGGATCCAGTAGAGTCATTGCATGTGTGTTCATGTCACAAACCACACATGGATCCACCAATGTCACTACATGTGTGTTCTTTCCACGAACCAATGGATCAACCAGAATCATTGCATATGTGTTCTTTCCACAAACCACATATGGATCCACCAATGTCATTTCTTGTGTGTTCTTTTCCACAAACCACATATGGATCCACCAATGGAATTGCATGTGTGTTATTGTCATAAACCACATATGGATCAACCAATGTCATTGCATGTGTGTTCATGTCACAAACCACACATGGATCCACCAATGTCATTGCATTTGTGTTCTTTCCATGAACCACATATGGATCAACCAGAGTCATTGCATGTGTGTTCTTCCAACAAATCACACATGGATCCACCAGAGTAATTGCATGTATGTTCATGTCACAAACCAGACATGGATCCACCAGTGTCATTGCATGTGTGTTCATGTCACAAACCACATATGGATCAAGAAATATCATTGCATGTGTGTTCTTTCCACAAACCAAATATGGATCCACCAATGTCATTGCATGTGTGGTCTTTCCACAAACCACATATGGATCCACTAGAGTCATTGCATGTGTGTACTTTTCACAAACCACATATGGATCCACTAGTGTCATTGAAATGTGTGTTCTCTTCAGAGTCCACAAATGGATTAACCAGAGTCATTGCATGTGTGTTCTTTTTACTAACAACAACTAAAGTCATTGCATGTGCGTTCTTTTCACAATCCACCTATGGATCCACCAGCGTCATTGCATGTGTGTTCTTCTCATTAACCACAGCTAGAGTCATTGCATGTGTGTTCTCTTCGGAGACCACATATGGATCCACCAGTGTTATTGCTTGTGTTTTCTTTTTACTAACAACAACTTGAGTCATTTCATGACTATTCTTTTCACATACCACATATGGATCCAGCAGTGTCATTGAAATGTGTATTCTCTTCAGAGACCACATGGATCCACCAAAGGTCATTGCATGTGTGTTCTTCTTACTTACAACAACTAGAGTCATTGCATGTGTGTTCTTTTCACAATCCACATATGGATCCACCGGTGTCATTGCATGTGTGTCTGATTAACCACAACTAGAGTCATTGCATGTGTGTTCTCTTCAGAGATCACACATGGATCCACCAGTGTCACTGCATGTGTGCTCTTTTTACTAACAACAACTAGAGTCATTTCATGACCATTATTTTCACATACCACATATGGATCCACTAGTATCATTGAAATGTGTGTTCTATTTAGAGACCACACGTGGATCCACGAGTGTCATTGCATATGTGTTCTTTTTACGAACAACAACTAGAGTCATTTCATGACTATTCTTTTCACAATCCACCTATGGATCCACCAGTGTCATTGCATGTGTGTTCTCTTCACAGACTACGCATGGATCCACCAGTGTCATTGGATGTGTGTTCTTTTACTAACAACTTGAGTCATTTCATGACTATTCTTTTCACAGACCACATGTGGATCCACCAGTGTCATTGAAATGTGTGTTCTCTTTAAAGACCACACAATCATAAACCAGAGTCATTGCATGTGTGTTCTATTTACTAACAACAACTAGAGTCATTGCATGTGTGTTCTTTTCACAATCCACCTATGGATCCACCAGTGTCATTGCATGTGTGGTCTTCTCATTAACCACAGCTAGAGTCATTGCATATGTGTTCTCTTCAGAGACCACACATGGATCCACCAGTGTCATTGCATGTGTGTTCTTTTTACTATCAACATCCATAGTCATTGCATGTGTGTTATTTTCACAATCCTCCTATTGATCCACCAGTGTCATTGCATGTGTGTTCTCTTCAGAGACTACACATGGATCCACCAGTGTCATTGCATGTGTGTTCTTTTTACTAACAACAACTTGAGTCATTTCATGACTATTCTTTTCACGTACCACATATGGATCCACCAGTGTCATTGAAATGTGTGTTCTCTTTAGAGACCACACATGGATCAACCAGAGTCATTGCATGTGTGTTCTTTTTACTAAAAACAACTAGAGTCATTGCATGTGTGTTCTTTTCACAATCCACCTATGGATCCACCAGTGTCATTGCATGTGTGTTCTTCTCATTAACCACAGCTAGAGTCATTGCATGTGTGTTCTTTTTAGATACCACACATGGATCCACAAGTGTCATTGCATGTGTGTTCTTTTCAGATACCACACATGGATCCACAAGTTTCATTGCATGTGTGTTCTTTTTACTAACAACAACTGGAGTCATTTCATGACTATTCTTTTCACATACCACATATGGATCCACCAATGTCATTGAAATGTGTGTTCTCTTCAGAGACCACACATGGATCCACCAGTGTCATTGCATGTGTGCTCTTTTTACTAACAACAACTAGAGTCATTTCATGACTATTCTTTTAACATACCACATATGGATCCACTAGAGTCATTGCATGTGTGTTCTTTCCACAAACTACATATGGATCCACCAGAGTCATTGCATGTGTGTTATTTTCCACAAACCACATGGATCAACCAATGGCATTGCATGTGTGTTATTTCCACAAACCGCGTATCGATCCACCAATGGCATTGCATGTGTGTTCTTTCCACAAACCACATGGATCAACCAGAGTCATTGCATGTGTGTTCTTTCCACAGACCACACATGGATCCACCAGAGTCATTGCATGTGTGGTCTTTCCACAAACCACAAATGGATCCACCAATGTCATTACATGTGTGTTGTTTCCACAAACCACACATGGATCCACTAGAGTCATTGCATGTGTGTTCATGTAAGAAACCACACATGGATCCACCAATGTCACTATATGCGTGTTATTTCCACAAACCACATGGATCAACCAGAATCATTGAATATGTGTTCTTTCCACAAACCACATATGGATCCACCAATGTCATTGCATATGTGTTCTTTTCCACAAACCACGTATGGATCCACCAATGGAATTGCATGTGTGTTATTGTCATAAACCACATATGGATCAACCAATGTCATTGCATGTGTGTTCATGTCACAAACCACACATGGATCCACCAATGTCATTGCATTTGTGTTCTTTCCATGAACCACATATGGATCAACCAGAGTCATTGCACATGTGTTCTTTCAACAAATCACACATGGATCCACCAGAGTAATTGCATGTGTTTTCATGTCACAAAGCACACATGGATCCACCAGTGTCATTGCATGTGTGTTCCTTTCACAAACCACATATGGATCAAGAAATGTCATTGCATGTGTGTTCTTTCCACAAACCAAATATGGATCCACCAATGTTATTGCATGTGTGGTCTTTCCACAAACCACATATGGATCCACTAGAGTCATTGTATGTGTGTTGTTTTCACAAACCACATATGGATCCACTAGTGTCATTGAAATGTGTGTTCTCTTCAGAGTCCACAAATGGATTAACCAAAGTCATTGCATGTGTGTTCTTTTTACTAACAACAACTAAAGTCATTGCATGTGTGTTCTTTTCACAATCCACCTATGGATCCACCAGTGTCATTGCATGTGTGTTCTTCTCATTAACCACTGCTAGAGTCATTGCATGTGTGTTCTCTTCGGAAACCACACATGGATCCACCAGTGTTATTGCTTGTGATTTCTTTTTACTAACAACAACTTGAGTCATTTCATGACTATTCTTTTCACATACCACATATGGATCCACCAGTGTCATTGAAATGTGTATTCTCTTCAGAGACCACACATGGATCCACCAGTGTCATTGCATGTGTGTTCTTTTTACTTACAACAACTAGAGTCATTGCATGTGTGTTCTCTTCACAATCCACATATGGATCCACCAGAGTCATTGCATGTGTGGTCTTTCCACAAACCACAAATGGATCCACCAATGTCATTACATGTGTGTTCTTTCCACAAACCACACATGGATCCAGTAGAGTCATTGCATGTGTGTTCATGTCACAAACCACACATGGATCCACCAATGTCACTACATGTGTGTTCTTTCCACGAACCAATGGATCAACCAGAATCATTGCATATGTGTTCTTTCCACAAACCACATATGGATCCACCAATGTCATTTCTTGTGTGTTCTTTTCCACAAACCACATATGGATCCACCAATGGAATTGCATGTGTGTTATTGTCATAAACCACATATGGATCAACCAATGTCATTGCATGTGTGTTCATGTCACAAACCACACATGGATCCACCAATGTCATTGCATTTGTGTTCTTTCCATGAACCACATATGGATCAACCAGAGTCATTGCATGTGTGTTCTTCCAACAAATCACACATGGATCCACCAGAGTAATTGCATGTATGTTCATGTCACAAACCAGACATGGATCCACCAGTGTCATTGCATGTGTGTTCATGTCACAAACCACATATGGATCAAGAAATATCATTGCATGTGTGTTCTTTCCACAAACCAAATATGGATCCACCAATGTCATTGCATGTGTGGTCTTTCCACAAACCACATATGGATCCACTAGAGTCATTGCATGTGTGTACTTTTCACAAACCACATATGGATCCACTAGTGTCATTGAAATGTGTGTTCTCTTCAGAGTCCACAAATGGATTAACCAGAGTCATTGCATGTGTGTTCTTTTTACTAACAACAACTAAAGTCATTGCATGTGCGTTCTTTTCACAATCCACCTATGGATCCACCAGCGTCATTGCATGTGTGTTCTTCTCATTAACCACAGCTAGAGTCATTGCATGTGTGTTCTCTTCGGAGACCACATATGGATCCACCAGTGTTATTGCTTGTGTTTTCTTTTTACTAACAACAACTTGAGTCATTTCATGACTATTCTTTTCACATACCACATATGGATCCAGCAGTGTCATTGAAATGTGTATTCTCTTCAGAGACCACACATGGATCCACCAGTGTCATTGCATGTGTGTTCTTTTTACTTACAACAACTAGAGTCATTGCATGTGTGTTCTTTTCACAATCCACATATGGATCCACCGGTGTCATTGCATGTGTGTCTGATTAACCACAACTAGAGTCATTGCATGTGTGTTCTCGTCAGAGATCACACATGGATCCACCAGTGTCACTGCATGTGTGCTCTTTCTACTAACAACAACTAGAGTCATTTCATGACCATTATTTTCACATACCACATATGGATCCACTAGTATCATTGAAATGTGTGTTCTATTTAGAGACCACACGTGGATCCACGAGTGTCATTGCATATGTGTTCTTTTTACGAACAACAACTAGAGTCATTTCATGACTATTCTTTTCACAATCCACCTATGGATCCACCAGTGTCATTGCATGTGTGTTCTCTTCACAGACTACGCATGGATCCACCAGTGTCATTGGATGTGTGTTCTTTTTACTAACAACAACATGAGTCATTTCATGACTATTCTTTTCACAGACCACATGTGGATCCACCAGTGTCATTGAAATGTGTGTTCTCTTTAAAGACCACACAATCATAAACCAGAGTCATTGCATGTGTGTTCTATTTACTAACAACAACTAGAGTCATTGCATGTGTGTTCTTTTCACAATCCACCTATGGATCCACCAGTGTCATTGCATGTGTGGTCTTCTCATTAACCACAGCTAGAGTCATTGCATATGTGTTCTCTTCAGAGACCACACATGGATCCACCAGTGTCATTGCATGTGTGTTCTTTTTACTATCAACATCCATAGTCATTGCATGTGTGTTATTTTCACAATCCTCCTATTGATCCACCAGTGTCATTGCATGTGTGTTCTCTTCAGAGACTACACATGGATCCACCAGTGTCATTGCATGTGTGTTCTTTTTACTAACAACAACTTGAGTCATTTCATGACTATTCTTTTCACGTACCACATATGGATCCACCAGTGTCATTGAAATGTGTGTTCTCTTTAGAGACCACACATGGATCAACCAGAGTCATTGCATGTGTGTTCTTTTTACTAACAACAACTAGAGTCATTGCATGTGTGTTCTTTTCACAATCCACCTATGGATCCACCAGTGTCATTGCATGTGTGTTCTTCTCATTAACCACAGCTAGAGTCATTGCATGTGTGTTCTTTTTAGATACCACACATGGATCCACAAGTGTCATTGCATGTGTGTTCTTTTCAGATACCACACATGGATCCACAAGTTTCATTGCATGTGTGTTCTTTTTACTAACAACAACTGGAGTCATTTCATGACTATTCTTTTCACATACCACATATGGATCCACCAATGTCATTGAAATGTGTGTTCTCTTCAGAGACCACACATGGATCCACCAGTGTCATTGCATGTGTGCTCTTTTTACTAACAACAACTAGAGTCATTTCATGACTATTCTTTTAACATACCACATATGGATCCACTAGAGTCATTGCATGTGTGTTCTTTCCACAAACTACATATGGATCCACCAGAGTCATTGCATGTGTGTTATTTTCCACAAACCACATGGATCAACCAATGGCATTGCATGTGTGTTATTTCCACAAACCGCGTATCGATCCACCAATGGCATTGCATGTGTGTTCTTTCCACAAACCACATGGATCAACCAGAGTCATTGCATGTGTGTTCTTTCCACAGACCACACATGGATCCACCAGAGTCATTGCATGTGTGGTCTTTCCACAAACCACAAATGGATCCACCAATGTCATTACATGTGTGTTGTTTCCACAAACCACACATGGATCCACTAGAGTCATTGCATGTGTGTTCATGTAAGAAACCACACATGGATCCACCAATGTCACTATATGCGTGTTATTTCCACAAACCACATGGATCAACCAGAATCATTGAATATGTGTTCTTTCCACAAACCACATATGGATCCACCAATGTCATTGCATATGTGTTCTTTTCCACAAACCACGTATGGATCCACCAATGGAATTGCATGTGTGTGTTATTGTCATAAACCACATATGGATCAACCAATGTCATTGCATGTGTGTTCATGTCACAAACCACACATGGATCCACCAATGTCATTGCATTTGTGTTCTTTCCATGAACCACATATGGATCAACCAGAGTCATTGCACATGTGTTCTTTCAACAAATCACACATGGATCCACCAGAGTAATTGCATGTGTTTTCATGTCACAAAGCACACATGGATCCACCAGTGTCATTGCATGTGTGTTCCTTTCACAAACCACATATGGATCAAGAAATGTCATTGCATGTGTGTTCTTTCCACAAACCAAATATGGATCCACCAATGTTATTGCATGTGTGGTCTTTCCACAAACCACATATGGATCCACTAGAGTCATTGTATGTGTGTTGTTTTCACAAACCACATATGGATCCACTAGTGTCATTGAAATGTGTGTTCTCTTCAGAGTCCACAAATGGATTAACCAAAGTCATTGCATGTGTGTTCTTTTTACTAACAACAACTAAAGTCATTGCATGTGTGTTCTTTTCACAATCCACCTATGGATCCACCAGTGTCATTGCATGTGTGTTCTTCTCATTAACCACTGCTAGAGTCATTGCATGTGTGTTCTCTTCGGAAACCACACATGGATCCACCAGTGTTATTGCTTGTGATTTCTTTTTACTAACAACAACTTGAGTCATTTCATGACTATTCTTTTCACATACCACATATGGATCCACCAGTGTCATTGAAATGTGTATTCTCTTCAGAGACCACACATGGATCCACCAGTGTCATTGCATGTGTGTTCTTTTTACTTACAACAACTAGAGTCATTGCATGTGTGTTCTCTTCACAATCCACATATGGATCCACCGGTGTCATTGCATGTGTGTTCTTCTCATTAACCACAACTAGAGTCATTGCATGTGTGTTCTCTTCAGACACCACACATGGATTCACCAGTGTCATTGCATGTGTGCTATTTTTCCTAACAACAACTGGAGTCATTTCATGACTATTATTTTCACATACCACATATGGATCCACCAGTGTCACCGAAATGTGTGTTCTCTTCAGAGACCACACATGGATCCACCAGTGTCAATGCATGTGTGTTCTTTTTACTAAGAACAACTGGAGTCATTTCATGACTATTCTTTTCACAGACCACATATGGATCCACCGGTGTCATTGAAATGTGTGTTTTGTTCAGAGACCCCACATGGATCAACCAGAGTCATTTCATGTGTGTTCTTTTTACTAACAACAACTAGAGTCATTTCATGTGTGTTCTTTTCACAATCCACCTATGGATCCACCAGTGTCGTTGCATGTGTGTTCTTCTCATTAACCACAGCCTTAGTCGTTGCATGTGTGTTTTTTTCACAGACCACATATGGATCCACCATTGTCATTGCATGTGTGCTCTTTTTACTAACAACAACTAGTGTGCTTTCATGAATATTATTTTCACATACCACGTATGGATCCACCAGTGTCATTGAAATGTGTGTTATCTTCAGAGACCACACATGGATCCACCAGTGTCATTGCATGTGTGTTCTTTTTACTAACAACAACCAAAGTCATTGCATGTGTGTTCTTTTCACAATCCACCTATGGATCCACCAGTGTCATTGTATGTGTGTTCTTTTCATTAACCATAGCTAGAGTCATTAGATGTGTGTTCTTTTCACAGACCACATATGGAACCACCATTGTCATTGAAATGTGTATTCTTTCATTAACCACATCTGGAGTCATTTCATGACTGTTCTTTTCAAAGATCACATATGGATCCACCAGTGTCATTGAAATGTGTGTTCTCTTCAGAGACCACACATGGATCCACCAGTGTCATTGCATGTGTGTTCTTTTTACTAACATATGGATCAACCAATGTCATTGCATGTGTGTTCATGTCACAAACCACACATGGATCCACCAATGTCATTGCATTTGTGTTCTTTCCATGAACCACATATGGATCAACCAGAGTCATTGCATGTGTGTTCTTTCAACAAATCACACATGGATCCACCAGAGTAATTGCATGTGTGTTCATGTCACAAACCACACATGGATCCACCAATGTCATTGCATTTGTGTTCTTTCCATGAACCACATATGGATCAACCAGAGTCATTGCATGTGTGTTCTTTCAACAAATCACACATGGATCCACCAGAGTAATTGCATGTGTGTTCATGTCACAAACCACACATGGATCCACCAGTGTCATTGCATGTGTGTTCCTTTCACAAACCACATATGGATCAAGAAATGTCATTGCATGTGTGTTCTTTCCACAAACCAAATATGGATCCACCTATGTCATTGCATGTGTGGTCTTTCCACAAACCACATATGGATCCACTAGAGTCATTGTATGTGTGTTGTTTTCACAAACCACATATGGATCCACTAGTGTCACTGAAATGTGTGTTCTCTTCAGAGTCCACAAATGGATTAACCAGAGTCATTGCATGTGTGTTCTTTTCACAATCCACCTATGGATCCACCAGTGTCATTGCATGTGTGTTCTTCTCATTAACCACTGCTAGAGTCATTGCATGTGTGTTCTCTTCGGAGACCACACATGGATCCACAGTCTTATTGCTTGTGTTTTCTTTTTACTAACAACAACTTGAGTCATTTCATGACTATTCTTTTCACATACCACATATGGATCCACCAGTGTCATTGAAATGTGTATTCTCTTCAGAGACCACACATGGATCCACCAGTGTCATTGCATGTGTGTTCTTTTTACTTATAACAACTAGAGTCATTGCATGTGTGTTCTCTTCACAATCCAGATATGGATCTAGCGGTGTCATTGCATGTGTGTTCTTCTCATTAACCACAACTAGAGTCATTGCATGTGTGTTCTCTTCAGACACCACACATGGATCCACCAGTTTCATTGCATGTGTGCTATTTTTCCTAACAACAACTGGAGTCATTTCATGACTATTATTTTCACATTCCACATATGGAGCCACCAGTGTCACCGAAATGTGTGTTCTCTTCAGAGACCACACATGGATCCACCAATCTCATTGCATGTGTGTTCTTTTTACTAAGAACAACTGGAGTCATTTCATGACTCTTCTTTTCAGAGACCACATATGGATCCACCGGTGTCATTGAAATGTGTGTTCTCTTTAGAGACCCCACATGGATCAACCAGAGTCATTTCATGTGTGTTCTTTTTACTAACAACAACTAGAGTCGTTGCATGTGTGTTCTTTTCACAATCCACCTATGGATCCACCAGTGTCGTTGCATGTGTGTTCTTCTCATTAACCACAGCCTTAGTCGTTGCATGTGTGTTCTTTTCACAGACCACATATGGATCCACCATTGTCATTGCATGTGTGCTCTTTTTACTAACAACAACTAGTGTGCTTTCATGAATATTATTTTCAAATACCACATATGGATCCACCAGTGTCATTGAAATGTGTGTTCTCTTCAGAGACCACACATGGATCCACCAGTGTCATTGCATGTGCGTTCTTTTTACTAACAACAACCAAAGTCATTGCATGTGTGTTCTTTTCACAATCCACCTATGGATCCACCAGTGTCATTGTATGTGTGTTCTTTTCATTAACCATAGCTAGAGTCATTGGATGTGTGTTCTTTTCACAGACCACATATGGAACCACCATTGTCATTGAAATGTGTATTCTTTCATTAACCACATCTGGATTCATTTCATGAGTGTTATTTTCAAAGATCACATATGGATCCACCAGTGTCATTGAAATGTGTGTTCTAATCAGAGACCACACATGGATCCACCAGTGTCATTGCATGTGTGTTCTTTTTACTAACATATGGGTCAACCAATGTCATTGCATGTGTGTTCATGTCACAAACCACACATGGATCCACCAATGTCATTGCATGTGTGTTCTTTCCATGAACCACATATGGATCAACCAGAGTCATTGCATGTGCGTTCTTTCCACAAAACACATATGGATCCACCAATGTCATTGCATGTGTGTTCTTTTCCAAAAACCACATATGGATCCACTAGATTCATTGCATGTGTGGTCTTTCCACAAACCACACATGGATCCACTAGAGTCATTGCATGTGTGTTCTTTCCACAAACCACATATGGCTCCACCAGAGTCATTGCATGTGTGTTCTTTTCACAAACCATATATGGATCAACCAATGGCATTGCATTTGTGTTCTTTTCACACAAACCACATATGGATAAACCAATGTCATTGCATGTGTGTTCTTTCCACAAACCACATATGTATCCACTAGAGTAATTGCATGTGTGTTCTTTTCTACAAACCACATATGGATCCACTAGAGTCATTGCATGTGTGTTCTTTCCACAAACTACATATGGATCCACCAGAGTCATTGCATGTGTGTTATTTTCCACAAACCACATGGATCAACCAATGGCATTGCATGTGTGTTATTTCCACAAACCGCATATGGATCCACCAATAGCATTGCATGTGTGTTCTTTCCACAAACCACATGGATCAACCAGAGTCATTGCATGTGTGTTCTTTCCACAAACAACACATGGATCCACCAGAGTCATTGCATGTGTGGTATTTCCACAAACCACAAATGGATCCACCAATGTCATTACATGTGTGTTCTTTCCACAAACCACACATGGATCCAGTAGAGTCATTGCATGTGTGTTCATGTCACAAACCACACATGGATCCACCAATGTCACTACATGTGTGTTCTTTTCACAAACCAATGGATCAACCAAAATCATTGCATATGTGTTCTTTTAGCAAACCACATATGGATCCACCAATGTCATTTCTTGTGTGTTCTTTTCCACAAACCACATATGGATCCACCAATGGCATTGCATGTGTGTTATTGTCATAAACCACATATGGATCAACCAATGTCATTGCATGTGTGTTCATGTCACAAACCACACATGGATCCACCAATGTCATTGCATCCGTCTTCTTTCCATGAACCACATATGGATCAACCAGAGTAATTGCATGGGTGTTCATGTCACAAACCACACATGGATCCACCAGTGTCATTGCATGTGTGTTCGTGTCACAAACCACATATGGATCAAGAAATTTCATTGCATGTGTGTTCTTTCCACAAACCAAATATGGATCCACCAATGTCATTGCATGTGTGGTGTTTCCACAAACCACATATGGATCCACTAGAGTCATTACATGTGTGTTCTTTTCGCAAACCACATATGGATCCACTAGTGTCATTGAAATGTGTGTTCTCTTCAGAGTGCACAAATGGATTAACCAGAGTCATTTCATGTGTGTTCTTTTTACTAACAACAACTAAAGTCATTCCATGTGTGCTCTTTTCACAATCCACCTATGGATCCACCAGTGTCATTGCATGTGTGTTCTTCTCATTAACCACAGCTAGAGTCATTGCATGTGTGTTCTCTTCGGAGACCACACATGGATCCACCAGTGTTATTTCTTGTGTTTTCTTTTTACTAACAACAACTTGAGTCATTTCATGACTATTCTTTTCACATACCACATATGGATCCACCAGTGTCATTGAAATGTGTATTCTCTTCAGAGACCACACATGGATCCACCAGTGTCATTGCATGTGTGTTCTTTTTACTAACAACAACTAGAGTCATTGCATGTGTGTTATTTTCACAATCCACCTATGGATCCACCAGCGTCATTGCCTGTGTGTTCTTCTCATTAACCACAGCTAGAGTCATTGCATGTGTGTTCTCTTCAGAGACCACACATGGATCCGCCAGTGTTATTGCTTGTGTTTTCTTTTTACTAACAACAACTAGAGTCATTTCATAACTATTCTTTTCACATACCACATATGGATCCACCTGTGTCATTGAAATGTGTATTCTCTTCAAAGACCACATATGGATCCACCAGTGTCATTGCATGTGTGTTCTTTTTACTTACAACAACTAGAGTCATTGCATGTGTGTTCTTTTCACAATCCACATATGGATCCACCAGTGTCATTACACGTGTGTTCTCCTTATTAGCCACAGCCTTAGTCATTGCATGTGTGTTCTTTCCACAGACCACATATGGATCCACCATTGTCATCGAAATGTTTATTCTTTCATTAACCACACCTGGAGTCATTTCATGACTATTCTTTTCACATACCATATATGGATCCACCAGAGTTCATTGCATGTGTGTTCTTTTCACAGACCACACATGGATCCACCAGTGTCATTGAAATGTGTGTTCTCTTCAAAGACCACACATGGATCCACCAGTGGCATTGCATGTGTGTTCTTTTTACTAACAACAACTAGAGCCATTGCATGTTTGTTCTTTTCACAATCTACCTATGGATCCACCGGTGTCATTGCATGTGTGTTCTTCTCATTAACCATAGCTAGAGTCATTGCATGTGTGTTCTCTTCAGAGACCACACATGGATCCACCAGTGTCATTGCGTGTGTGTTCTTTTTACTAACAACAACTAGAGTCATTTCATGACTATTCTTTTCACAGACCACATATGGATCCACCTGTGTCATTGAAATGTGTGTTCTCTTCAGAAACCACACATGGATCCACCAGTGTCATTGCATGTGTGTTCTTTTTAGTAACAACAACTAAAGTCATTGCATGTGTGTTATTTTCACAAGCCACATATGGATCCACCAGTGTCATTGCATGTGTGTTCTTCTCATTAACCATATCTAGAGTCATTGCATGTGTGTTATTATCACAAACCACATATGGATCCACCATTGTCATTGAAGTGTGTATTCTTTCATTAACCACACCTGGAGTCATTTCATGACTATTCTTTTCACAGACCATATATGGATCCACGAGAGTTCATTGCATGTGTGTTCTCTTCACAGATCACACATGGATCCACCAGTGTCATTGCATGTGGTTCCACCAGAGTTCATTGCTTGTGTGTTATTTTCACAATCCACCTATGGATCCACCAGTGTCATTTCATGTGTGTTCTTCTCATTAACCACAGCTAGATTCATTGCATGTGTGTTCTTTTCACAAACTACATATGGATCCACCAGTGTCATTGAAATGTGTATTATTTTCAATGACAGCCGTTGGCCACAAATAATCGGGACACAGAGCTAACCAGCAACCGCTTCGGGTTTCTAGAAGACCCGATCCCTGATTGTTAGGCGCCGTTGGATCGGGGTGCATGGACGATAAGGATGTCCTTCGTGAGGGCGATCCGCGTGAATTCTTTTCTGCGAACTGATTGGTAGTGGTAACGACGCTGGGCCTATGTCCTTGCCCTTATCCCCTTAACCTAGGGGCCGAAGATCAGATCGTGTTACTTCATCGCCATGGAGAGGGAGAGGCCCAAAGTCAGGTTGCATGAGGCTCAGATGTTTGCCCACTACTACATACTCTTGCCGCCGTTCGCGAGGCTTCTGGCTGGCTTCAAGCTCAGCTACGCTGGGGTTCCTGTCGCATCGCTCTTTTGTGACAACACGTTGGCGAGGTAGATCGAGGAGCGTCGCCGCCAGCTGCCGGAGCGGAAGAGGGTAATGGCACGGTACTCGTGCACGAGCGTGTACTGGCGAAAGCTGTTTAAGAAAGAGCGGGCTGTGTTGATTGAGCTGTGTGGAACCCACCGGCGGGAGATCCACCCGGATCTGCGCAACCCCTAAGGGAGGCAGCGCTTCTGGGTAGTACCTGGGCATACGACCTCCACCGTTATCGATGCAGCGTGCCGTGAAGAATCCATGAGGAGGAGGTACGCTGCTGAGAACGTCGGCATTGATTCCGACATGGAGGAGGCTGGCGGCGATGCGGACACTATCGTCGATGATGGAGACTACAGGAGCGTCATAGTCGATTAGGGCCACTTAAGCATAAATTAAATCTATGTACGGTATCTTAATGCCCTCTTTGGATCTGGGTCACTTGCATCATGGTCGATTATCGTCATAATCTATATATGTTGGCCATGTTTTAGTTGTCTTTGTCTTTGAAACTAGTTGAAACTCATCTGATCCTGAAAATAAAGTTCACGCGTTCCTGGCATATCGGATGGGACAATACACAGACTCTGCTCCCAGCACTTGATGGCACAACCATAATTTGGAGTGCGCCAGAGGAGAGGGGATCGAGTGTGTTATAATAGTATACTACTCCTGTCCAGATATAATTGACTTAGTATTTTTTAGATATTTAATAAATGTGTCTATACCCAAAACATGTCTAGATACATGTTTTAGGTTTCTCTGTCTTTCAAACTAATCAAAAGTCGTCAAATTCTGAACAAACAAAGTCATTGCGTTCACATCTGATGGGACAATACGGTGACTCTGCTACTTGATGGCATAGCCATAATTCTGGACTGTGCTAGAGGAGATGGGAATCGAAGGGAGGTGGGAACTAGTAGCTGCGTCCATACGCAGGTAAAAAATTAATGTAATAATATTTCAAAAATTGTATTCTGGTCCACATGACCCCATCAAAGACACGTTGCACGCACCAGATATAAATAAAGACGACATGACTAGTTTAGTTTAAATGGTATAATTCAACGTATGACGTTACTGTGCCCGCATCTTTCTTCTCCTCTTATTAGTCTGCTAGCCCACGTTGCATTAAGCATCAGTTGATGAGGATAAAAGATGATAAAATGGCAAATAAAATAATTTTTAAGCTTACCTTTCATCTGGAGAATCGTACAAAGATGAAATTGACAGGGATTTATTATTTCTCCTGCAGTTACTCGAAAGATCCTCAAGAACATCCTCAATCACCCCTGCAACTTCTTCATATTCTAATACACCTCCATTATTTGCCCTTTCCTCCCTGTTCCACTTACCCTTTTGTTTCTTTTCACACCCTTTTCCCGCCGTCACCTCCACTTCTTCATAAATTGGCTGCTTACGTACGTTTTCCTCCGAGTGCTCATCACTATTTTCCTCCACCTGCTGCACTTCCTCAAGTTCTTCATCTTCACGCTGCTCTTCCTCCAGTTCTGGCTGAGAAGCCTCATTTTCTGCCACCAGGTTGTGAATAGGGACAATATTATATGTAACTGGGTTTTTGCATAACCTCTTGATATGGCTGAATCCGCCACAACATTTGCATTTCCTTTTCCTAGCTCTAGCCTTGAACCTTTATTGGTGGAGGCTTCGATCCTTAGCTTTCTAGGCCTCCCAGGTGGCCTCCTAAGAACTGGTGGTTGAAGTTTGAACCCTGGATCGACAATCTCCCAATCATTTTCATCGGCCATAGGTGGTATTTTTCTGCATAAGTTGTAGCAAACTTGTCCACAGATAAATAGTTGTCGACATAGTTCTCTATTTCAGCTCTGCTACCTCTAAGCTTTAAGATGAAGTAAATTGCATGGTGACATGGCAGAACAGTAATCTGCCACTGCCTGCATGAACAATTCTTGTTTCTAATGTCTACAGTGTACCTCCGTTCACTTCCACGCTTGTATTCTGCATAACCCTCAGCCAATGTTTTGGAACTTCTGACCATCCTCATATTTATCGTTCTCATTGCCCTGGTTCTTTCATTTAGTAACATAACCACCTTTGGAACTATTTTATGGCCTAAAAATTTTATTGCACAAATTCGTTGCCTTAAATCTTTCTTCACCATTATGCACTGTCTTATTGCATCCAACAAAATAACAATTCCAAGTGTTTTCATGCCCGAAATCTTATCATTGAAACTCTCTGCCAAATTATTGCAAACAATATCCACCTTGGTTAACTCACCAAACTTGCTTCTGGCCCATAGCTTGGTGTGATGTTCTTCAAGGTATTTTTTCACCTTTGGCACTACATACATGTTCTGCAAGTAAGTAGCATGCATGCTTGGGGTGTATGTGTATGCTGATCGCCACAAGTCCTCTTCAAAGATATTTCCTTTGAACTTCTTCGTGAAGTTAGTAGCGAGCTGCCGCATGATTCCCTATGCTCAACCCCAGGAAACACAGCATCAACAGCATTCTCAAGACTCTCGCATGCACCCGTGTGTTTCACCAAGCCTTCAGGGTGACCAATTACTGCCCATAGTCCCTGCATGAACCATGTCCAGCTTTCATTTGATTCACCCTCCAGAACAACATAAGCTATGGGTAGAAGCTAATTATGCGCGTCCAAAGCACAAGCAGAAGCAACATGTCCCCTAAAATTCCCTGTTAAAGAAGTTGCGCCTATTGCCAAGTATGGCCTACAGCCGTCTAGGAACCCCTTCCAGCATGCCTTCAGGCAGACAAAACATCTCCTGAAGCATATCTTATCTACCTGCTTATACCTTACCCTCCTCGAGACCTTTTCTCTTCCTTTCAGAACCTCATAATCAATGTCAACACCACTACCAGGTGATATTTTCTCTACCTAAGATTTGAAACTATACAACATATGAAAACTATCATTCCACTTGCCTTGAATGAAGTATAGAGCCATCTCCTTCCCATCAAAGACTCTATGGTAAGGAATCAAAACATTAAAGTTTTTGCTAATCTTTGCTCTGAGTTCAACAGGTCCAGTGTTATGATCCTGCCTCACCCAGTCAAGTACAATAGCAGCAATCCACTTGGTAGTCGCCGGTCTAATTTTATCACTTAAAGAAGTATTAGGGCAATTGTGTTTCTTCATGTTTACTTTGATATGCATTCGATAAGAATCCAAATAATTCAGAGCTAGTTATCAGCAGAATAAATATGAGAAAGACTGAAACTAAATGTAGCTATTGCTACCTGAAATGGGTGTCCACCCCGCATTGTAGATGCATGTAATCTCCATTTACACACATTACTTTCCCTACAATGCACCCTAAATATCTTTTGGTCGCTCTTTTCAATGATAAATTCAAACCCAACTTTGATTGCATAGGTTGCAACTGCATATCTGCAGTCCTCCACATTCTCAAAGATAGTCCCCTCATTAATAGTAGGAATGTCCCTGTCAAAGTGTATCACTGGCCTGTCCTCGTCTTCGTTGTCATATCTATATCCCATTTCCACATCTTCACATTCCTCTTCCTCATTAGTCCCATAGTCAGGCTCAAAGTTTGAATCAACCAAATATTCCCTACTCTCCATTCTATCTGGGTCAGCAGCCATGTCTGGATATGCTTTCTCATCATCATCTGCACGTCCACACATTTCAGTGCCTTCATGCTCGCTTGACAAAGCATCATGCTCAAGGACAAGCTGTATAGACGTCCTGCGGTTACCAACACATATCCTTGGCATCACCACGGGACTCGAAACGCTAATTGGGGTCTGCAGAAAAGGAATCATAGTTCTTACCCTTCAATGTGGACGCACGGCACCTTCTCCGGGCTCCATACCTCCAAAGATCTGCACCCCACCTCCTCTTCCCCTGTTTTGTTGTCCTCTATGCTCTCCATACTTGAAGGAGATTCCGTGCTCTCTAGCCGCGCAGGACCCATCTCCGTGTTCTCAAGCCTTGTAGGATCCATATCCGAGCGGGATCCGAATCACCATCGTCGTTGGGCGCCTAACCCAACGTTCAACTCTCGGTTTTCATTTCGACCTTTTGGGAGGTGGGCGGGAAGGAGACGTGAGGGGATGGAAGGAAGGAAGGGAGGCCAGACTGCGGGGGTCGGGAGGGGAGGGGACATGAGGGGATGGCAGGGAGGGGAGGGCGGGAGGACGACGGCCCAAGGGGATGACGAGAGCGGTGCATGACTGAGCGGAGTGGTGGCGGCAGGAGCAGAGGAGCGGAGCGGAGCTGGTTGCGACAACACATGGAAAATTGCACAATAATGTGTTGGTGGGCGGCACCAGCCCTCGAACCTGGGACGCGCACCGTCGAAGGTGGAGGAGACGGGCCCGCTAGTCAGAAAACATGCCACCTGTCAGCGCACTATGCACGGTAGCACTTCACGGAATTTTTTAGCAGGTCCCACATGTCAGTCTGTTTGATCAAAAATTGCATACAGTGCATGGCTGGTACACGCACTAGTTCCGAAAAAAGCCCGTTGATCCAAACATGAAGTGGCAGTTCCGCTTCTTCTCCCTCGTCTCCTCGTCTCCTTGCAGTGGCAGTTCCGCTTCGTCTCCCTCGTCTGTTCTCCTTTTCTTCTTCTCCTCGAAGTGGTAGTTCTTCTTTTTTCCTCGATCAAAACATTCCCGCACGTAAGCCATGGCCAGTAGCTGGATGAAGAGGAACTGGTCCGATCTCCTGGCCGACCGACTTCGCAATATCGCCGACTACTTGCTGGAGAAAGAGGAGTACGTCGACACCTATGCTGCTTGTCGAGAAGTCTGCACCGATTGGCACTGCACTTTAAAGGTGCCCGAATTCCATCTCAACAACTGGATCATGATAGATCACACACTTCCAGATGTTGGCGACTTCACCTTCCTCAACCTCGCCACTGGTTGTTGCTTCAGGACGAATCTAATGGACGTCCATCGCAGCTTCACATTCACATCCGATATATATATAACATTCATTTATTGGTATTTTCCATTGTAAACATCTTAGTGCTAACTGATGCTCTCTTCTTCCAAAAGATTCTACTTTGTCGGTGTTTCTCTTGGCGTCATCGTTCTTGCTCAGAGGGTGGAGCCGTACCGGATTCGGCTTCTGAACCCAATCACTCATAAGTCTAACACAGAGTTTCAAGCACACATACCATCTGATCTTCTGCAATCTGTCATCGTGACGAAGTCCCTGACGATGGTGTTTGTTTGCACTGATTATCCAGATCATATTGCATGGGCCGATGAGAGCACCTCAACGGGGCAAATCAATGAATCATTTGGAGAAGGATTGTATTCGCCACCTCCTGATATGCTTCTGGACTACATGACGACATTCCGAGGGGAAGTATGTGCATTACTTGACAATGGAGACATCTTGTCGACCAACATCCAGATAGAGCAGCGCGCGAGCACTGTCACGATGGCCAAAATAATTTCAGCCCTAGTCTTTGAATAGGTACACAAAACCTACAAGTTTTACCTTGTGGACTCAGATGGTGATCTGCTTCTTGTGTTGAACGAGGATTTCGCTAAAGGGCAACCGGTGTTATACCGGGTGGACACGGAGAACCGCTCTCTCGAGGCCATCGGTGACATTGGAAGTCATGCCCCTGTTTGTTGATTACAATCGGTCTATCTCCATTGACACTAGGTTACACCCCACAGTCAAACCCGGTTGCATATACTACAAGAATTATATCAGACTGTATGATCATGAGGTTCAAGACTAGGAAGAGGAGCCAACAATGGTAATGTATGGCTTAAGTCTGGAACATACACTGAGGCCTTACCCTCTGTACGAGATACTGGCAGCACATTGCAGACGGAGAGAGTTCTCTGAACATGTGTTGCAGCACGCGGGACCCGACGATGATGAAATATATAGGGAAGAATGCATCCTATATTCATCCTAGGTTATTTGCTAGCATTTTCAGGTCTATTTTTCAAAGTAGAAATTTGTACTATATTTATATTATTTCGATCAGCAGTATGCGTATTACCTTTCAGACAACACTATAATGTATTTAATTTTAGTATTTCAGAATTCAAAGTATTTATTTTTAGTAGCTTCTTTCAGAATTCTCTGTGTTCGACTGCCGAAGCCGGCGACGGGCATCAGCTCAGCGTCGGAATTCAGGTTCCACATGGAAAATTACACAATAATGTGTTGGTGGGCGGCACCAGCCCTCGAACCTGGGATGCGCGCCGTCAAAGGTGGAGGAGGTGGGCCCGCCAGTTAGAAAACATGCCATGTCGGCATCCCCTGTTTCGGATGCCCTTTAAAAAAACAAAACACGCCATGTCGTCATCCCTTGTTTCTGATGGTGTTGCTACAATCGACGGTACATGGTGGCATAGAAATAATATCGTATAAACATAAGGGCATAGTCGTCAACATTTTTAAAATGAAACCCGGTCTCCTACCTGTCCTGGTACATTGCCCGATGAGGTGGATAGCCACAACTGATCTTTTTAATACGTTCGCACTCTTATGCTGAGAAGGGAAATAAATATTGAGCGGTTAATGCAACAAGTGTCGAATTATTACCCTCTAAGGAAATGGGAGATGGTTATTTTCATGCTTGCCCATAGTCCAAACATACTATCATTCTTTCACTCCCCTTCTGCGACAAACCACAGTTCACCTTGCGCATATCCTCCATGCCGCACCACCTAGGGTAACAAGGCCCTGCCTAAGCAGCTGCCGCCGCTGCCGCGACAACCGCCGAAACTGGAGTATTTATGTGGCCCCCCCGGATTAATCCTCCAAGAATCCCTGTTATGCATACAACCATGATCCCATGATCAGTTAGTCGTGGCACATAACCGACAAGTATCAAAGTAAACATCCAATACATAAAGAACCTATGTCATACCTTATTTACCAGTATGGCTACATCGATCAACATCAGCAAAACTTCATTAAGCGTAGAGCCCGAGCCATGCCTTAACCTACAGGAAACTGACTGGGAGAACGTCCTAGCTCGCATAGTTTTCAACGTCACCTTCTTCTTTATATCTGACCAAGTTAATAGCCAGGGACAATTCCAGTGAGTACTTTGAATGTACTCGCAAACCACCTTAAGATAGTAGTAATAACAAGAGGATATGCATTATGGCTATGGTAATAGGAGGGCTTCAAGAGGGGTTCTTTTCTCAAATATTTTCTCTTGTAGATATAGCATCTACATATCTTTGTTGAAAACTTTTGTAAAACATTTTGGAAACCGTTTTGAAAAGTTTTAGAAAACCTTAGGACTAGGTCACCCATTGTTCCTGTCTTCAGGTCGTCCCACGACCAAACTCCTTTCTCCTCCTTCCGACCATCCCTTGGTCAAAACCTTTCTCCTTTACGACCATCCCATGGTTAAAACATTTCCAAAGCCATTTCTTTTTTGAAGTCCTTTTTGAAAACAAAACCAGCACCGCTCTACAGAAGTTTGTCCAATCCGTCCATGACCGCGGACATAGCTATTCGAATAGATTTACACTCTGTAGAGGTTGTACACTTTACCCACACCATCCGGGTACACTACCCAGATCCACACCGATCGTGGGTCGAGTAACCGATCAAGACTCTTCGGATGCCCACTCCAATATAAGTGCCTACCCTATGAGTGTTATTCCCCTCAAAACCGGGACGTCGGGTACCGAGGACCAACCGGAGCGCCTTTTCTACTTATCGAGTGTGCGCTTTCAACGAGGGGCTCATAGTAACGCGTGGAGGTCCGTAAACCCTTCGTTCCTTCTCCCAGTCGATGTCCCACATGAACCGTTTGTCCAGAGAAGGCCCACCCTCCAGGGATCGCAATCCCCTGTAGTAGTTACGAGGCAGCTTAGCCCCGAATAGACAACCATCAAATCCAGCCCTGTCCCATTCCAGAGTAATGTGGTTGCACGGGTTAAGTTATTATAGCTAAACTGCAAAGAACCGGGTGCGTTTTTGTAAGCCTTTTTCCTCCATCTTTCCTTCAGCATTTTGTAATACAAAACCTTTTTTCTTTCTCAATATCTCTTGGGAGGTCCCACCTCACCAAGGTTTTCTCATAAAACATTTGGTAAAACCTTTTTCCGGGGTCTTCCCATCCTATAGCTTTGCTTCGGCTAAATCGGGGTCTCCAAAGGGGTATGGTGTGTTACACCATCTACCATACTAGGGACAAGTAGGTGTCGTCAAGGGGGTTGTACTTAATAGTACAAAAGAGTAATAGTTTCGAGGAGCCAAACCACTACCATATATACATCAACATATAGTAAAACAATGCAGTTTCAAATAAACGGTAGATAAAACATGCATAAGTAAAACAGTAGGACAAGGCTTATAAGCAAGAAGGTGGCTTGCCTGATGATCAGCAATATGGCAATATGTCCCTGGACTTCTTCTTTAAAATAACCAAGAATACCAATACCAATAATAATGAGATCTCTTCTTCCCGGCGTCAATACAAGCGCAACTATCATCGTCATCGAGTATACATGCAAACAAGCAAGACCACAATCAAAATAAGGTATACAAGCAACAATACATACAACAAGCAATGAACAATACAAGTTTACAAATCAGTAGGTCTTAGGAAGAATGGATTAATGAGATTGGCCTTGTCATGGAAATATGAAAGAAATTCCCTTAGGATTTATAGTCTAGGAATTACCTAAGAGGGGTTTTGGACCAAGGACATATTCTGTATGATATTATTGTGTAAAAATGATACAAACAGATAGGTATTGATTAAATGAAACCAAAACAAGTGGTTTCACTATTTTATCATTTACCAAAATTTTATATTGATTTTTTATAGTGAATAAGACTCTAGTTTTAGGAAATAATTCACCAGAAAAGTTCTGGAGCTCCAAAATTATTTCCTTGGATAGTTTAGTAGGATTTTATGTACTGATCCAAATGAAGTTGTAATCATGCCAAAATAATTACCATAATGCCCTTAGGAAATTCCCAAAGGCAGTTCTATAGTTGTCTTGTCTTTTTCACAAAATTTAATTTATAGAAGGTTTTGATTTGATTCCAAGGAAAAATGGTAGGTATTTAGAATACCTTTCTGTAGAAATTGGAATCAACCGATTTGGAGCTACATAGCTACTAGAGTGATTTATCTAGTGATAACACTATGGACAGAAACATTTAATTCATTACAATTGAACTATGGTTCAATAAAATTTGAGCTGCTGGGGTTTGATAGATGTTGATATGGAGTTTTATTGGGAGTTGGAATTAGGCCAATACCTCTGTTGGTTTGACCTAGAGAAATTACCTAAGGCAGATAAGGACTGTTCTTGTTATTTTTACTACAGGAAAACAAAAACTCCACTTGGCTTGAGGCCAAATCCGTGTGTTAGGTATATTAAACATCTACCAGAGACAATTGGGTTTTCTCCATTTTGAATTTTTAAACTCCCTAAGGATTTTATTTCCTGTATTTGATACTTTTTAGTAGCTTATTTTCCAAAAAATAATAAAAGTAAAGGTGGCCAAGCGGAGTGGTCTGCATGTTAGATAAAACATACAGGAACATATCAAAAATTGAATCTCGGCAAAAAGAGTTATTTTCATTTTCAAAATGATTTAAAACAAAGGGGACATTTGCAGATCTGGTGGAAATTGATAAAAGGGGATGTGGGGGCGGGCTGGTTTCATGGGGAGGATGGGCCGCACAGAGGCTAGCCGGCCCAGGTTAAGGGCGCCCGTGCGGGAGGTGGATTCGAACCTGCCAGGTGGGGTCTGGCCACTAGAGATAGGAGCCGGTGAAGCAGTATCGAGCGCCGCGGACCGTTCGATTAGAATCGAATTGACGATGCAGGGCTGTCGTTTACCTCTGTCCGGGAACAGGGGAGACCGAACCCTAGGTCGCGATGGTGGGGGTCCAGGAGCTCAGCTAGGTGCGGGAGGGCCGGCGAGGAAGCGACGAGGCGATGCGGTCGACGCCTTCGAGCCTGGGGATGGGCGGCATGATGGGGGTTGGCCTAGATCTGATGCAGCCGTCAGTTGAACAACCGGGGAGTCACGGGGCAGCCTCGGGTGATGCTGCATGCCGACTACGAGGTCACTGAGGGGTGTGGGGAGGACCGGGGAGTCTCCTTGGCGGTGCATGCAGTAGGGCTAAGGCTCTGGAACACCGGGGTTGCAGGTGACATTCCGCTCGGTCTCAAGCTTGCGGCGGTGGCCTCCGGTGAACCTACGTAAAAGGGAGATGTAGGGTATGATGAGTAGCGAGAGAGAAGCACACTGAAGAGAATAAAAGGGGCAGATATTGCCAGGATTCGTGATAACCCTGCTCGAAGTACAACCAACCCGAGAGGAGTTTTCTCTCCTTCCATGGTGGGAGGGGGCATTGTGAGAGAGCAGAGCTCGAGGTGGTGAGGCTAGATTGGTCTAGGAGAGAAATGAGGGGGAAGTGGAGAGCTAGTGTGGCCTCAGGCCATTTATACCGAGAGGGGGTAGTCCATGGGGGATTTCCATTTGAGGGGAAGGGAGGGAAGTGTGAAACCAGGGGGAGGATGTTGTGGGCGTGGAGAGTGGTTTCTGGTTGTGTGCAGAGGGGGGGAGCAGTGTGCAGCAGCTGCAAGGGAGTAAAGAGTTTTGCAAGGCAAGACACCCACATAAGGTTAAGATCTAGTGTCCAAGCACTAGAGGACAAGCTGCTACAGTGATTAGCTACAGTGATCACGACCAGAGATGAGTGTTGGGTGCTATGGTGCATTATTTTGCAATATTGGTGGGGTTTGGGTTTGGTTTTGGATCAATGCTTGATTGATTTGGCAAATTTGATCACATGGAGGTGTGGGAAGGAAGTTCCAAAATTTGTATTGGACAGAGTGGGGAGATGATACTGGTAGGTAGATGAGGTCAAGATATAACACCATGAATTATTTGGGATTTTTCAGAGGATTTTAAGTCCACTTAAAATCATTTATTCAAAAAGTACAGAAGTAGTTTCTAGAAGATCATTTGATAATTTTACATAGGACAAGGTTGGTTTTTGGTGTGAGAGGGTCCCAAATGTGAATATACACTTAGGGTAATTTTCCCAAGATTTATTGGAAGATAAAAGTATTTAAAACAATTATTATCCCATTTCTACCATTTAAGAAAATAGGAAAAACGAAATAATAAGAGTCTTAAAAATATTTATTTTTGAGATGGGAAGATAGGGTATGATATATGGAACTCACATGAGCAAAAAGTTGGGGAAGTGTTTTGACAAAAAACAAACTTTCCATTGGGAAAGGGGTTTTGAGATTTTGTCTATTAAAGGAATTAAATAGATTTGGAGCCATAATAATCATGGGTAATATCTGAGAAATCTTGATGATCAAGGTAGATGATGTAGACAGGGTGTAGCAAGAATTTGCAACCTTGGGATTGGAGAATCCAAGTTGATTTTGGTGGAATACCCTAGATTAGGGATCTAGGGTGGTGTTAATTTCATACCATCAAAACATGGTTGTATCTTGGAGTTCAGATCTCCCCTTGGGGCATGGGATAGATGGTTAGTTAGACCAAGTCATATAGATGATCATGGCAGGAGGATTTTAGATTGGTTGCCATACCAGATGGCAAACTTTGTTGAAAATAAGGCTGCCATACCAGATGAGTCATGATGCCTTATAAACCATGTGGGTTTGATAAGCACGAAGATCACTTGGAACAAGTGGAGTAGATGTTGATATAACTATATGAGTAGAACACAATCATGCAAAGATTTGGTCCATAGAAGGTTGGATGGTGGTGTGAGCTTCTGTCAAAGTAGGTATGTTGACTAGATTTGCAGGAATAGTTATTTTCTTGCCTGCCAAAACCATCAAGAACAAGTTGGTTGGAGAATGATCTAACCAAGGGAAATATTGGGCCTTGGTAGTCCTTAGTATGGTTAACAAGATGGTTCAGATGCAGTTTAAAAAATGCACAAGGGTTGAGAAAGGGAGACATTCAAAAAGGTGATGTTGGAAATAGTTTTCTAGAGTTAGCCAAATTTGGAAGATTTAGGGTTTTTGACTAGAATGTGGGTGGTGGTGATTTTGATGGGTTGCAAGGTACCAAAGCATCATAAATTGGATGTGGTTTAAGATTAGATTGAGTAAAAGGGATCCATGCTTGATATTTGTCTTCATTGACTTGGAAACTTCTAGAATGAATCACTGAATAATTGATGTGGTTAAGGGTTTTAGATGATCACCCGGTGGCTAGAGATTAGATCCAGATTGTATTCTTGTTTAGGTGTGGTGATTTTAAAGTATCTTGATCCTAGTGGATGAGCTCCTAGAGTGGCTCATACTATTTCCTAAGCAATCAAGTCAAACAACAGATCAAAGCAATTCATCAGGCAGCAGATCAAGGAAACTCATCCTATAAACTAAGCAAACCTACTACTAGGGTTACCATCAAGTCTAGCTTGAGGTAAGGATGGGCAATTTTGAAGGGTTGGAGTTTGAGTAAGGTAAGAGTCCTTGGTATTTCTACCAAGAGTAGAATTCAAAAGTTTTATACAAGGTTTTGAGAATCCTAGAGGTAGGAGTAGTTGAATGTTCTGTCTTGAAAACATAAGGAGCTTATATTATATATCTCTCCATAGTTTTGTCAATATAAGCTACTAAAATAGTTTTGGTCACATAAGCATCTTGGCTCAGGTTTTGAGATGCCAGAACAATTGAGAATATGTAAGATGAGCCAGGATAGTTTTGTTAAATAGCTTTTGTCAACTGATGGTGAGGTAAGGAGTATCATATGGTATGCACTCACATGCACAAGCACAAACAGACCACAAGCAAACACTACACCAATGAACAAGATTTTTTTTTGTTCCCCCTGATTTTTGCATTTTGGACAACTAATGAGGGTTGCTGAAATTGGGATGTTACAATTTAGCCCCTCTAAGGCAAGACATGAAGCTCTACTTCAAGACCGTTCTCCCATTGCCCTGCCATGCGGATGATTTCCCCGAATGTGCCGAATCGGTCGCGGCGGCGACGACGGCGTCGTCGGTGCCGGATGTGGCAAGCAGGGCCAAGATAGCGATGTGGAGAAATCGCGCGGCGGCATTACGACATGCTGTAGGCAGTGGTAACAAGGTATGTGTCAAATCGTTCATGATACCATGCCGCCCAGGGTACACACCCTCGAACAGGGCAGCACCAAGGTCTAGGAACTCTCGCGTCCACGCTTTGGCGCGGGCTACCTTACCGCAGTGGGGGTGGCTGGGAACACGCCGTCTGTGGCAAAGACGCTCCATCCTATGCACCATCGGAGGCCGTACCGTGGCGGCGACCAAGCGTCTACACTCAGCATGCGGGATTTTTCGATAGCCGGAGCTGGCGGCGGGCATCAACTCAGCGCCGGAATTCAGGTTCGAGTTCACACAGACCTACGATATCAAGAAGAAGATGCCGAATTTCAGTTTCGAAGAAATCATTGCAGCGGCACGGATGGTCCAACTGAACCGGGACTAGCGCACACAAATCGCTCGTGCATGAACGATGCAGATTTCTTGTAGTTTGGCAGGAAGGCAATAGATCTGTTTGGGTTAAATGATCAAAGAACGTATGTCCTCTCAAGCCAATTGGCCAGCCAACTTTTCTGGTGGAGATCTGTAGTTTCTTCAGTGTAGAATAGTTAAGTTCAGACTGAAGAATGGCTTTTGTAGATGAAATGTTGACGAATTGTTCTATAAACAAGTAGGAAGTTTAGCCCACTTTTGTGCAGGTATAAGACCCTTTTGTATGGAAGTACTACTGTTGTAAGCAAAGACTATCAAGTATCTATTTCCTTCAATTACTAGTCATGGTTAAATCCAGTTAACTGGCATTTTTTATCCCAGACTACAGATTCTGCGTCTGATGTCTGTGATGTAAACCATTTTTCCTTTGTCTTGTGTTATCTGCAAAATGTTCCTGCAGTTCAACGTGTTACAAATATAGCTACCTTGTACTTGAAGAGGAGATGGACTATATTTTCCTGGCATCCACATAATTGACATTGCTCATTGCCAGACCACCCTCTTTTCATGAGGTTGTCCTTGGTTATTCACAGAAATTATAAAGCACGGTGTTCAACTACATCAATTCAAACTATTACACACACACTACATCAAATTGATTACCCACACATACTACATCGATTCAAACTATTACACACACATACTACTTCAAACTATTACACACACGTACTACATCGATTCAAACTATTACACAATTTTAGTCGATGCTAACTTCCTGTTACGCTCTCCATACTACAAATTCATTAGCCACAGATACCACGGAAATTCACTAGAGCTCTATCTTCACTCGAGGGAAATCAGAACCACCATCTCGTCCAAGCCCAGCTCCCCCACCGAAACTGTGTGCGCTGTTGCGAAACAGTGGTGGTCTTGTGCCGTCAATCCTTCCAGGCCAACACTGCAGGCAAAGAGGACACTTTCTGGTAGCCTCTTCGGGGCCCTGAATGCCATGTACCGATTCCAGAACCTCTTCCAGGTGGATGATGACCGGGTGCTTCCAGCAAAGCTGTCGCCCTCCCTGCTTGGAATCTACACCTCATACATCTTAGGAACGGCATCAGGATCTTTCAGCCACACCTTTACCTTGATGACCCATTTGTCGCTCGGTAGCACGATTTCCACTAGCTCGCCGCCAAGGCTACTGACGACCTACTTGAGGGCCTCTAGATCCCAAGCATCCAATGGGAGGCCGTTAAAGCCGAGTTTGGAGAAGAAATGAAGATTCCCTAAGCGATCGTCCCACCCACACGCGTGATGCCAATGCAGGAAGCTCATTTTCTCCCCGCAGCACTCGAAAGAACGGGAAGAATGCAGAACGTGCTCGATGTCTAAGCTGTGCTCGAACCGGATGAAAAAATCAAATGGCGGCGCGCATACCTCAATCTTGACCTCATTTCGTCTGATCCCAAAATGAGACCTGAAAGCCGACAGCAACTCTGCCTGCAACAGGACAGGAGAGACACCAAGCACGGTGGCCATGAGAGCGTGGTCGTCGAACTACTGTTCCAGGGCTACCATGCCTGGGGTGCATGGCAGCACTCAACTTCTCGAGGCCGGTTGGTGGCCTGGATCGCCCGGCGGGACGCGCTCCGCCATGCGAGAAGGACTATCTAGAGGCGACATATTAGTCCAGGGACGCGAAACTCCGATACGCTGGACGATGTGACAACGACGGATGGGAGCTTCGATTAGAGGCATGGGAGGTTGACCGGATATGGCGGGGATGCAAATTAGAGCAAGTGCGAGCTTCGATCTAAGACGAGCACCCAGAGCTGAGCAAATGTTATGGGGAGGGGAGCAGGGGAGAAGACCAGAGCAGAGCAAAGAAATAGATCTGGTCCACTCAGGGATCTGGCCCACGCAGGGGTAAGCTAGTCCACGATCGCAAAATATAACGGGGAATACTGACAGGGCGGGCCAGGAAGAGTTGACCTAACAGTGGTATTTGAGTTCAACCATTTTTCGTCTGGTACAAATGATCGTTTGGCCGTTAGATTTGTATTCACCCCCATTTGGCCCTTCTGGACAATTGGCGATTCTACTACGGCCCCTCCGCGCGATTGATGACAACTCGAGTACCGGGATGCACTCGCCCGGGAAGTTTGGTACCACAAACAAACAATCCCCCTTGCACGACCACAGCCGTGCTCCTTCCGTCCCATCTCCCCTTCACAGCCTCTCCATCGGCATGCCACCGTAGCAAATGCGAAGACGTTTTACCAGCTCCCGGCGCCGGCCCGCACCAGATCAGCTCCTCAATACACGAGTTCCACGACGCCATACCCGGCTCAGCAACACCGTCGTAGCTTCGTTGGATCCACTTCCCTGACTCCACGGCACCAGATCTGCTTCCTCAACCTTGTCCATGGCGCCGGAGAGATGGGGAGGCAAACCCGCTCAAGGGCGAACGACGAGGTCGTAGCTCACCATAAGTCCAGCAAAGGCACGGGAAGGAAATCGCGTAATCACGGTCACAAAGGTTGCTGCCATACACTTCATATGCTCTTTACGCATTTGATGTCTAAAAGTAGTTCATCGCTTGTTTCACTGCATTCTCGCACTGTGTTTTTTATCTTGTACTCTGACTTTTCTTGTCGAGGCATCGTATAACCAATTAAGCATATGTCTATCATTGTTCCTTCAGAGCTTTCAACTGCTTGCTAGCACGGTACTAACTTCCTCTTCTACACACACCTGGCTCTTAAATCTCATCAGATATTTTTTTTGCTGATGCATGTAAGGTGCTTTGCGGCCGCCTGATGAGGAAGAACGGAAGATTTGGGAAGATAGATTATTAAAGAATTCCAAATATGCAAGGTCGCTCGGCCCGCAGAGAGTTAGATCTCTCGTATCTACCACCACCAATCATGAAGTCTAGGATTCTGATGTAGAATTTTATCCTCAAGATCAACAAAACCTAGAGGGAGACCCAACTCAGGAAGATGGACCGGTCGAGAACCCCCTCCCTAATCCGCATGCTTGTCCACTCCCCAAGGTGCTTGCTCTATCTTGCCATTGCGATATTTGTTTCATCTTCCCTGATTCGTACCTCAATTCCCACCAAATGTTGTGCAAAGCCATCTGCTTAGTTCATGCATCATATATGTTCATCATATCTTTCCTTACTGTTCTTCTTTTCTATCCGCGTCTCATTTTAAATAGGACTTTGATAGATTAATGTATCGCTTATGTGTGTCAGGAATCAGCTGGTTCACCTAAGACCCTTCCAGGTACCAGCAAGGAGAAAAACTATGATCGGCAAGGGTCTGATTCAGCATTAGTTTCTGTTGATGAACAATATTTCGAGGGAGACCTAACTCAGGAAGTTGGACCCGTCGAGGACCTCCCTGCTAGTCCGCCAGCTTGTCCACCCCCAAGGTGCTTGCTATATTTTTTAATTGTGATATCTGTTGCATTTTCCATGTTTTGTATTTCAATCCCAACAAATATTTTGCAATGCCCTCTGCCTAGTTCATGCATCATGTATATAGAGCACATTTTTCCTTACTATTCTTCTGTTCAATGTGCATCTCATTACATATAGAACTATAATAGATTGAAGTATTGTTTATGTGTGTCAGGAATTAGCTGGTTCATGTAAGACACGTTCAAGTACCAAACGTGAAGCATCGACAAGTAGTCCTGCTAATGCTACCGGTGGAACACAAACACACGCCGTGAAATACAATAAACGAAAATCAGGAAACTCACATACGGCTAAAAATTGTCGTCTTGGCGGCACACCATAGGTTCCAACAGTAGTAGACGCAGCCAATACCATCCCACACATTCCACAATAACCAATTGCCAATCAAGATACCCAGCAATAATTGACAGCCGAACTAGTTTTGACATCTACTTGCCTAACACTACTGGCACAACACCAATAAGCTAGCGATGATCACCAACCTGTTGATCAGCCCGTCGCCAAACAAGGTATGAGTTCGAAGGATTATCGATGCATGCTTCTTGATATATACTGTGCAAGCTTGATGTAATGGTTGAATTGGCAGCTACACGAAGATTTAAGAAAAGGGGGCCAATGGTTGGAAAAAAGCTTGAAGCTAAAATTTCCGGAATGCAATCTAGATATTGCATCAATTCTATTGTGCCTGGCAAGCGAAGGCCAGAAGATCCCGAAGAATCTGCTTTTCTAGCATCCGAAATATGCGTTTTTGTTAGGAATGATATTCCCATCTTCGAATCGTTCAAGCTCCACCAATAGACCCCTGACCATTACAATTCATTACTGCGGAAGTTACATGTAAGTCATGGTTCTCTGTCCCATGCATTCAAGCTTGCTCTTGGTTTTATTATAAGTCGCATAACACATCAAATGTTCCATTCTTGCCGACAGACAAAATTCAACTTCGTTCAGGATAATGAGGATGTAGAGTATGTTCTCATGGACATGTTCTCCTGTTCTTTGCGCCAGCAATGCCATAGGATAAAGAGTAAATACTTTGATGGTAAGGCAAGCTAGGATATTCAAAGAATGACTCCTATGGAACACACTATGACTGACCAACATAGGATAGATCTTCTCGACCACTGGTTTAATCCAAAGATTACGGTATGGTTTGTGAAGACTGATACCATATCACATTCAAAATTCCTATTTGCACATATGTATCACTAGTCTCCTTTTCCAGATGAACGCTGAGAAAAACAAGAGAAACCGTGCCACACAATGCTTAACAAACTGAACTAGATCTCGTGCATTGGTTGGCCACTTGATCACAATAGTAAGAATAATTACTTTTTAATCTTCTACAGACTTTGTGCTTCTTATATTTTGTTAATGTGTTCCACCCACTTTGTAGAAAGGTGCGGTAAGTCTGCAGTAAAAATTCCAGGCATGCCAGGCGAGAAGATCAAGCCCTCCGCTGAGAGTGTTATTGTAAGTCTTCTATTCGATTGATATTTTGTGATGACACACCTGCAGTGATTTATATGTATAGTTAGATGTGCAACACTGCCTAAACTTCTGCCCAGTTTTCTTTTTAATTTAAGTACTAGATGATTTCCAACTAGTGTGAGTTTCAGTTTTTAGCTGTACAAAGAGTTGTCTTGTGTATATCATGCACCCGACAATGAAGAAACAAATGGATGCCATGTTGGCATAGTCCTGTTATTGCGTGCTAGTGATAAAATTCTTATCAGTATGATCGGATAGCTATACTTTTATTACAATATATATGATGCGTAATCAGCCATGCCAACTTGTAAGATTTTTTCATAGACAATTTAAATGTGTTGTCTGCATGTTTCTCTGTATTAGCTTTTCTTCTCTCACCCACGTCTACCAACTGATAACCTTACATATTAAATTGAATGAGGAGATGGCAAAACTTGGGAAAGATGGTCTGGAACAAACCCAAGAAGAATGTCTGGAAACATTTTAAATGGTCCTAAAAGGTGAAGGTCATCGTAAAAGCACGTTCCTGCATAATGCTGGGTTGTGGCAGTGGAAGTCCAAGTCCAAGTCCAAGTTGCCGTATTTGTCTAGTCAGGAAGAAATTGTAACACTACGGGCTGAACAGGAAGTGCATAGACGAGCGATCGATGATATGAGACAGAAAGCATTAGAATGTGATGCGGAGTTGAAGATGTTATGAGATCAGCAGAATTCTCGAGAGCCCATAGATGAAGAGACTTGTCTAAATTGAAGATGAACCTGGACAATGAAAGGTGAGTACAATGGTCTTGTGAAATGGTTCCTATTATAGAGCCCGGGTTGTTTTGGGGCCATGCAACAAAAACAAAGGGAGTATTTGTTTCGCATCATGCTTTTATCTGTTTACCGTATGCTCGATGCACAAAAATCATGTGCCCCAACCTTACTATCCCAGCCTTTGATTCATGAACCTCACAAAGGTTTTTTCTTCTTTGGACAACCGCCAAATTCAAAATCTCAGTCCATCGACAAATCCTACCGCCTACCCTGTTTGAATCGGAGATTATGTATCCAATTTCTTTGCCAATATGGTAAGTATTTTGATGATCAGTTGATGTGAATCAGCCTTAAATTTGTACCGAGGGAGTACCATTAACAAAATTCAAAAATCTCAGTCGAGCGGCAAAACCTGCAGCCAACCCTATTTGAATCCGAGTTATCCAATTTACATTATGGTTGATAAGTTAATGTCACTCTCGGCCTTCAATTCCTGAATAGGGATTACACCTTTTACCCAAATGTTGCCTGGACGCTAGCCAAATTCAAAATATCAGTCTGCACAATTATTATGCTCATGGATGATTAGTTGATGTGACTCTAGGACTTGAATTCCTGGAAAGATAGCGTCCCGTCTACTACCTTTTTTCTACTATTATTTGGCCGGTAGCCAAATTCAAAATCTCTGTCGAGTGGCAAAACCAAACACTAACTTTGAAGCATTTCCCGCCCCACCATTTCAAAACCTTTGAGGCCAAATATCCCACTGGGGAGAACCACTTTTATATTAATTATTATTTGTCTGGTAGTCAAATTCAAAATCTCTCTGGAGCGACAAAGTCAAAAACTGACTTTGAAGCATTTCCTGCCCCACCGTTTCAAAAACTTTGAGGGCAAATCTCCCACCGAGGAGTACCATTTTTCTATTATTATTATTTGACCGGTAGCCAAATTCAAAATCTCTGCCGAGCGGCAAAATCAAACACTAACTTTGAAGCATTTCCCGCCCCACCGTTTCAAAAACTTGGAGACCAAATCTCCCACCGGGGAGTACCACTTTTCTATTAATTATTATTTGGCCGGTAGTCAAATTCAAAATCTTTGTCGAGCGGCAAAGTCAAAAACCGACTTTGAAGCATTTCTCGCCACACCGTTTCAAAAACTTTGAGGCCAAATCTCCCACCGGGGAGTACCACTTTTCTATTAATTATTATTTGGCCGGTAGCCAAATTGAAAATCTCTGTCGAGCGGCAAAATCAAACACCAACTTTGAAGCATTTCCTGCCCCAGTGTTTCAAAAACTTTGAGGCCAAATCTCCCACCGGGGAGTACCACTTTACTATTAATTATTATTTGGCCTGTATCCAAATTCAAAATCTCTGTCGAGCGGCAAAATCAAACACTAACTTTGAAGCATTTCCTGCCCCATCGTTTCGAAAACTTTGAGCCAAATTCTTCCACCAGGGAGTACCACTTTTCTATTAATTATTGTTTGGCCGGTAACCAAATTCAAAATCTTTGTCGAGCGGAAAAATCAAAAACCGACATTGACGCATTTACCGCCCCACTGTTTCAAAAACTTTGAGGCTAAATCTCCCACCGGGGAGTACCACTTTACTATTAATTATTATTTGGCCAGTAGCCAAATTCAAAATCTTTGTCGAGTGGCAAAATCAAACACTGGCTTTGAAGCATTTCCCGCCCCATTGTTTCAAAAACTTTGAGTCAAAATCTCCCACTAGGGAGTACCACATTTCTATTATTATTATTTGGCCGATAGCCAAATTCAAAATATCTGTCGACAGCAAAATAACACACCAACTTTGAAGCATTTAGCGCTCCTCCGTTTCAAAAACTTTTGACTTTAAAATTCCCATTCTACCCATTGTTCAGACGCCCTATGGGCACACTAAAGTCGGTAGCTTGGGGGCACGATCATAATTATTTTTCTGTTCACCTCCATAGTACCGATTCGCGCAGTTTTTCCAGCTGGCCCTCCCAAAATCCCAGGCTTCTCTCCCACGCCCTCACCTCCACGACGACCGCGCGCACCGCCCGGCGGCAATTCCACGGCTGCCAGAGCCGCTTCATTGATGCCCACCCCATCGGATCTAGTTCATCGGGTCTCTCTGCCACTCCACCAGAGTTGCGGTCTCGCTGACTGCGCCTATGGCATCGTCGACCGCCCACGATCTGCTTCCCCGCCACTGAAATCTACCCAACCGTACCGGAGCAGCTCCACCGTTGTCCACCAAACGGAATCTAGTTCAACAAGTTCCATGTCCACTACTTCAGACCAGCTACACGGTTGTCACCGTTGACAGCACTGGCATCATGTTGGGGATCGGTGCGGAAAACAAAAAATTTCCTATGTTGAAACCAAAGAAACTGCCTAGGATCTATCTATGTAGTAATGCGGTAAAGGCCGGAGTGTAGATAATACATACCCTTGTAGACCGTACGCGGTTAACGTTCCGCGGGGAACGTGGTTGAAGTAGTCGTACTCGTAGCCAACCTAAAGGTCGCGAAGCTCCTTGCAAGTCACCCCTTGCTCCTTCGTCATCTTCATCATGCAATAGCTCCGGCTCACGACATTCAAGCGCCCCAAGTGTTGCGCCTCGTGTCTTCATACACATCCGGTGCACGATGAGACCTCCGGCTCCCCGATCCCGCCGGGAGTGCGGAAGTTGATATCTGGCTAGGAATCCCTGTAGCGCAACGGCATGCTGCAGGTGTGCCTTGATCGCACAGCCCATACTTCGGGCCATGGTCACAAGGTCTAGAGAGAGAGAGAAGGAGAAAGTCAACCAAAGGACTTCTCCAAATATTGGTGTGTTTAATCCCACCCATGGGCACCCCTTTACATAGGCGGAGCGGGTGTGCCTTTCTCAAAGGCTAAGCCATGTGGGACTAATACTAAAGGAATAAGGCAGCAGATTTTCGTTCAGCCAAATGGGCCAAAAGTACTCAGCCCAAATAGCAAATAGAAAATAGCTAAATAAAAAGAAAAGGGAAAACAGCAGGGGCTGGCCGGGTGGGCCTTGGCGCGGCCCACCCCGCGCCCAGCTCCAGCCTCCTGGCGGAAGGGAAGGAACCAGTGGGCTGGCCACCAGCCTATGCCCGCCCAACTTGCCCACCAGGAGGCGGTGGTGGCTGGCGCCCGAGATCCTGGCCAGTGGCCCACGCACGCCCGCGTGGTGGCCTGGCGGGCAGAGCCCGGGTGGGCCGGCTCGCAGCGGCGGTGGCCCAGCTTGGGGCGACCCGACGCCTGGCGTGGCCTGGTTACATGCCGCCCTGTGCGGCGGCAGTTATCTGCCGCCCACGGGGCTGGCTGATTTTTCTTTTTCCAATTCTTGTTCTGCATCTTTTTCTTCTAGGCCTTTTCCCTCCGGGATTTGGCCTAATAAAAAAGTTGTCTTTATAAATCTTAATTTAAATATTATTCAGAATATATTAATTCATAATTAACATATAATAAATATATATTTAAATTCCCATTTATCAGAAAACAATTTTCCGGTCTTTTCCTTTATTCTTTCTCTGAACAACTTCGGATCTCTCCGCGAAACTATTCCGACTTTCTCTCTTTCTCTACTGTGATTCCGTCTTACGAATGATCGCTCTCATCGTACCCTTAACTGTATCCTCTGACGGCTTCGGAATGCTCTAGACATGATCTGTATCAATGATCAACAGAAGGACCAGGGATGTCCATGTGACCCCTATGCATTCTTGATGACAATGTCGTTTGATTCGTCTAAATGTAGCATCCTCTTCCTTTTGTTTCTCGATACAACTTGTCTGAAATATGATCATTGGTATCCTATAGCTTGTTCAATCTCGTTCATAACAAGTTCTGTTTTCTTGTTACCTGAATATTACATCCCCGTGACCTAGTCACATGTTGCAACATTTATGGATGTAATCTCACCAAGTCGGCCGTATGTATCTTTACCTGTCATGTGGGTGAACAAATCCCGGACTTGCAGTCACATGTCATCTACTGTTCCTTCGGAATACCCAACTTACACCTTTATGGCCATCGTATTACCAGATGACGGTTGATGCAGTCTAAGCAGCCTAGGGAAACAGTGAGTAATATGAGCTCAAGGTCTAAGGAGAAGGAGTCTAGGTATAGTTGTTGCAACAATGAACTATATGACTTGATCATGTTGCAATCCTTCGAGGAATGTCCAATCACATCATTCTCCAATGATATGATCTCGTTGTCAGTCGGCATAAATGCCCATGATCTTGAAACCCAAATCATCTTCATGACCAACGAACTAGTATGAATAGAGGCTACTAAGGACTTTGTTGTTTCATACCACACCTGTACCAATGTTTCTACTTGGCACAGTTATAGCACAATATGAAACTATTATAAACTAATTGAGATATGAAAATAAAAACCTATTTATTATTTGCCTCTAGGGCATATCTCCTTTAGTATCCCACTTGCACTAGAGTACAAATAATCTAGCTCGCATTTTACTCATATAAACCATATACCATATGCATTTATAGATAATGCTTGCTCATGGGAAATGTCATGTCCATGTTCTGTTTTACCAGATCATTATGTCTTTTGCAAATCATTAATGTCTTCCTAATTTTGAAATTCACACCTATTATCGTATAATGGGTCGAAGTATTTGTTTGGCGACAAAGTGAGACTTTGTTTCTAGTGTTTATGATGACGGTCGTTTTCACCGTTGTCATCTAAACTTCAAAACACTTTGCTATCCTTTGTGTATATACTATAGTCATGGCAGTAGAACGAGGCCGGATTCCAGGAGCTTACAGTGACTTTAGATCAACCTCGAGGGCTTTCTCATGGGCACTGGGCCCTGGGACACATCTTCTATGTTAAAAGCGAACTAGCCCCGCCACAACATTATACATCACATCAGATGGAGCTTTTATACTTCTATATATATGTAGATCATAGTACATGAAATGCAACTATGCCACTTACATTGCTTCTTGCTACTTAAGTACAAACTTAATTTTGGTTCAGTGATCAACTCAGGAATCACTTAAAGACATTCTCTTATAGTTAAGACTTTTTCCTACCAACCAGAACTTCGGGTCACATTACGTCGAGTATCCAACATGGTTATGTGGAAGAACCTATGACTGAGGCATAGGAGATGCAACACATCTCTTTCTTTCAACCATAGTTGCAATACTCAATGCTTCATACAGTAAGAACTACTTTGTTACCTTGTTCCATTCTGAGCTTCTTCATAATCTTGCTTAGGACATTCTGAACATCTTTCATAATCAAGTCCAGGAAGCATTTGACATCCAGTGTTTATTAAACTCACCAATCTATCTCAATAGATCTTATTGTTTAATAAATTCAACTTCATCCTTACGTAAATATTATTAACACCAATCACATCATTCACATATGTCGTCCACATATCACAGAATGATTTCACGCTCCCACTCAAATATGACATTCATGTTTGAGATCCAGGGATTTCACTTAGCTCCCACTCAAAATATGTTAGCTACATATTATGAATTAGCCAAGCTGATTTGCTCCCACTCAAATCTAGGTCCTCTCGATAATCTTGGACATTCCAAAATTCTTTGATCACTATCGAATCAAGAATTCCACTAACGATATTTCAATGACCATTGATTTCTCGTACTTAGGTCCATCACGCTTCTTTGTAATTCGTAGGTATGTCTTGTTCAAAACAAGACAAGTGAATCAACAATATAATTCCATAAACTTGTGGAATATATAGTTGAATCCTACTTTCTCCAGCAAAAGTATTCACTGAAACTTTATGATCATTATCAATAGTTTCTCCTCTATTTGTAAAGTTTGGATTTACGGAACAAATTCCGCTGTGCCACTCAACAATTCGGAAGTAAGGTCAAATACCTTGTTTGATCTTTTACTTTCTTCCACTTATATCTTCATCAAGACATGTTGACTTTGGACAACAACAAGTTTGCCCCTTTTGTGGAAGATGCATTCATAGCTTCCTAAGAATGCTTTACAAAGACTTGTTTATTCGCCACGATTTCGACTTATCGAAATCTCTAGAAACTCGGACTTGCCAAAACACTTATGGTGTTGTTTGCACGAATCTTTTAGATGTTCCTTTGTATTTCAAATTAGTGTTTGCTTATTTTGATCTTTAACTCTAAACGATAACTATAACCACTATAAGAGATAACATTGTACCATATGTATCTTAATACATAATCATTATGATGTTTAGACACTTCAAGGAAGTTTGAATTCATCCAATTATCATAATTTGTGAAACATCTTTCACAAGTTCCTTTTATGCTAAACTTAACTTGAATACCTTAGTCATGTCGATCAAATCGAAGAGACTTGTTAATTCAGTTAATTCAATATCCCATTTAGTTATGAACTCATTTGAACAATTCAAATCATTTCACACTTCATGTTTCATTAAGTAAATACACTTATTCACTTAAGTACATAATAAATTATTTCCACTACTTTTTGAAATATGATACATCATTATGTATAAGTTTCAACATTTTTTTTTCATATCACCGTTTTACCAGAATGAGGTTTAGTCATTCTGCCCGAGAGGCATGGTTTTGCAAAGTCTCTAGATTAAGCATCTAGGACCCCGATCTTTCATAAAGAACATGCAATAACCAAAATGACTTAAACTGTAGTGTCATTTCATTATTAAACTTTGGATGTCTTTTAGCATTCTAACCCTTTATAAATATTTAAACTATTATCATTAACATAGTGATGAGAATAACTTATTTGTAATCGTAATGTGACCATAACGGTATTGTTCATAAGAATAGTACAAACCGGCTTGTAACTTGTTCATATGAATAATCGTCTCGCCAAAAGCAAGACACACAAACAGGGATTACAAACTTGTATTCAAGTCCACTAATCCAAATGATAAACTTTGAGGAAAAAGGTGATGTGGGCCATCAACTATTTTGCTTGCCGTCATCAAGTCACTTTACCTCAAACCCAGCAATTCTCAAGCAGATCATCTTGTTTTCACAAAACGGGACAAGTATCAAATACTTTGCAAACTACAATGAGTTTTGCAAAAACCACATTTATAATTTTTTATATATAACATATACCTTTTTTTCATTCATGACCTCCATTTTCAATCAAGCCCTTCCAAGAGTTCTCAACTCTAATGCAAGATCGCTAAGTCTTTTTCCAAACATTCTCTTTTCATCCATGATGGAGGAAAACCCATCCAACGGCTCATACTCTATGTGCCTTATTATGTAGAATACAAAATATAGCCTAACTCTCCATCAAATGGAGAATGGCTGATTGGATGATTATGGAGAAAACACAAAACATTTCGGAGTCATCGAATTATCTCCTAATGGTTATTGTATCAAGAAGAGAAGATCACCTTTCACGAGGATATCCCTCAAGCATGGGTATTATTCTATGAAGTTGGACCCTTTTGCTAAGTTCCACATTAAGCAATATATTCCCATGGTCGCAAAGGACCTCAATGGGATAGGCAAAGATCTACTAAGATATTTGCAAATAGACATCTAGACTAAGTTTATAATAAGAGATCAATTTATAATTGGTCTCCACTAAAATTGTCATCCCCTAGATGATTTCAGTGATCGCATGATCCCTATCCTCTACACCTCCCCCGTGTTACACAGCCATCAGTGCATTATCAAAGGTAGACATTCAACAATGCCAATCACATCATCCATGTGACTCATGCTCGATCTTTTGATCTCTTGTGTTCCGAGGTCATGCTTCTGTGGCGTGCTAGGCTCACCAAATCTAACTTGTGTGTATTCGCTGTGCAACATGGCTTACACCCACTGTATACGAACGTAGATATGTCTGACACCCAGGCCTGTAGCCCTGGATCGCATCATACCGAAGGACTTTCTTGGTGGTGCACACACAAGGGGAACACAGAACATTGGAATTCAATAGGGATTATCTTATTTGCTACCGTTGAGTATCTAATACTAGCACACAATAAGATGTAAAACTGGTATCAACATCATATGTATAATATGATATGATATGGTCTTTCTTGTTGTGCCTTGATCTCCATCGAGCGCTCTGGCATGATCTCCATCGTGCCCTTGGTTTGACGCCAAGTCCACGACGCTTCCACCAGGTCGTTCATCAGAACGATGACTATCACTATACTACTTAGTAACAGAAAAGTAAACTACTTTACCTTCGTAACGACCATTGACATATCATAATCACATGCCCCCTGCAAAATAAAGTTAGACGCCTCTACTTTATCTATTGCAAGTTTTACGTGGTTGTTAGGGATTTCACACTAGAATCGTTTCTAAACTACGAACTTTCCAA
Source organism: Avena insularis (assembly GCA_023614405.1). NCBI lineage: Eukaryota > Viridiplantae > Streptophyta > Magnoliopsida > Poales > Poaceae > Avena > Avena insularis. The sequence goes on from CM042688.1 coordinate 379,514,270, forward strand.
CCAGAACATGGATCCGACAGTTGTCTCTATTACACCCCTTTCGGGGCCCTCCAGTGTAAATGCTATATCAACTATCGAATGAGAGACAGACACCCGCTAGCCACTTATACGGTATAAGCCGTATCTTGAGCGTGGAACCAGTCTCGCGTACGAATACGCGTAAGGTCAGTCCGGGCCACTTCATCAAACAATACCACGATATAAACAAGTACACGTTAGAGGGTAACAACTAAGGGATCAATGCCCGCACAAAACTTGTGATTACTGGCCGTACAACACTCCTACGCATAGATCGGCTCTGATACCACTGTTGGGGATCGGTGCGGAAAACAAAAAAATTCCTACATTGAAACCCCAGAAACTGCCTAGGATCTATCTATGTAGTAATGCGGTAAAGGCTGGAGCGTAGAAAATACATACCCTTGTAGACCGTACGCGGTTATCGTTCCGCGGGGAACGTGGTTGAAGTAGTCGTACTAGTAGCCGACCTAAAGGTCGCGAAGCTCCTCGCAGGTCACCCCTTGCTCCTTCGTCATCTTCATCGTGCAACAACTCCGGCTCACGACATTCAAGCGCCCCAAGTGTTGCGCCTCGTGTCTTCGTACACATTCGGTGCATGATGAGACCTCCGACTCCCCGATCCCACCGGGAGTGAGGAAGTTGATATCCGGCTAGGAATCCCTGCAGCACAACGGTGTGCTGCAGGTGTGCCTTGATTGCAAAGCTCATACTTGGGGCCATGGTCACAAGGTCTAGAGAGAGAGAAGGAGAAAGTCAACCAAAGGACTTCTCCAAATATTGGTGTGTTTAATCCCACCCATGGGTACCCCTTTATATAGGCGGAGGGGGTGTGCCTTTCTCAAAGGCTAAGCCATGTGGAATTAATACTAAAAGAAAAAGGCAGTAGATTTTCATTCAGCCAAATGGGCCAAAAGTACTCAACCCAAATAGCAAACAAAAAATAGCTAAATAAAAAGAAAAGGGAAAACAGCAGGGGCTGGCCGGGTGGGCCTTGGCGTGGCCCACCACGCGCCCAGCTCTCCCACGGCGGCGGCCTGGAAGGGGAACCCGGGTGGGCTGCCCCCCCCAGCGGCCCACCTGCGCCCATGCATCCTAGCTCGCCAGCAAGGAGGCAGCGGCTGCTGGCGCCCGGGATGGGTCGGCTCGCCCTCGGCGGCACGACGCCCACGCAGGCCTGGCGGGCCAGGCCGAGCAGGGTGCTCGCGGCGCTGGCTTGGCTGAAAGGCCAACTTGGGACGAGTTATCTGCCACCCACGAGGCTAGCTGATTTTTCTTTTTCCAATTCTTCTTCTGCATCCTTTTCTTCTAGGGCTTTTCCCTCCGGGATTTGGCCTAATAAAAAAGTTGTCTTTATAAATCTTAATTTAAATATTATTCAGAATATATTAATTCATAATTAACATATAATTAATATATATTTAAATTCCCATTTATCTGAAAACACTTTTCCGGTCTTTTCCTTTATTCTTTCTCCGAACAACTTCGGATCTCTCTGCGGAACGATTCCGGCTTTCTCTCTTTCTCTACTGTGATTCTGTCTTACGAATGATCGCTCTCATCGTATCCTTAAGTGTATCCTCTCACGGTTCGGGAATGCTCTAGACATGATCTGTATCAATGATCAATAGAAGGACCAGGGATGTCCATGTGACCCCTATGCATTCCTGATGACAATGTCGTTTGAACCGTCTAAATGTAGCATCCTCTTCCTTTTGTTTCTCGATACAACTTGTCCGAGATCCGATCATTGTTATCCCATACCTTGTTCAATCTCGTTCACAACAAGTTCTGTTTTCCTATTACCGTGATATTACATCCCCGTGACCTAGTCACATGTTGCAACATTTATGGATGTAATCTCACCAAGTCGGCCGTATGTACTCTTTACCCGTCATGTGGGTGAACAAATCACGGTCTTGCAGTCACATGTCATCTACGGTTCATTCAGAATACCCAACTTACACCTTTATGGCCACCGTATTACCAGATGACGGTTGATGTAGTCTAAGCAGCCTAGAGAAACAATGAGTAATATGAGCTCACGGTCTAAGGAGAAGGAGTCTAGGTATAGCTATTGCAACAATGAACTATATGTCGTGTTGCAATCCTTCGAGGAATGTCCAAATCACATCATTCTCCAATGATATGATCTCGTTGTTAGTCGGCATAAATGCCCATGATCTTGAAACCCAGATCATCTCCGTGACCAACGAACTAGTATGAATAGAGGCTACTAGGGACTTTCTTGTTTCATACTACACCTGTACCAATGTTTCTACTTGGCACAGTTATAACACAATATGAAACTATTATAAACTAATTGATATATGACAATTAAAACCTATTTATTATTTGCCTATAGGGCATATCTCCTTGACATCGACCGCCCAAGATCTGCTTCCCTGACGCCAACAACCACCACAACCGCAACACCCTCGGTGACCTAGACATCACTCGCACGGTATCGACAATGCTTAGACGCCTCTCCGACCAAGGTAACCAAATCTCCAACCCATTTTTGTTTTGTCAGTGGTATAGCAGGTTCAAGGCTGTCAGAGTGAACTGCATTTTTGTAATTGTGCTAGTACATGCAAGTCACTGGGTGATGACCCACAAGTATAGGAGGTGTATCGTACTATTTTCGATAAGTAAGAGTGTTGAACCCAACGAGGAGCAGAAGGTGTTGATGAGTGACTTGGAACAAGAATTCTCTTTAAATACTTTAGGAGTTTTTGATACTGCAGGTAAATAAAGTACGAGTAAATAAAAGACAATAAGAATAAATGCAGGAAGTGGCCCAATCCTTTCTTTAGCAAAGTATAAGCCGATTGTATTACTTAAGATGACCAAACGTTCTCGAGGACACACATGAATATCATCAAGTGCTTTCGCTTCCTATAGTTGATTAATCATCTTTAGTTTGCTAAGTGTTGTGTGGGTGAACCTGTGCTAACGTACCGACCTTCCTAGGACTAATACATACTTGTGATTATACCCCTTGCAAGTATCCGCAAGTAGAAGAAAGTAATTAAGGTAGAAACCGAACCACAACTTTAAACTCTAAGACCCTGACATCCCTTGTGCAAAGGTTTCCTAACGGGGGTTGAGGTTTCTGTCATTCTGGCAACCCCTACGATTAGTAGCAAAATACACAATGCATTCCCCTAGGCCCATATAGGTGAACTGTCATGTAGTCGACGTTCACATGACACCACTAGAAGAAATACACCACAACTTAAATATCAAACCATTGAATCTTTCTCAACACAATTCCACTACTAACAACATGACTTCTCCCATGTCCTCAAGAACTAAACAAACTACTCACAAGACATCATATGGATCAAGATCAGAGATGAAATAATGATATGTAACAATTTGAACATAAACGATAATTCAATGGTTCACTCAATAGCATCAACTACAAGGAGTAATCAACACCGGGAAAGTTTCCCCTAAGAACTATGCAAGATTCAACCCAATTGTTATAGCGGTATGAAGTGGTGATGATGGTTCTGGTGGAGATGATGATGGTGATGATGATGATCTCGATGAAGTCCAGCTTGATGGTGGTGTTGATGGTGACGATCTCCCCTCTCCGGGAAGGAATTCCCCTGCTGAATTTTGTCTGCCGGAGAGATCTTTCTCTCTCTGTAGTTTTCCACCCCACAGAGGCGGCGAAATCTTTCTGTGGTCCCTCCCCAGGTATTAGGCTTCCGTGGGGATAATATACGCCAGAGAGGAGAGCACAGAGTGGGCGGTGGCCCAACACTTTGGCGTGACCTAGGGTCGCTTCACAGGGGTGGTGTGGGCCCCTATGTCCCATCTCCACTCCCCCTTCTGGCAATCTTCGTCTTCTGGAAAAATAGAATTTTCCATGTATTTTCCTAGATTTTCTCATCTTCGCGAATTTTTCCTACAAACAACACCTTTTCCATCAGAATTCTGACTTCAGCGGTCCATGCTCCAAAGTCATCAACCATGCAAAAACAGATGAAATAATATAAGTATCATCTCTTAATATGAAATATATCAATGAATAACAGTAAATTATGATATAGAATAGTGATGCAAAATGGACGTATCAACTCCCCCAAGCTTAGACTTCGCTTGTCCCCAAGAGAAAACTGAGCTCAATAAACATGACCTCAGGTTTATGGAGGGAGGAGTCGATAAAAGAATACAGACAAGAAGCATCGCATTCATCAATACACAAATCATAATAGAAGACAACTCACTATTATATAACTTAACTTGCAATAAGTAAAGGAAACACAATAAAGATACATAAAGTAAATCACAATTGGTAATGGCAAACTTAGGTCTTGGTCAAAGAATAGTTGACAATTTGCAGGAGTTCACACATAAAGGGTTTTGAATGATAGCTTCCAAAGTAGTATTCAGTAAGATAAGAGCAATGTGCAAAACAAGGAACATCAGAAACATGATTGAATAAATCATCATATGAATGAATGAAACACAACAACTCAAAATACTTGCTGAGATAGAAGGGAATAGGTTTACTGACTCAACTAAAAAGTAAAAGATAGGCCCTTCGCAGAGGGAAGCAGGGATTTCAAGTTTCATAAAGAGCTTCCAAAAATTATGGTCTTATCAGCTTTCAGCTCTCATTACCCCTATCATAGGCATCTTTAGGTGATTAAGGTTAAAGTGATCAAATATGAGGATATGCTTGACAAGTTGTAAGTTGAAAATCTCATGTCCGTTGAATACGAGGGCCGCTCCTCATGCTACTCAAGTTTAGTTACCGGTAAGTTCTTGTCATAGTAAGTATATGTGTATCATAGAGAACGGCCAACGGGGTACCCCTTGCCCGATGATACAGAAGAATCCCCATATCAAAATGACAAGGCAAGCCGACAACAAGCATCTCAGCAATCTTCTTATTTACCATGGGAAAATGATGTTTTTTTCTCTCTTTCCTCTTTTCTCATATCTTTTTCTCAATCTCCATATCTTTTTTTGTAAGAAGAATGCTTCATAGATTTCTCATTATGGTTACGCTGCAGGTTTCCACCATGATTATGCATGGATTAGACCAGCGGCCTAAGCTCCTCTTTCATTTCACATCGACGACATCCATAAACAAAATATCATGATATCAACTAGGTACAATGTACAAGTGCAATGTTGAAAGCTTTCCCCATGACAACATGGTTCTGCTAATTCACAACTTACAAAGCACAAGCATATATGCAACATAGATGGGCACAATGATTCAAGTTTATTAAGTGCAATAAAGTAAAGTATGCCATCAAGTTCGTGAGAGCTTTAATCACTAATTTTCACATAACAAGGTTAATTCGGAAGGTAGATAAAAACATGAATTTACTTGGAATAGCAATAGTGCTAGTAGGTAGGTATGGTGGACACAAATGGCATAGGTTTTGGTTTAAGGATTGGATGCACGAGAAGCATTCCCTCTCAGTACAGGTTTTTGGCTAGCAAGGCTGGGTAGCAAGCATAAGAGTCAAAGGAAATAAACAAACAAACATACAAGTGATAAAAACAAACATGCAATCTTCCTTGGAAGCACAAAAGATCTTAACTAAAGAATACTAAACTTATGAGAAAATCAAGAAAGAAAGATGATGAAATTATATTTCTTTAGAGTACTTTTTATCTTTTCATTCAATTCTCAAAAATAGTGCTGCTACTGACCGAGCCAGGTTTGCCAAAACCAACTAAATTTACTCAATGATCCCAAAGTGATACCAATACTAGTAACAAGATTAATCATATAACAGAAATTGAAAACTAATATAAGATATGCAAAAGAGTAAATGATAGAACTTCTCATTAATATTACATAAAGGCAACTCACACCAAGGGATACATAGATATCTAACGAGAGGGGGGACATTTCCATAATGCAAACCATCCTACATGATAACTTCTCTATTCATGATATGACTCTACTAAAAAGGTAAAAAGATAGAAGATAATGATGTGATACCACGGCACTCCCCAAGCTTGGAACAAACAAAGGGGATGCCAAAACCTGATGATGAATCACTCCTTCGGTGGTGGTGGTGTTCTCTCAATGAGCTTTTTGATCAATTTCCTCAAGTCCTCAATCTCGAGGGTGAGAGTACGAATCAACTGTGAGTTTTGCTCAATGCGGCTCATGATCATGTCGGTTGCGAATCCCAGCTCTTGCGATTCTTTCCCCACTCTTCCTCCTTGAAGTCTTCTTTTCCTACATGGTTAGAACGAGGCATATCCCAATTGGAGGGTAGTTTCTCCTTGGGAATAATCTGGAATTGACGCTCATGGATAAGGGTATGGAAGGGATTCTTGGTGCGTGGAGAAGGTGACCATATAGCCAAGCAATGACGCAGAGGCTTCCCTCCAGTTGACATCCGTGCAGTCCTTTTGATCCTGGCAGGGTTTGCCACCACTCTAATGCTTGCAATGGTAGTGTTGGTGTGCAGATGCTGGCTTTTCTTTGCCTCCTCTTCATCGATCTCCTTCTCCTGTCCGGGGTCTTGGGGATCCTCCTCCACAGGCTCGTTTCCCTTATCCTTGGTGGAGACCATATTGCTTCTAAACTTTAAGAATAGTTCCTGGCAGAAACAGATCGACACGAAAACATGACGAGAACATGATATATGAACATTATATATTACGAATTTTTATAACAAAAGGAAGGTACTAGGAGAAAACAGGTCGGAGACGGACTTCGGGGTGGCCACACCACCTGCTGGCGCAGCCAGGGGGCCGCGCTAGGGGGTGGTGTGAGCCACCCTGGCTCCGTTTCCGTCCCTCTTTCACTTTGTAGCTTAACTTGTTGGCTAAAAACTGCAAAAATATAACTGAACAGATTCTTCGTGGACTTTTCTTACCAGAACTGTTACCTATTCGAAAATAGACTCTGCGGGTCTCTGAATTTGGTCTTTGGTAATTTTTCTGGAGTTACCGCTTGAATAACATCAATATCTTCATCTTCATACACTTATTGCTTGAGTCATGAAACCTTTCACTTTCTTATTACACCATTTTCTCCACTAACCTGGAAATTTCTTTCACACAAAACTTCACACAATTCTCATTAGCAATATTAGTATAAGCGAGGTAATAAACCTTTTAAGTTCAATTTCAAATGAAATCCATCAGAACATAAGCTATTGTAGCAACTCCTTCCGAAAACCCAAAATAATTCAACCAAAAGAAATCGATTTAAGAGGCAAATGCGAGAGTGGCAAAATCTGTCAAAATAGACCAGCGGGTAAAGATCAATTTTTTCAAAAATCTTCTGTTTCTCAAATGAAGAAGTGCAAAACTAACAAATGTTAAACAACTTGGGGCAGAAGCACAAAAAATTACAGATCAAACCGACATATAGAGATCTCTCATGAATTTTTATGGTGAATCATAAAAATCTGTTTCGAGACAGCAACTTCCCCAAATCTTAGTTCTCTCTCATTAGAGGTTGATCTTGACACAAAAAGAAAGCAAAAATAATAAGGAGAGGTTATTAATGAAGTAATAACTTCCAAGACTCAAATAAATAAAAACAACTTAAAGCACAAATAAATTGGGTTGTCTCCCAAAAAGCTCTTTCTTTATAGACATTAAGATAGGCATGATAATTTCAATGATGCTCACATAAGAATATGAATTGAAGTGAAAGAGACATCAAGAAGCAAAAATACACATGTTTAAGTCTAACCCACTTCCTATGCAAGGGAATTTTGTAAGCAAATAAATTGTTGAAACCAGAAGCTGCAAGCATAGGACGGCAAAACAAGTACAACATAAAGGCTTTCAGGGTAAAGCAAGGAAACTTAATATTATTGAGATGCATTAGAACCGTCTTCCCTCTGTCATAATAACTTTCAGTATCATGCATAAATTTAACTGTATAACTATCACATGAACCATTGTAGCAATGATCACTTATCCTAACAGAAAACACAGGGACACTAGCTCTCCTAACACTACTTTGTGAAACAATATTAGGGATATCCTTACAAAGGATAGTGTGTCCCTCTTCTACATATTTAGTGACAAAGTCTTTCACATTTGCTATTATTTGTTCATCATCCATTTGTTTAACAGGTTCAACAGCTTTATTTGTACTTTCATTAAACATACTAGCTATCATAGAATGTTCCTTTACTTTAATCAGGAATAGTATTTTCTCAATGTAAAACATGATTAGTAGTATAAACTTCAGTATTTCTTGCAGGAACACTACTAACAATGCGTTTATAAGGTGCATGATACTTATTCTACTTCTTTTTAGGAACTTCAATATAGGAAGCAAAAGCCTTAAAATAAGTGGCAATAGCTTGAGAGTCTAAACCATAAGCATTTTTAATATTTTGAAAGTCATTAGTTCCCATAAAAAATTCAATGCATTCATAATCATAATTTATACCTGATGTTCTTCCTTTATCATTCTCCCATGCTTCAGCATTGTCTTGAATACGGTCTAGAAGATACCATTTAGCTTCTTCTTCCATGTGTGTAAATGATCCTACACAAGAAGCATCCAATAGATCCTTATCATGAAGAGGAAGTCTTGCAACAAAGTTATTGATAACAATATTGTGAGGGAGCTCATGAATAGGACATTTGAGCATTAGTAACTTCAATCTCCCCAATCTTGAGCTGTACTCTCTCCATCAAGAGTCCAAAAGTTGTATATTTGATTCCAATCTTTATGAATCTCACTAGGAGGATAAAACTTTGAATAAAAGAGAGGTACTACTTCCTCCCATTCAACAGCTTAGCCATTCATCAGCAGCTTATACCATTCCTCGGCTCTTCCTTTTAGTGATGATGAGAATAACTTCTTCTTGACTTGATCTGTTGTAATACATGCACACTTAAATAACCCGCATAATTCGTGTATAAAGAGCAAATGATCACCGGGATGGACAGTTCCATCTCCAAAATAGTAGTTATCCATAACACGATCAATAATTCTTGTAGGTATTTTAAAAGTATCATTCTCAGCACGTGGTGGTTCATCTACTAACTTAGCAGTGGTAGTAGCATTACAAAATAAGAAACTTAGCGAATTATCCATATTGAAATAAAGTAACTAACAAAAGTGAACAATACTCATAAGTAGATGTTTCCTTTACCACTTCCACTCTCCAATAGCGCTTCACTCCCTGCAACGGCGCCAAAAAATAGTCTTGATGACCCACAAGTATAGGGGGTGTATCTCAGTATTTTTGATAAGTAAGAGTGTCGAACCCAACGAGGAGCAGAAGGTGTTGAGGAGTGGCTTGGAACAGGAATTCTCTATAAATACTTAGCAAACAGATTTTTAGGGGTTTTTGATAATGCAGGTAAATAAAGTACAAGTAAATAAAAGACAATAAGAATAAATGCAGCAAGTGGCCCAATCCTTTCTTTACCAAAGGACAAGCCGGTTGTATTACTTAAGATGACCAAAAGTTATTGGGGACACACGGGAATATTGTCAAGTGTTTTCACTTCATATAGTTGATTAATCTTGTTTAGTTTGCTAAGTGTTGTGTGGGTGAACCTGTGCTAATGTACCGACCTTCCTAGGACTAATACATACTTGTGATTATACCCCTTGCAAGCATCCGCAAGTACAAGAAAGTAATTAAAGTAGAAACCTACCACAACTTTAAACTCTAAGACCCTGACATCCCTTGTGCAAAGGTTTCCTAACGGGGTTTCAGGTTTTTGTAACTCCGGCAACCCCTACGATTAGTAGCCAAATATACAATGCATTACCCTATGTCAACACCCGGATTTTTAATCCCAGATGCCCGTTATGCCATACCTCGCAATCCCAGGATTACCATTTTTGCGAGACATAACGGATTGGATATCATAGTACATCATCCATTACAAACCATACATAAGGTTTTACACAAATAAGGATCTCATGATCCAGTCTTTAATACAATAAGCAGCGGAAATAAACGATAGCATAGCGGTGGGGTCCATCTTCAGGGGCACAGGCAATGCTGATGAAGGCAGATAGTCCTAGTTATCATAGCCGTCCTGCTGACCATCATCTTGATAATCTCCTTCATAGTCTGGCCAAGATAATAGCCAGGGACAAAAGCCATGAGTACTCCTTAAGTACTCGCAAACTACTACTATCAAGGGTTATGATTCTAAGTTAAAGTACGGAATTGAAGGAATAACTATCAAGTTAAGTTTGAAACCTAAGCCGAGTTCTGAAGCAAGAAAAGATAAAAGTCTAGAATCACTTAAGTTGGGAAGCTATTTTCATCTACACAACCCTATTGTGGTCAAGTCAAGTTTCATCATTCATTTCAAGTTATTTAGAAAACATCTGACAACAAAACAGTATGGCCATTCCAACTGTCCATAACTGTGGACGCGGCTATTCGAATAGTTTGACACTCTGCAGAGGTGGTACACTTTCACCACAAGATTCGATACATCTGTCAGGGATAACCCTGAATCATCATCCTTGGTATGCAGATAATCAAACATAACCGTCCCTTTACACACCCTAGTACAAGCACCTCTCCTATGAGCATGGCCTGCCAACCATGACCATCAGTCATCTTGGGCACTGCATAGGTGGACAACATTGAGAGGTAGCCTTAGCTCAAACCTCTCCCGTGAGGGAACTAATACTAATGCATATAAATATCCAGCTAAGCCTTACCCAATTCAGGTAATGTGGTTGTACGGTAAATTTGGAATGGTATCGCATCCGAATCCAACCATCAGTTTTATAAAAAGGGTTAAGACTCATGCCTCATCATTTTCATCATCATAAACCAATTGTGTTTCTCAACACATGTCAAAACATCTCAATAGAATGACTCATCATTCCAAGGTTTTCACAATTCATTTTCACCAGGTGTCCCCATCTAAAGTGACTCAAGTTTTTGATCTATTCTAAAATACTAGGTTAAGAGTGTTCACTAAGGTAAAAAGGGTGGGATCAATCTCATGCCATAGGATGACATCTAAAAGTTCCAAAGTAGGTCAAGTTTTATACTCTTTATGCTACCTTCAAAATTAATTAAAGAACTTTGTGTAAACTAAGGGGGTGTGATCAATGTATGCTTAAGGCATCTTTACTAAACTATCTAGTTTTATTCTAGTTTGCTACAATAGCTTACTAAAGCAGGTTTGCAAGGGTTAGCTTGCCACTAATAGCTTGCCTTGGTTGGTGCAGTGGTTGAAGTTTTCTTCTTGTTCTTCTTCTTGGTAGAACTCCTCCTCCTCGAAGGCTTGGTCGGTACTAGCATCTAGAAATACATAGGGAGTGCACAATCACCAAGCAATACTTAAGTTAGGCTAAGTAGTATTCTAAACCACACAATTGATGATCTATTATCATCACAAGCATCACAATTTTAATTTAATAGTTTCAACCTTTTTATTTTGGAAAAGTAATTTCTACTCACTGAAAAATTAACTACAATTTAATATTCACCACCAAAATATGTGATCATGTGTACACATGTCCTTACCACATATTCTAACATGTGGGAATGAGATTTAAAGGTTGGATTAATATTACATTGGTTTAAGTTTATTATTTAATGATTTAAAGTGACTAGAAATGCCTATATAGCATTATTTTGGTACTAGTCCAAAGTCACTGCCTGTAAACCTTAATATTATTACATATTTGGATAGATATGATGAAGTGTGATTTTTGAGAGTTGGAATCAACTCAAAAGCTAACTTGGTTGATTTTATAAAAATGTTTCAAGTTGCAAAAGCTTCTGTCTTCTTATTTTTATTAGGAGAAATCTATAACTCTAAATGAATTAAATCCAACGGGCTTGGATAGAGCATTTCAATACTTTTCAGAAAAAATTGATTTCATGCAATTTGGATTTGTCAAACTCACAGAATTGAATTTTGAAACACTGGACAGAAACTATACTCTAACTAAAAAGAAAAACCTAGATTTGAATCTACGGGCTTGCGCGGGAAAGAAAATGGGCCGGCCTAGTGGCGCTGCGCGACACAGGGCTCAACTGACAGGGGGGTCCCACTAGTCAGCGGCACTTAAAACGCGAAACGATACGCGCGCTGTGGGTCGTGCGATTAGAGGCTAGATCTACGGCTGAGGGCCGTCGTCGACGACGGACGGGTCGCCGGCGAGCTCAAACCCTAGCGGCTCGGTGGCGGTCTACTGGGGGCGTACCAGGGCTCCAGCGGGGTCGGCGATGCGGGCGAACGAAGTGGAAGACGACGGCGAGGCGAGGCGTGGTCGCGGCGAAGCTTGGGGTGGCCGGAATCAACGGCACCCTTCTTCTCCAGAGGCGGCGGCTCCGGCTCCAATTCTGGCGAGCTGCTGCTCCACTTGCTCCGGCGAGAGGTGGGTGAGGTTCAGAGAGGTGAGGAGAGTGGAATGGTGTGGAGAAGAATGGCTAGGGAGGGCTCCTTTTATAGGCTCGATGGTGAGACCGAGCGGGATGGGCGGTCGACGGTGGCGACATGGCTACGGCGAGCTAGCGGCATGGCTGGGGATGGCGATCGATGGGCGGTTCCCTGGCGGTGCTCTAGCGCTTCAATGCAGCCATAGGGGCGGTGGCATGCAGTCGGGGTGAGGTGGCGCTCTGAGAGGCAGAGGCGGCGGTGTCCACGGCGAGCGGTGGCTGTTGGGATTTGGGCGGCGAACGGGGGTGTCTGGGGTGTTCTCTAGGTCGAGGCGGAGCGGTGGGCGCGGGCTGGTGTCGAGTGGTGGCTTGTGCACGCGGGGACAAAGGCGCGCTCTTGCCAGCGTCGGCATGGGCTTCTCCTCGGTGGTCCACGGCTGTTCTTGGCTCGGGCAAGGGACAGAGAGGGCGGTGCGGCATTGGCTACCCCCTAGACATGGCGAGGGAAGTTGGCGGCTGCTGTGGAGTGATGTCGCCGGTGGGGGTGCTCAAGGTGCTCGGCCTTAATGGCCATGACCATTTGGTCGTGTGCACAGGGTGTGGCCGGGCTAGCAAAAGTTTTAGCGCTGGTACTGAGGGAACCAGGGGACAAGGTTAGGCACAAATGGTGACCAAGATCACTGCTCAAAACAGTGTTTTAAATTTGGTCAGATTTGTGCACACAAGCTGTTTGATGAAATGGCCAAAAGAGAAAAAGTTTTGAATTTTGGTTTCAAAAGTTTTGGGTGATCTCCACTAGTGCTATGTAGTCTCTGGTTGCAAGGGTTTTGAAAATGGAGCTCAAATACATGGTTTTTGAAATAGGGGTGATCTATGCATATGCATTAGATTCAAATTTGAACTGCCATTTAAAATAGTTTCCAGAAGTTTTTTAGAAGATCAAAAGGTGGGCCTTGGTACCTCATTATGTGTACTAGCAAGGGGTGTAAAGATCCAGAATTTTTTCTGTTAAGAATTGACTACTAGGAATAGCCAAAGTAGGCATGAGAGTTAAATTTGTCAAAATGACCATTCCTTTATTTTAATTATTTTTTATTTGATTTCTTTTAGGAAAAGTTTGGGAAAGATGTAGATGATGTTTAAATCACCTAAGAAACATTTTAGAAGCAAAGGATCACACAATCATGGCAATTCCAAACAAATCCTATTTTAAATGCACACATATATGAATGCTTTCATTTTAAATTTGGAAAAGTTTTTGTTAACCCCATTTTTGGATGATTTGATCTTGTTAAGCTTGGATTGAAGTTTTGGGATGTTACACCCTAGGCCCATATAGGTGAAGTGTCATGTAGTCGATGTTCAGATGACACCACTAGAAGAAATACACCACAACTTAAATATCAAACCATTGAATTTTTCTCAACACAATTCCACTACTAACAACATGACTTCTCCCATGTCCTCAAGAACTAAACGAACTACTCACAAGACATCATATGGATCAAGATCAGAGAAGAAATAATGATATGTAACAATCTGAACATAAATGATAATTCAATGGTTCACTCAATAGCATCAACTACAAGGAGTAATCAACACCAGGAAAGTTTCCCCTAAGGACTATGCAAGATTCAACCCAATTGTTACAGCGTTATGAAATGGTGATGATGGTGCTAGTGGAGATGATGATGATGATGATGATCCCGATGAAGTCTAGCTTGATGGTGGTGTTGATGGCGATGATCTCCCCTCTTCGGGAAGGAATTCCCCCAGGAGAATTCTGTCTGCCAGAAAGAACTTTCTATCTCTATAGTTTTCTGCCCCGTAGAGGCGGTGGAATCTTTCTGTGGTCCCTCCCCAAGTATTACGGTTCCGTGGGGATAATATATGCCCGAGGGGAGAGCCTAGAGTGGGCCAGGGTGGGCACACCACCCCCTGGCGCGCCCGCGCCAGGGGGTGGTGTGGGCCCCCTGTTTCCCATCACCACTCCCCCTTTTGGCAATCTTCGTCTTCTGGAAAAATAGAATTTTCTATTTATTTTCCCGGATTTTCTGATCTTCGTGAATTTCGCCTCCAAACAACACCTTTTCCATCAGAATCCTGACTGCAGTGGTCCATGCTCCAAAAGTCATCAACCATGCAAAAACAGATGAAATAACATAAGTATCATCTCTTGATATGAAATATATCAATGAATAACAGTAAATTATGATATAGAATAGTGATGCAAAATGGACGTATCACTGGCACGCCTGTTCTTCGTGCTAGTACATACAACGTCATTAGACATGTTGGTTTGCATTCACTGCTCTAAAAATTTCAAGTCATGCACATGTCTGTTATATTGTCATGCGCATGTTCTTATCTTAGCTGCTTTGTACACCAGTAATTCCCTACTATTGTGTAGTTCTTGCAAAATGTAATGCAAGTGGAAAATATTAGTGTGGATTCCTTGCTCCATAGTTACTGACTCTATCTGGTTATTCCTGAGCTAAGTTCCTCCTATTATTTCCTCCCTGGCATCGTTCTGCTATCCTATAGTACCCGTTCAAACTCTTCGTACTAGTTCGATTATAATTTTGTTGTTTCCATCTGGTTCTTCAAAAGCTGCAACACTGACTATATTCATTTTCTTTGCATAGAGCTCAAAAACGCAACACTGAACATGTTGGTTTGCAAAGCCTACATGTCCACCAGCGATGCCATTATATATTTTCTGTATCTAGTGCTGGTTCGTCCTAATCAACGGCATAATTATTCTTTACTATATAGTTCATTCGTGTTTTCCATTCCTGCTCACAAGTTCTGGTATGCTGTGGTTATAATTTCTATGTGCTTCATGCTTAGGTACGACATTAACTGCATGCCATTGTGTAGCTCACCGCAAATTCTGAGTCACGCAATGACGAGGGTTTAACTCATGAATGCCCATTGTTATGGACTTGGGCTTTTGAGAAGGAGGGAGCGCTAGAGACATCTATCGGCTAGCAAACAAGCACACAGGGGACTTGAAGATTTAACCAGGTTCAGGCCTCACAGAGGTCCCTACTCCTGCTTGTCTGCTCGTGGAATTATTGAAGGAATTGAGGATTACAATGGAGCGCAGATGCAATCTGGTGAGGGTTGTGGAAACTAGGGTTGCATGTGTCCTCCTCGCCGCCCCCTCCTAGCCTTTATATACATAGTCTAGGTCTCGGGTAGCAGGTCGAGTCGGTTACAGGTTAGGGTTTCCCCTTTGAACTTTCTATCTTTAGCTTCTTCTTGTTCTTCAAGAAATCGAGAGTCCGTAGGTTACTCGAGTTCTCCATTTGGGCCTTGGCGACACCGTGGGCCTCCACTGTATTCAGGCCGTATATACCAAGCTCGAGTACATGTAGGGTATACCCATTTCAGTAGCCCCCGAGTGTCCAGTGGAATCGCAGATTCAACTTGGTACTTTATGAATCCTTTCGAATGCATGGCTGAGTATGTTTTTTGACTGCTCTATTTGTGTCATAGGGATTGTTGATGTGCGTGCCTGATTTAACCGATGTATCGGTATCAGCTAACTACCTTAGGGTAAAACAACGCAATCTACTCGAACTCGAGTCCCCGGACTCGAATCCGGAAAAGTGCTGGTGTAATTCGACTTAGGCCATGGAGGTCTTACAAGAGTCGAATTCCAGCATATGGGTGTGAGCACTCGACGCGTCCGTCAAGGCATGTTCATCGTACCTATAGGCACGGATCGTTGCCAAGCCTTATTCAGGTCTTACATTCACGCTGCAAGCGCGGCATCCAAATTTTGTCACCGCGGAGATGATTCAGGTTACCCGGGAGACGCAGTCTCTTTGTAGGGAAAAATCTTGAGGCGGTGTCGCCATAAGTTTCGAGTGTGGATGTTATCAACACACAGTATGATGTACAAATAATCATAGGGTGCGCGACCAGCGCTCCCTATGGGAGTAGCCCCCGAGTGCCTGGTTGAGTCGAAGACTCAGGCATGGACTAAAGAACTTTTGTGACAGCTGTCGTCTTTTGTTTGCTTGTTTCAGTCGAATTTATTTCCAGCGCTCCCTATGGGAGTAACCCATGTCCATAGTCGAATTGCGGATTCGAGTGGTTGCGTTTGTTTTGATTGTCCATGTTCCTACAGAAAAAGAAAAAAATTGTAGGGCGTGCGACCAGCGCTCCCTATGGGAGTAGCCCCCGAGTGCTTGGTGGAGTCGAAGACTCGAGCAAGGACTAAAGTAGTCGAAATCTTCTGCTCCTCAATTTTTGATGACGTCAGTGCTGACTATGTGATGAGATCAGTTGCCCACGTGAGCGAGTTTGACTGGATGTGACGAGCGGTGGGTCCCATTTTCTGAATCTGACTTGACCAAGCGTGCGTAATCTATGTTTTGATTGTGCCTTCTCGATTTCTCCGCATAATGGGGGTAGTGGGGGATGGTTCACGCTTCGGGTCCTCCATGTGTCAAGCATGATGAACGCCACGCGTCTAGTAGGGTTTTTCCTGACCATTAGATTGCAACTTCCAGGAGGTTAAATAGTGATGTTGCAACGGTAATTTTCACATCTCCTTCTTTTCTTTGCCTTTGCCTCCATCGCCATTGCTGCTTCTCCTCTGCTTCTTTGTGTTCCTCTCTTTCACAGCGCTGGACCAGCTCCACGTATTTCCTAGTTACTTTCTCCAGTCACACCGCCACCGTAGAATGGGGAAGAAGAAGGGAGGTGCCGCGGCCGATTCCGCCGCCGCCACGGTTGCTGCGAAGAAGAAGGGTGGCTCCGCCACTGTGGGCACCAGCACCGCTGCCGCCAGGAAAAAGAAGGGCACGAGCACTCGCGTCACCTATGGCGCATGGCGTGCATCCGTGATCAAGTCCTCAGAGCTTCGTCTTCTATGCCAATACGGAGTTTTGTCTTCCGCAGTCGCTGACGTGCGCGTCCCTAGCAGCGAGGTAATCCCCTCTCCTCCTGCCGGCTTTCGGGTGATGTTCCTAGTGTTCATCATCCGCGGTCTCTCGTTGCCCCTGCATCCTTTCTTCAGAGGCCTTCTCTGTTTTTACGGGCTCCAGCTCCATTAGCTGTCCCCAAACTCCATCCTCCATGTAGCTTGCTACATTACTCTTTGCGAGTGCTGGCTCAGAATCGAGCCGCACTTCGGTCTCTTCAAGCGCCTCTTCAAGCTGAGGCGCCAATCAGCGTCTGGCTCCTTAGTCTACGATGTAGGCGGTTGCGGTATCCACGTCGACTCCTCCGCCACATACTTCGACATCAAACTCATGGCGTCTGTCCAAGGGTGGAGGGACAAGTGGTTCTACATCCACGACCTGAAGGCCGACGTAGACCACTTCGGACTCGCGCCCTTCGATCCCGCGACACCGTGCAAGAGGAGGCGTTCTTGGAAGAACGTAGTTATGCCCGGCGAGTCCGCGGAGACAGATGTGCTATACGAGCGCGTCTGTGACCTCGAGAGTCGCATGGTTAAAGAGGAAGGAGGTTGCGCCCTCATTCGCACATGGCTGTGCCGTCACGTCCAGCCCCTGCTGGCCAGAGTCCACCCTATGTTCAAGTGGGCTGGCACGGACGATGTCACTCGCATATCTGCCGATGGCATGTCCACGAGTGAGGTAGATAAAAGGGTGCGACTGGTCACCAAGTACATCGCAAAAGATGTGCTTCCCAAAGATCCAGACGTACCTCCATTCGATGCTGCTAACCCTCCTCCTGAGGTACAGTTATGCTACATAGTAGCTTTGTTTGTTGACTGCTTTCTTGCCTTTGCACTAAATTGTTTTCTGTATGCAGGTTTGGGGGGTGTCACCCTGTATGCCCCCTCTTCCTGAGGGGGTTATCCCTCGTGAAGCCTTGGAAGAGGACGAGTCAGAGTCAACTGTCCCATCTGATGTGGAGGAGGAAGCCCCTGAGTCAAGTGGAACGGATACTCGCAAGTGTTCGCACAGCAAGGACTCGGATGCATCGTCTCCCTCGACTTCGGAAGGTGCAGGTGTTGGTGCCGTGTCGTCGATACCTGCCGTTCTTGTGAGAGCCATGGCGCCATCTTCTCGCAAGAAGATGCGGCTGCGGAAGAAGTCATCGTCAGAGTTGGGGGATCAAACCTTCGATTTTGATATGTTTGATTGGTAAGTATGTGAGTCTTCCTTTTGGTTCTTCTTTGGAGTTGCATTCTCTTGATGTTGGTTTTATTCTGCAGTCAGCTGGCATCGTCATCTTCTGGCGACGTCCAATTTTTGAAGGAATCTAGAGTTGCGACCTCCAAGGCCAAGAAAGTGGCTGAGCGCATTCCTTCTCCTCCATTGGCGGCCCACTCTGGGCATAATTCGTCAAGTTCTCCAAACAATGTGGAGCACCAGATAGTTATCCGGACGTCTGCGAATCCATCGACTTTGGAGTCTTTGGAGGATCATGTAAATGTAGTATCTCTTCTTCTGATTTTGTAGTCGCATTTTCATCTATGCTATCTGTTGACCCTTTACTATGTTTTTGCCATAGCTCATTGTGAAGGAAGCCGCTCGCCTTGCGGGGCAGGTGCTTGCGATGGGTCGTCGGCATGCAATGCTGGACAGTCGCCATCGCGTAGTGGAAAGTGAGTGTTCTTTACTTTTCCTCTGCATCCTTTTGATGTATTCGACTGACGGTTTGTCTTCATTTGTGTCACAACTGAGCATAATGCGCTCCTCCGCAGTGCTGCTTCCCTCGAGAAAACCCTTGCCGCGGCGGTGAGGAACCGTGATGAGGCAATCGCAGCACGGGATGAATCGCGGATGCGAGGAGGATCTACGTGCCTCCATTGCTGTCAGGGAGAAGTTGTTCGAAGAACAGCTTTTCTCGATTGCCAACGCCCTCTCAGGTATTCCCTTGTCTATATTTTTCGCCGTGTCCCTTCTTTCAAATTTGTTTGCTGTACTTCACTTTTGTGCGGATGCAAGTGGTCTGAGCTTCGACCCCCAGGCACTCCGTCGTGATGACGCCCTGGCGGGTGCCATTTCGGTAGTCGAAGATCGCAGCGCTGCCGTTCAGGGGACGCTCACCGAGGCCATGGGCGTGCTCAGTCGCCTCCAGGAAGAGCTGGCAACCAAAGCTGAGTTGATCGAGAATATGGATGAGCTGGTGGAGTCCTTTGCCGGAGGCATTCCTTCAAGCTTCAAGAACTCACTCCGTGCGTCTGGTGCTTCAATGTCACTCACCATGGTTTAAGAACACGGAGTCAAAGTTGATCCTGCAGCAGTCTCCGGGGCGATGCCTGTCAGCGCTGATGGCCAGCAGGTAGTTTTTGCTCCCTTCGCGACTGCTTGTGGCAAGTACGGCCCATAGATGATTAATACAGTTGCGAAGTATGCTGAGGAGCTTCAGCGAGCCAAGAAGATGGCTAAGGGTGCAACGTTAGGGGCCGAGGGAAAGTCTGTGGCGTCTGACACTGCCACAGACTCGATGAGGCCCCCAAAACCAAAGTCAAAGTCGGAGAAGCTAATCGGTCCTCAGTAGTCGCATCTTGTAATAGTTAAATAGCTTATGTCTTTTTGTCGAGAACATGCCTTTTGGCGAATGTATCTGCTGATACTTTGTTGATCTTGAATGCACTCAAGTCTTTTGTCCATGCCTCGCCTTAGTCTTCTTATTGTCTCTTGCTTAACTTGTGATAGGGCACATCGAGTGATCCTTTGAGGGAGCCTCAGGATTCGCCGCCTCTTGATGACACCATGGCACCACCGCGCTCAAGGGTGGATGAGCTGTCTCTGCTCTCACGACTTCATGACCGCGTGAAGCAGTTGGAGCGTGAATTGCCCGTACTCCGCGGTAATGCGGATGTAGTCGAAGGCAGAGAAGGCCGCCGCTCGTGAACAATATCTGCTAGGGGAGGTGACGCAGCTGGTCGACCAATTCAAATGTTAGTTTTCCTCCTCCCTGTCTTTTCCCTG
Organism: Avena insularis; assembly: GCA_023614405.1. NCBI lineage: Eukaryota > Viridiplantae > Streptophyta > Magnoliopsida > Poales > Poaceae > Avena > Avena insularis. The sequence continues at coordinate 379,534,551 of CM042688.1, forward strand.
TAGTCACTCGCAGTAGTTCGTTGTCCTCATACTTTGCCTTTGCTTGGTATAGTTGTCAGCGCACGCCATCCGCAGGATGAGAAGGATAGGATTGCCATTCGCATGAATGACCTAACCCAAGAGCAGCTTCAGGCGAGTGGATACTTCTAGGTAGATCATGATCATGCAATCGCGCTGCCGACCCTGCAGGATCGTGCATCGTGAGTGCTTCACTTCTTGAAGAAGTCGCAATCGTGCCTGAAGAATATTTACCAAACGATGTTCCTGCTAGACGTTGTTCCATCGAGCCTGTTGGCCCTTCTTGCTAAATTTCATGACTTGACTGCGGTCCGCGAGTGTGTTCGGCAGTAGTTGGTGGCTGGTGCCAAGGCTGCTCTATCGCTAGTGCGACTGCACAGACCTGATGTGGACGTTGCAGCAGTTGCGGCCGGACCACCAGCGCCGCCAGCAGGGTCGACTTGGAACATGGTTCCATACTACCAGGCGGTGGATCACCCAGCGGAGGAGATCATTGACTTCTTCGAGGAGCAGACCAACGTTCCTTTCCTACAACCATAGTTTAGTTTGTATCCTGCACATAGGTGTACCAGTGTTGTAAAATTCATAGACATGCTGTGTATAATTGATTAATATTGATGTATATAAAGAGATTGTTAGCGTGTTTGTTTTGCGAGTGCGTTGTGCTATGCGATTCCTTTTGGTTAGCCTAACTTGTGCTTATCTCAGCCCCTTGCCAACCTGTCAGGTGCGTTGCAACTGGGTTGGTGTTTATCAAGGGTTTCGACTGGTGCGCTAGCTACTCAGGATATTGCGTTAGTTCGTAGAACAGATGTGCACAGGTTGGCGCAGCCCCCGAGTGGATTAATTGCAGAAAATAAAAGAAAAACACAGAGTTTCGGGGCACTTAGCTTTATTTATTCGCAGAATGGTATGAGGTACAGTGTGTGTCTAAGTAGCCTTGGCTGAGTAGCCTTATTTGCGATGTAAAAGGTAAAAACGACTAAGGGTAGAAGTGCCGCAGCTGCGCGACGTTCTAGGGGTTGGAGTATGCGACTCCTGTCTCTAAATCTTTAAGGCGATAGGCGCCACCTGGGATTACTTCTGTAATCACGTATGGTCCCTCCCAGGGGGACTCGAGCTTGAGATGCCCTTGCTGTTTCAGTCGCAGGACCAGGTCGCCTTCGACGAAGGACCTGGGGTGTAGCCTTCTGCTGTGATAGCTGTGTAGGTTCTGCTGGTAGATCGTTGATCTCCCCGTGGCGATTTCCCTTGCCTCATCAAGGAGGTCGACAGAATCTTCGAGTGCAAGAGTCAACTCTTGCTCGCTGTAAGCAACCACACATGGTGCTTTGTATCGTACTTCGGCGGGTAGCTCCGCCTCGGCCCCGTGCACCATGAAGAACGGAGTGTACCCTATGGCGCTGTTTGGAGTTGTGTGTAGGCTCTAGAGTACTGATTGTAGTTCATCTGGCCAGCAACCCGTGGCCTGTTTGAGTGGCCCGAGGAGTCGCTTCTTGATGCCGCCGCAAATGAGCCCGTTAGCTTTATCGACCTGACCATTGGTCTGTGGATGTGCTACGGAGGCATAGCTGACGTTGATTCCTATATTCTTGTAGAATTCTTGGAACTCCTTGGATGTGAAGTTCATCCCATTGTCCATGATGATGCTGTGTAGTACTCCGAAGCCGTAGACGATGGACTCGAAGAACTTGACTGTGTTGTATCCTGACTGATTGGTCACTGGCATGGCCTCTATCCACTTGGTGAATTTGTTGACTACGACCAGGAGGTAGACGTAGCCTCCTCGTGAGGACTTTGGCAGCTTGCCGACCATGTTGAGTCCCCATTGCACAAAGGGCCAGGCCAATGGAATTGGCCAGAGTTCTGTGCCAGGTGCGTGCGGCTTGTCTGCAAATCGCTGGCAAGCGTTGCATTTCTAGACGATGTCCTTCGGATCCAATAAAGTACGATTACGACGTTCTGACACACCATTACTTTGTGGTGTTCCGGCAGGCGTGAGTTGTGAAACTATTCCACAGTCTTTCATATGTGTGCTAAACTCGTAACTAAGATACTCTCCTCCACGGTCGGACCGCAGAAATTTGATCTTTCTGTTATGATGATTTTCCACTTCATTCTGAAATTCTTTGAACTTTTCAAAGGTTTCAGACTTATGTTTCATCAAATAGATATACCCGTATTTACTCAAATCATCCATGAAAGTAACAAAATAACGATATCCACCTCGCGCCGACACACTCATTGGTCCACACACATCAGTATGTATGATTTCCAATAAATCTGTCGCCCGTTCCATTGAACCAGAAAACGGCGTTCTAGTCATCTTGCCCATAAGGCATGGTTCACATGTATCAAATGATTCAAAATCAAGTGATTCCAAAAGTCCATCAGAATGGAGTTTCTTCATGCGTTTAACGCCAATATGACCTAGACGGCAGTGCCACATATATGCAGATATATCATTATCAAGTTTAATCCTTTTAGCATCAACATTATGAATATGCGTAATACTACTATCGAGATCCAACAGAAATAAACCATTCAACACAGGTGCATGACCACAAAAGTTATTATTCATATAAATCAAACAACCATTGTTTTCAGACTTAAACGAATAACCACTTTGCATCAAACACGATCCGGATACAATGTTCGTGCTCAGTGCAGGCACCAAATAACAATTATTCAGGTTTATAACTAATCCCGATGGCATATGGAGAGGCAGCGTTCCGATGGCGATCACATCAACTCTTGATCCATTGCCGACCCACATCGTGACCTCATCCCTTGCTAGTTGTCGCTTGTTCCGTAGCCCCTGAACCGAGTTACATATATTAGCAACCGATCTCGTATCAAATACCCAGGTGCTACTACGAGTACTAGTCAAGTACACATCAATAACATGTATATCACATATACCTTTGTTTGCCTTGCCGGCCTTCTTGTCTGCCAAATACTTGGGGCAGTTGCGCTTCCAATGGCCAGTCCCCTCGCAATAGTAGCACTCGGTGTCAGACTTAGGGCCATCTCGGGGTTTCTTTTGGTAGCGACAGCAGATTTGCCGCCTTCTTTCCTCGCTTGCCTTTCTTGTCCTTCTTGAAACCGGTGGTCTTATTGATCATCAACACTTGATGTTCTTTCCTAATCTCCACTTCTGCGGTCTTAAGCATTGACAGAAGCTCGGGAAGAGACTTCTTCATGCCCTGCATATTATAGTTCATCACGAAGCTCTTGTATCTAGGTGGTAGAGATTGGAGAACACGATGTATGCCTAAGTCAATGGGAATCGTTATTCCCAAGGACACAAGCTTATCGGCGTACCCAGACATTTTGAGTACGTGGTCACTAACGGAGCTGTTCTCTTCCATCATGCAGCTAAAGAACTTTTCAGAAGCATTATAACTCTCTACGGCAGCATGGGTATCGAAAATCATTTTCAATTCTCCCATGGTATCAAAGGCATTACCATTTTCGAAACGTTTTCGAAATCCTGGCTCTAGCCCATACAGTATGCCCCAATGAACTAAGTTGTGGTCCTCTTGACGAGTTATATAGACGTTCTTTTCCTCGTCAGGGGCATTAGGAGCTGGTGGGGGGCCTAGCAGCGCCTCTAGCACATATTGCTTTTGTGAAGCACTGAGGAGAATCCTCAAATTCATAGCCCAGTTGGTGAAGTTGCTACCATTCGCAACAAGCTTCTCTTTCTCCATGAACACATTGAAATTAAATGCAGGTGGTGCCATCTACAACAGAATTTGTAAAATATATTTAGACTAAGTTTATGATAGATTGAGTTCAACTAATCCAAATTACTAATGAACTCCCACTCAAAAACGACATCCCTCGTGTCCTTTTGGTGATTACATGAACCAAATCCACTACACCAAGTCCGATCATCACGTGAGTCGGTGTAGCTTCAAAGGCGAGCATATATATGGGCATCATATCAACTATATGACTCATGCTTAACCTTTCGGTCCGTGTTCCGAGGCCATGTCTATACATGCTAGGCTCATCAAGTAAGAACCTTAGTATTCACGTGTGTAAAACTGTCTTACACCCGTTGTATGAAAGCGTAGAGTCGAGAACACCCGATCATCACGTGATGCCTCAAAACACGATCCACAAAACAGTGCATACTTAAGGAAGAACACATTTTATCTTGATATCTAAATGAGGGATCATCTTATAATGCTACCAAAAGCGCCAAACTAGCAATATAAGATGCTAACATCTAATGTGTGAAGTGAGGTGATATGGTCCATGCATTTGATCTCTATCATTTGCATCGTGGTATGATCTCTATCATTCCTTTGTGTGTAAGGCCAAGGTCTATGGAACTTACACGTTAAGTGAGTTGTAAGAGTATCTATCATACATCTACTTACAACAATACCATATCAAGACACTAGCCCAGCAACGATCTAAACTAGACGCCTCTAATTTATCATTTGCAACTTTTACGTGGCTTAGGGCTTTCGGTGATAGAACCGGTCTTACCTACGAACATGAACCACAACGAGGATAACCAAGTTATTATCAACTTGTTGTAAATCATATATTGACTATAGTAGGAGAGAGACACCCACTTGACCACTTATGCAAAACAAGTTGCATGTCAGTTGTGGAACCGGTCTCATGTACGATGACATGTAAGGTTGGTCCGGGCCGCTTCATCCCACTATGCCACCAATATCCAAAATACATAGAAGATGCAATAACATGATCATCATCGCCCACATATCAACCATATGTGTACTACCCGTGCTAAGCACCTATGCATAGATCAGGCTCTGATACCACTGTTGGGTCCACAGCATAGAAAACAAAAAATTTCCTACGATGAGAACTATACGCCAAGATCTATCTACTAGATACAGAGAAACGGGTGGACATACATCCATGGAGAACTTACCCTCGAAGACAACAAGTTTTGTTAACGAGTAGGAACTCGTGGTTGATGTAGTCGTACGCTTGCCGATCTCAAGATAGTGTGGAAGTCCGAGCGCACGCAAATCAGCAGCGCATCCGTCCTCGCACACACGTTCAAGCCACCGAACAACCTCCACCTCCTCTCTCCAACGAATCAGCGGAAGCAGCAACTCCTTCCACACGCAAGGCCACCGGGAACATGTATCTCGCTAATCCGAGACCATGGGGGAATATCTAGAGGGGGAGAGAGATCCTTCACGAGGAGGTGTAGTTTGTGAGAGGAGAGAGGGGGGCTTTATATAGGAGGGAGGGAGACCCCTCCCCTCCCATAGCCGGTGCATGAGGGGGGGGAATTCTCCCCTCCTTCATTCATGTGGTGAACCTCCACTCACATAAACATGGCCTCCACCCAAAATCCCACTCACATGTATTTAATTTCCACCAAATTAAATGCAACTCTCAATTAATAAAACTCTTTTATTTATTTTATTCAGAATTTTTTTAATTAGTTTAATTAAAAAACATTCACATAAAACCCCTTGCAACATTTCAATATCACATGCAGAACCACTTTCTGCAATTTCACCCGAAACAATTCCGGTTTCTATCGAAACAATTCCTGTTTCTATCGAAACATTTCCTGCGCTTTGCAAACCTTTTGTATGGAACATATGTGCTCCTAAATGGTGTCTGGAAACCCTTAAGTGTGTCTCCCTACGGTTCACGAATAATGCAGACATGATTGAGACTCCTCTCAGATCAATAATCGAAGCCGACACGGAGATCCATATTGACTCCTACATATTCAACGATGACTTACGGATCGTGAGAACCTTTAACGTCGACAATTTAATCCCTTTGTCTCATGATATAATACATGTCCGAGATTCGATCATCGGTATCCAAATACCTAGTTTGATCTCGCACGACATGCACTCTTTTCTTGTTCCCGTGATATAACATTCTAGTGATCACATCACTTGCTTGCAAGCTATCTTAATGTGATATCACCGAGAGGGCCCAGAGTATATCTATCCATCATCGGGATTGAAAAATTCCACTCTTGATCCATGAGCCTCAACATAACACCTTCATAGCACGGAACCCACCTTTATCGTCACCCTGTTACGGTGTGACGTTTGATGTTATCAAGATACTCTTCCGGTGTTAGCAATTAACATGATCTCATGGTCTAAGGACTAAGACTACTTTGTATGATGTTATAGCAATATAAACATAATGACTTGATCGTAATGCTATACTTCGGATGAATGTTCATCACATCATTTCACAAATGCTGTGACCTTGTTATTAACAACATCCAATGTCCATGATCAGGAAACCTTGATCATCTTGTTAATCAACAAGCTAGTCTATAAGAGAGGCATAACTAGGAACCCTTTTTGTTTATTAAACACACATGTATTGATGTTTCCTATCAATACAATTATAGCATGCAAAATAAACATCTATCATATACAAGGAATACATAATAACAACTTTATTATTGCCTCTCAGGGCATATTTCCTTCAGCAACTACTATAGGGGATGACACTCCCTGGAGGGTGGGCCTTTTCTGGACAAACGGTCCATGTGGAACATCGACCAGGAGAAGGAACGAACGGTTTACGGACCTCCACGCGTTACTATGAGCCCCTCATTGAAAGCGCACACTCGAAGAGTGGAAAAAGCGCTCCGGTTGGTCCTCGGTACCCAACGTCCCGGTGTTGAGGGGAACAACTCTCGTAGGGTAGGCACTTATATTGGAGTGGGCATCCGGAGACTCTTGATCGGTTACTCGACCCACGATCGGTGTAGATCAGGGTAGTGTACCCAGATGGTGTGGGTAAAGTGTACAACCTCTATAGAGTGTAAATCTATTCGAATAGCCGTGTCCGCGGTTAAGGACTGGTTGGACAAACTTTTGTAGATCGGTGCTGGTTTTGTTTTCAAAAAGGATTTCAGAAAAGAAATGGCTTTGGAAATGGTTTGACCATGGGATGGTCATGAAGGAGAAAGGTTTTGACCGTGGGATGGTCGGAAGGAGGAGAAAGGAGTTTGGTTGTGGGACGACTGGAAGCTAGGAACAAATTGGTGACCCAGTCCTGATGTTCTCCAAAACTTTTCAAAAGGGTTTCCAAAATGTTTACAAAGGTTTTCAACAAAGATATGTAGATGCTATATCTACAAGAGAAACTAATTGAGAAAAGAACCTCTCTTGGAGTCCTTGGAGCCCTCCTACTACCATAGCCATAATGCATATCTTCTTGTTATTACTGTTATCATAAGGTGGTTGCGAGTACATTCAGAGTACTCACTGGCATTGTCCCTGGCTATTAACTTGGTTAGATATCGAGAAGAAGGTGAAGTGGACGACTATGCGAGCTAGGACGTTCTCCCAGTCAGTTCCCTGTAGGTTAAGGCATGGCTCGGGCTCTATGCTTAATGAAGTTCCGCTGATGTTGATCGATGTAGCCATAATGGCAAATAAGGTATGACAGGTATTCGTTATGTATTGGATGTTTACTTTGATACTTGTCGGTTATGTGCCACGACTAACTGATCATGGGAGCGTGGTTGTATGCATAATAGGGATTCTCAGAGGATTAATCTAGGGGCCCCACATGATCCGCCACGGTCAGGAAAAAACCGTGGTAGATTCTTTTGTGATGAGGCTTTTACCATGATGGGCATCCGTCGTAGAAGACTTTTTAGCCACGAAAAACAGGCCTTCGACCACAAAAATCGTCCGCTATAAAAGCCAAGTTTTCTTTTAGTGCCACTAGAGTTATTTGCATGTGTGTTCTTTTCATTAACCGCCACCAGTGTCATTGCATGTGTGTTCCTTTCCTAAACCACATGGATCCACTAGTGTCATTGCATGTCTTTGCATGTGACTTATTTTCCTAAACCACCACTAGTGTCATTACATGTGTGTTATTTTACTAAACCACATGGACCCACCACTATCAATGCATGTGTGTCCTTTTCATAAACCACCACTAGAGTCATTGCATTTTTTTCCTAAACCACAACTAGAGACATTGCATGTGTGTTCTTTTCCTAAACCACCACTAGTGTCATTGCATGTGTGTTATTTCACTAAACCACATGGATCCACCGGTGTCATTTGCATGTGTGTTCTTGTCATCAACCACCAGTGTCATCGCATGTGTGTTCCTTTCCTAAACCACAACTAGAGTCATTGCATGTTTGTTCTTTTCATAAACCACATGGATCCACCAGAGTCATTGCATGTGTGTTATTTTCCTAAAAAACCACTAGATTCATTGTATGTGTCTTCTTTCCATAAACATCATGGATCCACCAGAGTCATTTGCATGTGTGTTCTTTTCATTAACCACCACCACTGTCATTGAATGTGTGTTCCTTTCCTAAACCACATGGATCCACCAATGTCATTGCATGTCTTTGCATGTGTGTTCTATTCCTAAACCACCAGTAGTGTCATTTTATGTGTGTTCTTTTCCTAAACCACCACTAGTGTCACTGCATGTGTGTTCTTTTCATAAACCACTTGGATCCACCAGAGTCATTGCATATTTGTTCTTTTCATAAACCACAACTATAGTCATTGCATGTTTGTTCTTTTCATAAAACACATGGACCCTGGTACATTGCAAATGTATCTATAATTTGTGATGTTCCATGCTTGGTTTTTATCTACTTTCTTATGTTTTGTCCACACTTTGGAGTATTTTTATACACTTGCTTGGACTAACCTATTAACAAGTGCCACAGTGTCAGTTGCCTGTTTTCTGCTGTTTTTGGTTCCAGGAAAGTCAGAAAATCAATATTCTCGGAATTGGACCGGACAAAAGCCAAAGTCGATATTTTACCGGAAGACTCATAGAGCCAGAAGACGAGACGGAGAGGGGCCACGGGGTGGCCACACCATATGGTGGCGCGGGCTAGCCCTGGCCGCGCCACCAGGTGGTGTGGGCCCCCTGGCCGCCCACCGACCTTGCCTCTTCGCCTATAAGATGCCTCCTGATGCAAAAATCCTAAATAATCAAGCCACGAGCCACGAAAAGTTTCGCAGCCCCGCCGCCACCGAAGGGGAGATTCGGGCGACAGAAAGTCTCTGTTCCGGCACCCTACCAGGACGGGGAAGTGCCCCCGGAGCCATCTCCATCAATCTCCACCACCATCTCCATCACCATTGCTGATTCCCATGATGAGGATGTAGTAGTTCTCTCTCGAGGCTAAGAGTTCTATCGGTAGCTATGTGTTCATCTCTCTCTCTCTCTATGCATGATCATAATGTGATCATGAGATTGTAATCTATAGATCTACCTTGCTACTCAAGTGCTTAATAGATCTCTACTCTCCCCATGTGTGTGAAAGTGACAACGTGTACACCATGCTGGCACTTAGGCTAGAGATTACAAATACTTGTTATGAGTTATATTTGGAGTTGGATGTCTCTATGAAATTGTGGTGTTTGTTGGAACCATCTAGTGCTCAAGGTGACAGTGTGGGGTTTTCTAGATGGGAAAGATGAACTTTGAGGTGTGTTGTTATAGCCCTACCATCGATTAGACTGTTCAACCGGAGAATAGTATCATGAAGAATATATTTATATGAGATTGTTCACTAGTGAAAGTATGATCCCTAGGCCTTGTTTCTAAACATTGAAACACCGTTTGCAACTAGATCTGTTACATGTTTGCTTGCTTCCATCTTTATTTCAGTTTTCCTATAGTCTTTTCCACGTGTCATCAAGCTATTTTCTATCACTATTACCACTTATAATTATCTATACCACTTGTATTTCACTATCTCTTCGCTGAACTAGTGCACCTATACACCTGACAAGTGTATTGGGTGTGTTGGGGACACAAGAGACTTCTTGTATCTTGGTTGCAGGGTTGCTTGAGAGGGGATACCTTTGACCACTTCCTCCCTGAGTTCGATAAACCTTGGGTGATCCACTTAAGGGAAAACTTGCTGCTGTTCTACAAACCTCTGCACTTGGAGGCCCAACAATTGTCTATAAGAATAGAAGTGCGTAGACATCAAGCTATTTTCTGGCGCCGTTGCCGGGGAGGTAAGGTAAAAGGTACTCACATCCTCCGGTGTGAGTGCTCGAAGTTATTTCCTTTAGATTCTGCAATTTTGTCTTTTTGTTTCTTATTTTCACTAGTTAGGCTTAATGGAAAACAACAAAAAATTTAGAGAGCTTTATAGTATTTATATTGAGTTAGGACATGAAGTGTTTAAAGAGAAAATTAAAAAACCTATGGAACTTTATTTCCATGCTAATAGCCATGTTGTTAGTATGAATTCTTTGGAAACCATTATTACTAATGCTATGGAAAAGTCTAAGCTTGGGGAAGCTAGTTTTTATGAAAATGATCTTTTTAGTTCCCCAGCTTTGGAAGATAGCTATTCTATTGCTTATGATGATACCAAACCTCCAATATATGATGATTACAATGATGAATATGATGTTCTCAGTCCACCTACTATTGAGGAGAAAATTAATTATGATTACAATATGCCTCCTATATTTGATGATTATGGTGATGAGAATAATAATGATAGCTATTTTGTTGAATTTTCTCCCACTACAATTAATAAGAATGACTATGTTTATGTGGGGAGTATTAATTCTTTTATGCATGTGGCTCATGATAAGAATGTTTCATGTGATAGTTATATTTTTAATTTTATTCATGATGCTACTGAAAGTTATTATGAGAGAGGGAAACATGGTTTTATGCATCTCAATAATATTAAGTTTCCCCTCTTTATGTTGAAAATTTTGAAGTTGCACTTGTTTTGCTTTCCTATGATTGTTGCTTTGTGCTTTCATGACTTGTTTCTTTACAAGATTCCTATGCATAGGAAGTGGGTTAGACTTAAATGTGCTTTGAATTTCCTTCTTGATGCTCTCTTTTACTTAAATTCATATTTCTTATGAGAGCATTTTCTCAAACTATCATGCCTAACTTAAAGCCTGTAAAGAAAAGTACTTATTGGGAGATAACCCAAAAGTTTTAGATGAGTCTTGGAAGTTATTACTTCAGTAATAACCGCTCCTTGTCCTTTTTATTTGCTTTTTGTGCCAAGAGTAACCTCTAATGAGAGAGAAGTAATGATTGGGAAAGTTGCTGTCCCGAAATAGATTTATGTGCTTCACCCTAAAAATTCGTGTAAAATCTCTGAACTTTCTTTTGAGACGTGAATTTTTGTGCTTCTGCCCCAAGTTGTTATATAACTTTCGTTAGTTCAACACTTTTTTAGTTGAGCAACAGACGGTCTTCAAAAAAATTCGTCTTTACCGGCTGGTCTGTTTTGACAGATTTCTGCCATTATTTGCATTTGCTTCTTGTTGGTTCCTTTTTGAGTTCTTTTGGGGAATTGGGATTTTTGAGGGAAGTGATACAGTAGATTGTGTTTTAATGGAAGTTTTATTTGTGTTGGAACTGAATCTAAAGACTTATTATCTTGAGTGCACTAATGTTGCTAATAAAGATTGTGTGAAGTTTTGTATGAAGGAAAAATTTTAGGTGTATGGAAGGAATGAGTAATGAGATGAAGAATTGACTAAAGCTCAAGCTTGGGGATGCCACGCGTGTCACCCCAAGAAATATCCAAGAAGTACAAGCTTCAAAGCTTGGGGATGCCCAAGGCATCCCCTTCTTCATCAATAAAAATCCCATGTTTCTTCCAAACACTTATTTTTATTGTTTCATGCACAGTTGTGTTATTCTTGGAGCATATTCTTTTTTTGTTTTTGGTTTTCGTTTGCTTGGTTTTGTTAGTTTGCTGAATAAATTGGTTGGACCCCCTCTTTCATACATTGGTTTTCAAATAGTTTGGTTTGGATTGGAAAAGAGTAGGAAAGTTCATGCTTAAGTGGTAAAGAGAGCTTGTTTTTGACTGTGGCCTATGCTTTGTCATGCCATGCTCGATATTGATTTGGATTTATGCTTAGTATTCTTTGCTGTAGCATGACTTTTTATAAACAATTGAGATTTCTTAATGTGCCTATGAAGAATCATGCGTTGTTTTAGCATATTAAAGCATAGTATTGTGGTATTCTCCTTTGATGCTTTATGTGGGTTGACTTGGCACATGCTCACACCATGTTATGACTATCCCAAGTCACCATAGCCTTTATGATCGTTTAGTTTTCAACTTGTAGTATCACTTTATGCTTTGATCAATGATGTTTTGTCGCTCTGCATGATTATGGCCATTATTGCTCTCTTAATTGGTTGCTCCTAGTCTTTTGCTAGCCTCCATAACCAAGTATGAGTTCCACTCATGCATCCAACTCCTAAAACCAAGTTATTCCAAATAGTCCACCATACCTACCTACTAGCATATGCTATTCCAAGTATATTCATGTTTTTATCTACCTTCTGAATTAAACTTGTTATGAGAAAACTATTGATTAAAGCTCTCACGCACTTGATGGCACACTTCACTTTTCTTGCCCTTAATAAACTTTAACCATTGTGTCGTCTATGTTGTATATGCTTGCACTTATTTGTTGGGGATTAGCAGAACCATGCTATCATGGGGAACGCTTTCAACATTGTACTTGTACTTTGTACCTAGTTGATATCATGCTCTTTTGTCTATGGATGTCGTCGGTGTGAAATGAAAGGGGAGCTTGTAAGTCCATGGAGTTATGTATATGTGTTAGAGAAACGCCTGGGCCGCTGGTCTAATCCATGCTAACATGGTGGAAACCTGGAGCATACCCATAATGAGCTGTCTATGAAGCATTCTTCTTATAAAAATAAGAGTCAGATATTGAGAAAAAAAAGAGATTATTAAAAGAGGAAAGAGAGAAAAAAGCACCATATTCCCATGGTAAATAAGAAGATTGCTGAGATGCTCGTTGTCTGCTTGCCTTGTCATTTTGATATGGGGATTCTTCCATATCATCGGGCAAGGGTTACCCCGTTGGCGGTTCTCTATGATACACATGTACTTACTATGACAAGAACTTACCGGTAACTAAACTTGAGTAGCATGAGGAGCGGCCCTCGTATTCAAGGGACATGAGATTTCCAACTTATACTTCATCAAGCATATACACCATAGTTTGTTCACTTTAACCTTAATCACTTCAAGATGCTTATGATAGGGGCAATGAGAGCTGAAAGCTAATAAGTACCATAATTTTTGGAAGCTCTTTATGAAACTTGAATCCCTACTTCCTTCTTTGAAGGCCTTTCTTTTACTTTTATGTTGAGTCTCCACCTTCTATCTTTATGCACCTAGTTTGAGAGCATAGTAGCCATTCTTAGTTCTATGTGCATTGTCCCAAGACTTGTTGATTGATGCATAGCTTTGATATTGCTTGTTTTAAACTATTTGTATCTAGTCACTGTTATGAACTTTGAAGGTGTCCTATGCATTTATGTTTGCTACTCTATGAGGGACAAGCTGAATGCCACTATGTTATGTTTTCTTTATGTGAAACAAACAAACGTCTTGCAAAGCATTGTTATTCATTAATCTTTTGGTTTTGCCTTTTCATGTTGCAACATAGTTTCTTTGTCTTATTGTTAGAACCTTGTCTTTCATGTTATGATTGAAGTACTATGATCCTAGCTATCAATGTTTTACAAAAAAATTGATCAAGTTTATGATGGTGCATGTCACCTCAAAAATTATTCTTTCTTTTTATCACTTACCTACTCGGGGACGAGCAGGAGTTAAGCTTGGGGATGTTGATACATTGCAAATGTATCTATAATTTTTGATGTTCCATGCTTGGTTTTTATCTACTTTCTTATGTTTTGTCCACACTTTGGAGTATTTTTATACACTTTCTTGGACTAACCTATTAACAAGTGCCACAGTGCTAGTTGCCTGTTTTCTGTTGTTTTTGGTTCCAAGAAAGTGAAAAAATCAATATTCTCGGAATTGGACCGGACAAAAGCCAAAGTCTATATTTTACCGGAAGACTCATGGAGCCAGAAGACGAGACGGAGAGGGGCCACAGGGTGGCCACACCATATGGTGGCGCGGGCTAGCCCTGGCCGCCCACCGACCATGCCTCTTCACCTATAAGATGCCTCCCGATGCAAAAACCCTAAATAATCAAGCCTCTAGCCACGAAAAGTTCCGCAGCACCGCCGCCATCGAAGGGGAGATTCTGGGGATAGAAAGTCTCTGTTCCGGCACCCTGCCGGGACGGGGAAGTGCCCCCAGAGCCATCTCCATCGATCTCCACCACCATCTCCATCACCATTGATGATTCCCATGATGAGGAGGGAGTAGTTCTCTCTCGAGGCTAAGGGTTCTACCGGTAGCTATGTGTTCATCTCTCTCTATGCATGATCATATTGTGATCATGAGCTTGTAATCTATAGATCTACCTTGCTACTCAAGTGCTTAATAGATCTCTTCTCTCCCCATGTGTGTGAAAGTGATAGCGTGCACACCATGGTGGCACTTAGGCTAGACATTACAAATACTTGTTTTGAGTTATATTTGGAGTTGGATGTCTCTATGAAATTGTGGTGTTTGTTGGAACCATCTAGTGCTCAAGGTGACAGTGTAGGGTTTTCTAGATGGGAAAGATGAACTTTGAGGTGTGCTGTTATAGCCCTACCATCGATTAGAGTGTTCAACCGGAGAGTAGTTTAGAGTAGTATCATGAAGAATATATTTATATGAGAGTGTTCACTAGTGAAAGTATGATCCCTAGGCCTTGTTTCTAAACATTCAAACACCATTTGCAACTAGATCTGTTACATGTTTGCTTGCTTCCATCTTTATTTCAGTTTTCCTTTAGTCTTTTCCACGCGTCATCAAGCTATTTTCTGTCACCGTTACCACTTATAATTATCTATACCACTTGTATTTCACTATGTCTTCGCCGAACTAGTGCACCTATACACCTGACAAGTGTATTGGGTGTGTTGGGTACATAAGAGACTTCTTGTATCTTGGTTGCAGGGTTGCTTGAGAGGGGGATACCTTTGACCACTTCCTCCCTGAGTTCGATAAACCTTGGGTGATCCACTTAAGGGAAAACTTGTTGCTGTTCTACAAACCTCTGCACTTGGAGGCCCAACAACTGTCTACAAGAATAGAAGTGCATAGACATCAGAACCACAACTAGAGTCATTGCATGTGTGTTCCTTTCATAAACCACCACTAGTGTCATTGCATGTGTGTTCTTTCCATAAACCACATGGATCCACCAGAGTCATTTGCATGTGTGTTCTTTTCAATGACCACCACTAGTGTCATTGCATGTGTGTTCCTTTCCTAAACCACATGGATCCACCAGTGTCATTACATGTCTTTGCATGTGTGTTCTTTTCCTAATCCACCACTAGTGTCATTCCATGTGCGTTATTTTACTAAACCACATGGATCCACCAGTGTCATTGCATGTGTGTCCTTTTCATAAACCACCACTAGACTCATTGGATGTTTGTTCTTTTCCTAAACCACAACTAGACTCATTGCATGTTTGTTCTTTTCATAAACCACATGGATCCACCAGTATCATTACATATGTGTTACTTTCCTAACCATCACTAGATTTATTGCACGTGTGTTCTTTCCATAAACCACATGGATCCACCAGAGTCATTTGCATGTGTGTTCTTTTCATTAACCACCACCAGTGTCATTACAAGTGTGTTCCTTTCCTAAACCACATGGATCCACCAGTGTCATTGCATGTCTTTGCATGTGTGTTCTTTTCCTAAACCACCACTAGTGTCATTATATGTGTGTTCATTTACTAAACCACCACCAGTGTCACTGCATTTGTGTTCTTTTCATAAACCACACGGAACCACAACTAGAGTCATTGCATGTGTGTTCTTTTCCTAAACCACCACTAGAGTCATTGCATGTGTGTACATTTCCTAAACCACAACTAGAGTCATTTCATGTTTGTTCTTTTCATGAACCACCAATATTGTCATTGCATGTGTGTTCTTTCTATAAACCACATGGATCCACCAGAGTCATTTGCATGTGTATTCCTTTCAATGACCACTACTAGTGTCATTGCATGTGTGTTCCTTTCCTAAACCACATGGATCCATTAGTGTCATTGCATGTCTTTGCATGTGTGTTCTTTTCCTAAACCATCACTAGTGTCATTCCATGTGCGTTATTTTACTAAACCAAATGGATCCACTAGTGTCATTGCATGTGTGTCCTTTTCATAAACCACCACTAGACTCATTTTATGTTTGTTCTTTTCCTAAACCACAACTGGAGTCATTGCATGTTTGTTCTTTTCATAAACCACATGGATCCACCAGTATCATTGCTTGTGTGTTCTTTTCCTAAACCAGCACTAGATTCATTGCATGTGTGTTCTTTCCATAAACAATATGGATCCACTAGAGTCATTTGCATGTGTATTTTTGTAATTAACCACCACCAGTGTCATTGCATGTGTGTTCCTTTCCTAAACCACATGGATCCACCAGTGTCATTGCATGTGTTTGCATGTGTGTTCTTTTCCTAAACTACCACTAGTGTCATTGCATGTGTGTCCTTTTCCTAAACCAGCACTAGTGTAATTGCATGTGTGTTCTTTTCATTAAGCACTTGGATACACCAGAGTCATTGCTATTGGGCCACGTAGAGATAAACAAAACATTTTCCCTACGCAGTACTCCCAAGATACAGCTCAGGTTATAGGCCACGAGATTTACCGCTAGACGCGCATATGTGGAAGTTGATGTAGGGCATCGAAGCAGTGCCGAACGATCCCCGGACAGCCCTCCGAATCCCGTGAAGTCCTTTGCCAGATCCCCACGAGCTTCCCTATCTCCAACGCCGCACGTGCAACGCATCTACCGGTATCCACACATACAGGAAGGAGCTTCGGACAAAGGCTTGCTAGATCCTATCTAGCCTGAAATGGAAGTGGAGAAAGTGACGGCTAGGTCAGGGACTATCCCTTGCCACTCCACATATATACACTCCTAGTTGGGATCAACGCTTGAGGCCCATCTAGGTTGTACTCCAATCTCCATATGGATCTCATCCACATGGGCTCCTCACCCTTAAGTGTGTGACCCTGTAGGTTTACGTACACCTGGACACGACATGAGCTACTCCTCCAAGTATCCCGTCATGGCTTTGAGTCCAACTCACTCCCATGATCACTCGGTATCAAGTCGATAGATGGTAGCGGCCTCTAGCAAGACGTGCGAACTCCCAAGTGCTGTAAAGTTAGAAGACGAACCTTCAATGTGACTTTCATCCAAGTCCCTTTGCCTCATGATATACCTGTTAAGCTATAGGCGAGTAGTTGCCATCCCTTTAATAGCTTAACTCTCTTCTCGTACCATGATATGTGATTCACTAGACTAACTCTTAGTCTGACTCTTCAGTTAACACTTAACTGAGTAGCCCATGGCCATGCTTCCGAATCATATCGCACGAGAGGGCCCAGAGAATATCTCTCCATTACGGAGGGGCAAATCCCATCTCGGTAATTCACGTCATGCAGCTTGCTTCACAACCAACCTGAACTCTACCTTTATAACTGCCCATTTACGAAACATCGTTTGATAGAACCTAAGTTGGCGATCCACAACTCGGATCATGCAATCACCTCAGGTCGAAGGATTCCATTGCTTGATACTGCAAATGACAACATGCTCATTGCATCTCATATGTGGGTTAGTCTGACTCGCTAAATCTTTAGCCGAATCAGTGTAAGTCGGAATAGCATCACCATGCCCATGACAAGTCGAACCGTGTCATCAGCCAACTTGCACATGGGTCTAAGTTGTGTGTCCAGCACAACCTCAACGACCAAGGACAATCTAATATGAACAATCATGAATACATAGTTCCACAACTGAATCACTCATTCAGTGATATATATATGATGTTCATATAAGGACAATTTTACTTTATGAATACTTTGGGAAATATCATCAACCATGATTGCCTCTAGGGCATATTCCCAACAGTCTTCCACTTGCACTAGAGTCAATCATCCCAACATCATATGTCTAGGAATCTAATGCCCATGGCTCTTACATGCGCCTCATGCTTAGGCTGTGGAAGTGGGTTTGTCAACGGATCTGCAACGTTTGCATCTGTGTGTACCTTGCATAACTTGATATCACCATGATCCACGAACTGGCAAATCAAGTGGTATCGCATGAGTATATGCTTGTTCTTCTGGTGTTGTCTAGGTTCCTTGGCTTGTGCAATAGCACCATTGTTGTCACCATACAAGTCTAATGGATTGGACGATCCTTGAACCACACCTAGATTAATCAGGAAATTCCTGATCCAAACAGCTTCCTTTGCCGCCTCTGAGGCAGCAATATACTCAACCTCTATTGTAGATGCAAACACGGTCTCTTGCTTGGAACTCTTCCAGCTCACAGCCCCTCCGTTCATAATGAACACGTACCCAGATTGCGAACAAGAATCATCCGAGTTAGTAAGGTAACTCGCATCCGTGTAACCCCTTACACTGAGTTCAACCTTACCTCCATAAACTAGGAACACATCCTTAGTCCTTCTCAAGTACTTAAGAATGTTCTTAACTGCTGCCCAGTGGATTTCTCTAGGGTCAGCCTGGTATCTGCTCACAACACTTAGAGCATAGGAAACATCTGGCCTAGTACAAATCATGGCATACATGATGGACTCGACTGTCGAAGCATAAAGAATCACACTCATCCTACTTCGCTCATCAGTCGTCGAAGGACACTGAGTCTTGCTAAGTCTTATAACATGGGACATCGGTAAGAACCCCTTCTTAGACGATTCCATGTTTAATTTCTTCAACACTTTGTCCAAATATGTACTTTGGCTGAATCCAATGAGCCACCTGGATCTATCTCTATAGATCTTGATTCCTAGTATATAAGTTGCCTCACCCAAGTCTTTCATTGAGAAACTCCTTTCCAATGATTACTTGGTTTTTTTCAACATCTGGACATCATTTCTAATCAATAATACATCATCTACATATAAGATCATAAAGTTTACTTTGCTCCCAATAAACTTCTTGTATAAGCAAGAATCATGATCACTCTTGATGAAGCTGAACGATTTGACTACCTCATCAAAGTGAATGTTCCAATTCCGAGATGCTTGCTTCAATCCATAGATGGATTTCTGAAGTTTGCATACCTTGTCAGCATTAGCCGGATCGACAAAACCCTCGGGTTGTATCATATACACGTCCTCGGTTAATTTTCCATTAAGGAAAGCCGTTTTGACATCCATCTACCATATTTCATAGTCGAAATAGGCTACTATTGCTAACATGATCCATACTGATTTAAGCATCGCTACGGGTGAGAAAGTCTCATCGTAGTCAACTCCTTTATAGATAGAATCGTTTCCATCCATATCATTTTTATTCTTAAAGACCCATTTGCACTCAATGGGTCTTGCACCCTCTGGTAGATCAACCAAGTTCCAAACTTGATTTTCATCCATGGACTTTAACTCGGATCTCATGGCTCCAAGCCATGAATCAGAATCAGAACCCATCATCGCTTCTGAATAAGTTGCCGCCTCATCACTGTCCAACAGTAATATATCACGAACACGTCACAATCTTTCTGATCTTCATAGTGGAGGTGCAGCTAACGGCTCAGCTACCACGACTAGCTCAACCTCCAAGGCTTTCAGCAAATCTCTCTTGACCAGTTCCTCTCGAAATTCTTCGAGTCGCACCATACTCCCACTGACTTCGCGACTGAGAAACTCTTTGTCAAGGAAGACACCATTCCGAGCGACAAACGCTTTGCCCTCTTCTCGGTTGTAGAAGTAGTAACCCAAGGTTTCCCTTGGATACCAAACAAAAATGCACTTATCCGACTTGGCTGTAAGCTTTTCTGACTGAAGTCGCTTGACAAATGCTTCACAACCCCAAATCTTAAGAAAAGACAAACTTGGCTTCTTGCCTGTCCACATCTCATGTGGTGTCTTCTCTACCGATTTTGATGGTACTCTGTTTAATGTGAACACCTCCGTTTCAAGACAATAACCCCAAAATGATAAAGGTAGATCTGTCTGACTCATTATTGATCGTACCATGTCCAACAAGGTCCGATTCTTCCGTTCTGACACACCATTCCTCTGCGGTATACTCTTTAGATGGTCATCAAACCCATGGCTCATGTACTCGCCTCCTCGGTCTGACCGAAGAAACTTTATTTTCTTGCCGAGTTGATTCTATACTTCATTCTAGAATTCTTTGAACTTTTCAAAGGATTCCGACTTATGTTTCATTAAGTAGACATATCCATATCTACTCAAATCATCAGTGAAGGTAATGAAGTACTCATAACCACCCCTAGCTCTCACGCTCATTGGACCACATACATCACTTTGTACTAGTCCCAACAAGTCAGACGCCCTTTCACAACTCCTTGCAAAAGGTGTCTTGGTCATCTTGCCTAGACGGCATGATTCGCATGTCTCGAACGACTCCAAGTCGAACGAAGTTAGGAGTCCATCATCATGGATGTTCTTCATGCGTTTCCAACTTATATGACCAAGTCAACATTGCCAAAAGTAAGTCATATTCAGATCAATTGGATTCGACCTTTTCACATTTATGTTATAGACCGACCTACCATCAAGATTCAAAATAAATAACCCGTTCTGAACGGGTGAAAAGCCGTGAAACATATCATTCAAATATAAAGAACAACCATTGTTCTTAATGTTAGACTCATAGCCTTGTCTCATCAAACATGAGGCAGAAATGATGTTTCGACTAAGAACTGGAACATAATAACAATTATTTAGTTCCATTAATAATCCTGAAGGTAAATGAAGTTGCATTGTGCCGACTTCCAATGCAGCAACTCTTGCTTTGTTCCCGACCCGAATGTCAACCTCGCCTCTTGCTATGCCCCTAGTTCTTACCTGTCCCTACAACGAATTGTAGATATGAATGACTGATCCGGTATCATATACCCAAGAACTACCAGGTACATCAACAAGATAAAGGTCTATAACATTGCAAACAAGTGTACCTGAGTTGGAAGTCACACCTCCACTCTTGGCTTTATCCGCCAAATACTTGCTGCAATTCCTCTTCCAGTGTCCATCCGCCTTGCAATAGAAGCAAGCGGAACCGGCTGAAGGAGATGACTTAGTCCCTGAGGAAACGCTTGGAATCTCATCCTAAGCATTTTCTCCTGACTTAGCCTTCTTCTTATTAGTCCAAGAACTCTTCTTAAACTTAGCCTTATTCTGTACCACCAACACTTGGCTAGTACCTTTCTTCAGATCAACCTCTGCCTACTTAAGCATCCCATGTAATTCAGTGAGCTTCTTATCCATACCATGCATGTGGTAGTTCGATATGAACTGACCATACACACTAGGAAGAGAGTTCAGAATTATATCCGTAGCGAACTCTTCGCTAATGGGGTAGCCAAGCCTTTCCAAAGACTACACGTAACCAACCATCTTGATCACATGCGGACTCAGTGGATCACCATCCTTAAGCTTACAACTCAGCAAAGCTTGAGAGACTTGATACCTCTCGATCTTTACCTGAGCCTAGAACATACTTTTGAGGCTTTCGATCATATCGTAGGCCTCAACATTCTTGAACTGCTGCTGCAAGTCCAGTTCCATGTGAGCAAGGATAAGACAACTAATTTCTGTAGACTCATCACATGTTCTACGATAGGCATTGGTGGTTGCGACACTCGCATTCTCATCCGTCACATCTAGAAGTGGGTTGTCTAGAACATGGTCCCTCTTTTCGTGTTCGAGAACAATTCTCAGATTACGATACCATTTGGTGAAGTTTGTCCCATTAAGTTTATCTTTCTCTAGAATGGTCCTCAAAGCAAAACTGGACAACTGAGGGAGACTGCTACTAGGTGCCATTATCTACAACAGAAATATGCAAAACACTTAAGACAAGTATTCATAAAAGAGCAGGCATATTAAACATTTTAATACTTATGCTCCCACTAGAACCAACATCCCTTTGATGGTTACTTAGTGATTCAGGACACTAAATAAGCAAGCTGACTAGTGAGCTTTAGCATCACCGCTAGCCGTCAAGTGATCTAGGTAGGCAACTCCTTGCCAATCGCATCTCATGCGACTCTTGTTGGTTGGGTGGCATCTCATGCCCTGGCTCCCGACCACCCTCTCCCCGAGCCCCACAACCGTTGTGATAGACCCGTCTAACTTACCAAGTGCTTCCTCAAGGAAATATGCCCTGAGAGGCAATAATAAAGTTGTTATTATGTATTCCTTGTATATGATAGATGTTTATTTTGCATGCTATAATTGTATTGATAGGAAACATCAATACATGTGTGTTTAATAAACAAAAAAAAGGGTTCCTAGTTATGCCTCTCTTATAGACTAGCTTGTTGATTAACAAGATGATCAAGGTTTCCTGATCATGGACATTAGATGTTGTTAATAACAAGGTCACAGCATTTGTGAAATGATGTGATGAACATTCATCCGAAGTATAGCATTACGATCAAGTCATTATGTTTATATTGCTATAACATCATACAAAGTAGTCTTAGTCCTTAGACCATGAGATCATGTTAATTGCTAACACCGGAAGAGTATCTTGATAACATCAAACGTCACACCGTAACAAGGTGACCATAAAGGTGGGTTCCGTGCTATGAAGGTGTTATGTTGAGGCTCATGGATCAAGAGTGGAATTTGTCAATCCCCATGACGGATAGATATAATCTGGGCCCTCTCGGTGATATCACATTAAGATAGCTTGCAAGCAAGTGATGTGATCACTAGAATGTTATATCACGGGAACGAGAAAAGAGTGCATGTCGGTAACGAGATCAAACTAGGTATTTGGATAGCGATGATCGAATCTCGGACATGTATTATATCACGAGACAAAGGGATTAAATTGCTGACGTTAAAGGTTCTCACGATCATAGAAGTCATCGTTGAATATGCATGAGTCAATATGGATCTCCAGGTCCCGCTTCTGATTATTGATCTGAGAAGAGTCTCAATCATGTCTGCATTATTCACGAACCGTAGGGTGACACACTTAAGGGTTGCCAGACACCATTTAGGAGCACATATGTTCCAGACAAAAGGTTTGCAAAGCGCAGGAAATGTTTCGATAGAAACAGGAATTGTTTCGATAGAAACCGGAATTGTTTCGGGTGAAATTGCAGAAAGTGGTTCTGCATGTGATATTGAAATGTTGCAAGGGGTTTTATGTGAATGTTTGTTAATTAAAGTAATTAACAAATTTCTAAATAAAATAAATAAAAGAGTTTTATTAATTGAGAGTTGCATTTAATTTGGTGGAAATTAAATACATGTGAGTGGGATTTTGGGTGGAGGCCATGTTTATGTGAGTGGAGGTTCACCACATGAATGAAGGAGGGGAGGAGTCCCCCCCTCATGCGCCGGCTATGGGAGGGGAGGGGTATCCCTCCCTCCTATATAAAGCCCCCCTCTCCCCTCTCACAAACCACACCTCCTCGCGAAGGATCTCTCTCCCCCTCTAGATATTCCCCCATGGTCTCGGATTAGCGAGATACATGTTTCCGGTGGCCATGCGTCTGGAAGGAGTTGCTGCTTCCGCTGATTCGCTGGAGCGAGGAGGTGGAGGTTGTCCGGTGGCTTGAACATGTGTGCGAGGACGGATGCGCTGCTGGTTTGCGGCGCTCGGACTTCCACACGATCTTGAGATCGGCAAGCGTACGACTAGATCAACCACGAGTTCCTACTCGTTAACAAAACTCGTTGTCTTCGAGGGTAAGTTCTCCATGGATGTATGTCCACCGGTTGCTCTGTATCTAGTAGATAGATCTTGGCATATAGTTCTCATCGTAGGAAATTTTTTGTTTTCTATGCTGCGGACCCAACACTTCCACTGTAAGAGTCTGAATTGAACCCATCTAGTCGAAAAGAATTGGTAGCACCTTAATTTTATGAGCCCACTACCAAGAATATCCGACTTGTGATGGTGCAGCACTAGCAGGGAGACCGACTATACCTTCTTTGAGGGATTAAAGTTTAACCACTATCTCATAGAGGTAAAACCAGAGACATAACAATAACACAAATAATCCAATTATAATGTGAAATGGTATGGCTCTCTTCATGGTGATCTCCATCTCCATGAACCTATTCGTCATGCCTTTGGCTGCAGTGTTCTTCAAGTCCTCCAAACATGCTAGACTAGCACTAAGGAATATACAAGAAGATGGCATCTCATGCCGACACGCAGGTCGTTATACAATAACAATGACAACACTTTGGCTCCTGCCGGCTGACAAACTCGTGATACATAGATCACATATGGATTACACACATCACATCCACATAAGCCATACCATTCACAACTTCCTGCAAAAACAAGTTATGCATAGATATGAAATCTACCGGCGTTGTGAACCTCGCAACGACATCTAATGCGCTATGACAGGGCAAAGCCGATGATTTTTCCGAAATCACAGATCTAATCTGCATTCCGAACCATGGAATCCTTCATTGGATAAAACACTTTTACCCAAATCTGATACCTGTGCAGATCTGACCAATCTCATTGATCATCCGCACCAGATCTTCCATGGACCTCCCTAGTGCGATTGATCCAATCAATCTTGCACAAAAACGATCTATCTCATAGATCGACCACCGAAACCCTAAGTGGATCCTATCCACCACCTCGTGCAAAACACATACGCGCAGCTCTAGAGCCTAAAACCAGAAGCTTTTGCTCTGATACCACTGTTGGGCCACGCAGAGGTAAACAAAACTTTTTCCCTACGCGGTACTCCCAAGATCTAGCTCGGGTTATAGGCCACGAGATTACCGCTAGACACGCAGATGCGGAAGTTGATGCAGCGCATCGAAGCAGTTTCGAACGATCGCTGGACAGCCCTCCGAATCCCGCGAACTCCTTTGCCAGATCCCCACGAGCTTCCCTATCTCCAGTGCCACATGTGCAACGCCTCTACATGTATCCACACATACATGAAGGAGCTTCGGACAGAGGATTGCTAGATCCTGTCTAGCCCGAAATGGAAGTGGAGAAAGTGACGGCTAGGTCAGGGACTATCCCTTGCCACTCCACTTATATACACTCCTAGTTTGGCTCAACGCTTGAGGCCCATCTAGGCTGTACTCCAATCTCCATATGGATCTCATCCACATGGGCTCCTCACCCTTAAGTGTGTGACCCTGTAGGTTCACGTACACATGGACACGACATGAGCTACTCCTCCAAGTATCCCGTCATGGCTTTGAGTCCAACTCACTCCCATGATCACTCGGTCTCAAGTCGATAGATGCTAGCGGCCTCTAGCAAGACGTGCGAACTCCCAAGTGCTGTAAAGTCAGAAGACGAACCTTCAATGTGACTTTCGTCCAAGTCCCTTTGCCTCACGATATACCTGTTAAGCTATAGGCGAGTAGTTTCCATCCCTTTAATAGCTTAACTCTCTTCTCGTACCATGATATGTGATTCACTAGACTAACTCTTAGTCCGACTCTTCAGTTAACACTTAACTGAGTAGCCCATGGCCATGCTTCCGAATCATATCGCACGAAAGGGCATGTGTGTACATTTCCTAAACCATAACTAGAGTCATTTCATGTTTGTTCTTTTCATAAACCACCACTATTGTCATTGCATGTGTGTTCTTTCCATAAACCACATGGATCCACCAGAGTCATTTGCATGTGTATTCCTTTCAATGACCACTACTAGTGTCATTGCATGTGTGTTCCTTTCCTAAACCACATGGATCCATTAGTGTCATTGCATGTCTTTGCATGTGTGTTCTTTTCCTAAACCATAACTAGTGTCATTCCATGTGCGTTATTTTACTAAACCAAATGGATCCACTAGTGTCATTGCATGTGTGTCCTTTTCATAAACCACCACTAGACTCATTTTATGTTTGTTCTTTTCCTAAACCACAACTGGAGTCATTGCATGTTTGTTCTTTTCATAAACCACACGGATCCACCAGTATCATTGCATGTGTGTTCTTTTCCTAAACCAGCACTAGATTCATTGCATATGTGTTCTTTCCATAAACAATATGGATCCACTAGAGTCATTTGGATGTGTATTTTTTTAATTAACCACCACCAGTGTCATTGCATGTGTGTTCCTTTCCTAAACAACATGGATCCACCAGTGTCATTGCATGTGTTTGCATGTGTGTTCTTTTCCTAAACTACCACTAGTGTCATTGCATGTGTGTCCTTTTCCTAAACCAGCACTAGTGTCATTGCATGTGTGTTCTTTTCATTAAGAACTTGGATACACCAGAGTCATAGCTATTGGGCCACGCAGAGATAAACAAAACATTTTCCCTACGCAGTACTCCCAAGACGCGCAGATGTGGAAGTTGATGTAGGGCATCGAAGCAGTGCCGAACGATCCCCGGACAGCCCTCCGAATCCCGCGAAGTCCTTCGCCAGATCCCCACGAGCTTCCCTATCTCCAGCGCCGCACGTGCAACGCCTCTACTGGTATCCACACATACAGGAAGGAGCTTCGGACAGAGGCTTGCTAGATCCTATCTAGCCTGAAATGGAAGTGGAGAAAGTGACGGCTAGGTCAGGGACTATCCCTTGCCACTCCACTTATATACACTCCTAGTTGGGCTCAACGCTTGAGGCCCATCTAGGTTGTACTCCAATCTCCATATGGATCTCATTCACATGGGCTCCTCACCCTTAAGTGTGTGACCCTGTAGGTTTATGTACACCTGGACACGACATGAGCTACTCCTCCAAGTATCCCATCATGGCTTTGAGTCCAACTCACTCCCATGATCACTCGGTCTCAAGTCGATAGATGGTAGCGGCCTCTAGCAAGACGTGCCAACTCCCAAGTGCCGTAAAGTCAGAAGACGAACCTTCAATGTGACTTTCGTCCAAGTCTCTTTGCCTCACGATATACATGTTAAGTTATAGGCGAGTAGTTGCCATCCCTTTAATAGCTTAACTCCCTTCTCGTACCATGATATGTGATTCACTGGACTAACTCTTAGTTCGAATCCTAAGTTAACACTTAACTGAGTAGCGCATGGCTATGCTTCCAAATCATATCACACGAGAGGGCCCAGAGAATATCTCTCCATTACGGAGGGGCAAGTACCATATTGGTAATTCAAGTCACGCAGCTTGCGTCACAACCAACCTGAACTCTACCTTTATAACTGCCCATTTATGGATCAAGTTTGATAGAAACTAAGTTGGCGATCCACAACTCGGATCATGCAATCACCTCAGGTCGAAGGATTCCATTGCTTGATACTGCAAATGACAACATGCTCGTTGCATATCATCTATGGGTTAGTCTGACTCGCTAAACTCTTTAGCCGAATTAGTGTAAGTCGGAATAGCATCACCATGCCCATGACAAGTGGAACCGTGTCATCAGCCAACTTGCACATTGGTCTAAGTTGTGTGTCCAGCACAACCTCAACGACCAAGGACAAACTAATATGAACAATCATGAATACATAGTTCCACAACTAAATCACGCATTCAGTGATATATATCTGATGTTCATATAAGGAAAAATTTACTTTATGAATACTTTTGGAAATATCATCAACCATGATTGCCTCTAGGGCATATTCCCAACAGTCTCCCACTTGCACTAAGTCAATCATCCCGACATCATATGTCCATGCATCTAATGCACATGGCTCTTACATGTGCCTCATGCTTAGGTTGTGGAAGTGGCTTTGTCAACGGATCTGCAAAGTTTGCATCCGTGTGTCCCTCGCATAACTTGATATCACCATGATCCATGAACTGGCGAATCAAGTGGTATCGCATGAGTATATGCTTGTTCTTCTGGTGTTTTCTAGGTTCCTTGGCTTGTGCAATAGCACCATTGTTGTCACAAGACACGTCTAACGGATTGGACGAGCCTTGAACCACACCTAAATTAATCAGGAAATTCCTGATCCAAACAGCTTCCTTTGCCGCCTCCGAGGCAGCAATTACTCAGCCTCTGTTGTAGATGCAGACATGGTCTCTTGCTTGGAACTCTTCCAGCTCACAGCCCCTCCATTCATAACGAACACGTACCCAGATTGCGAACAAGAATCATTCATGTTAGTAAGGTAACTCGCATCCGTGTAACCCCTTACACTGAGTTCAACCTCACCTCCATAAACTAGGAACACATCCTTAGTCCTTCTCAAGTACTTAAGAATGTTCTTAACTGCTGCCAAGTGGATTTCTCCAGGGTCAGCCTGGTATCTGCTCACAACGCTTAGAGCATAGGAACATCCGACCTAGTACAAATCATGGCATACATTATGGACCCGACTGCCAATGCATACGGAATCACACTCATCCTACTACGCTCATCAGTCGTCGAAGGACACTGAGTCGTGCTAAGTCTTATGTCATGGGACATCGGTAAGAACCCCTTCTTAGACGATTCCATGTTGAATTTCTTCAACACTTTGTCCAAATATGTACTTTGGCTCAATCCAATTAGCCACCTATATCTATCTCTATAGATCCTGATTCCTGGTATATAAGTTGCCTCACCCAAGTCTTTCATTGAGAAACTCCTTTCCAATGATTCCTTGCTTCTTTGCAACATCTAGACATCATTTTCAATCAATAATATGTCATCCACATATAAGATCAGAAAGTTTACTTTGCTCCCACTAAACATCTTTTATAAGGAAGAATCATGATCACTCTTGATGAAGCCAAACGATTTGACTACCTCATCAAAGCGAATGTTCCAACTCCGAGATGCTTGCTTCAATCCATATATGGATTTCTGAAGTTTGCATACCTTGCCAGCATTAGCCGGATCGACAAAACCCTCGGGCTGTATCATATACACGTCCTCGGTTAATTTTCCATTAACGAAAGCCGTTTTGACATCCATCTACCATATTTCATAGTCGAAATAGGCTGCTATTGCTAACATGATCTGTACTGATTTAAGCATCGCTACGGGTGAGAAAGTTTCATCGTAGTCAACTCCTTGAACCTGTCGGAACCCCTTCGTGGCAAGCCATGCTTTATAGATAGAAACGTTTCCATCCATATTAGTTTTGTTCTTAAAGACCTATTTTCACTCAACGGGTCTTGCACCGTCTGGCAGAGCAACCAAGTTCCAAACTTGATTTTCATCCATGCACTTTAACTCGGATCTCATGGCTCCAAGCCATAACTCAGAATCAGAACCCACCATCTCTTCCGAATAAGTTGCCGGCTCATCACTGTCCAACAGTAATATATCACGAACACTTCACAATCTTTCCGATCTACACAGTGGAGGTGCAGCTAACGGCTCAGCTACCACTACTGGCTCAAGCTCCAAGGCTTTCACCAAATCGCTACTGACCGGTTCCTCTCGAACTTCTTCGAGCCGCACCGTACTCCCACTGACTTCCCAACTGAGAAACTCTTTCTCAAGAAAGACACCGTTCCGAGCGGCAAACACTTTGCCCTCATCTCGGTTGTAGAAGTAGTAACCCAAGGTTTCCCTTGGATACCCAACAAAAATGCACTTACTGACTTGGCTGTAAGCTTGCCTGACTGAAGTCGCTTGACAAATGCTTCACAACCCCAAATCTTAAGAAAAGACAAACTTGGCTTCTTGCCTGTCCACATCTCATGTGGTGTCTTCTCTACCGATTTTGATGGTACTCTGTTTAGTGTGAACACCGCCGTTTCTAGACAATAACCCCAAAATGATAAAGGTAGATCTGTCTGACTCATTATTGATCGTACCATGTCCAACAAGGTCCGATTCCACCGTTTGGACACACTGTTCCTCTGCGGTGTACCTGGCGGATTGAGCTGAGGAACTATTCCACAACTCTTCAGATGGTCATCAAACTCATGGCTCATGTACTCGCCTCCTTAGTCTGACCAAAGAAACTTTATTTTCTTGCCGAGTTGATTCTGTACTTCATTCTGGAATTCTTTGAACTTTTAAAAGGCTTCCGACTTATGTTTCATTAAGTAGACATATCCATATCAACTGAAATCATTAGTGAACGTAATGAAGTACTCATAACCACCCCTGGCTATCACGCTCATTGGACCACATACATCACTATGTACTAGTCCCAACAAGTCAGACGCCCTTTCACAACTCCTCGCAAAAGGTGTCTTGGTCATCTTGCCTAGAAGGCAGGATTCGCATGTCTGGAACGACTCCAAGTCAAACAAAGTTAGGAGTCCATCATCATGGAGCTTCTTCATGCGTTTCCAACTTATATGACCAAGTCGACAGTGCCAAAAGTAAGTCATATTCAGATCATTTGGTTTCGACCTTTTCACATTTATGTTATAGACCGACCTACCATCAAGATTCAAAATAAATAACCCGTTCTGAACGGGTGCAAAGCCGCGAAACATATCATTCAAATATAAAGAACAACCATTGTTCTTGATATTAGACTCATAGCCTTATCTCATCAAACATGAGGCAGAAATGATGTTTCGACTAAGCACTGGAACATAATAACAATTATTTAGTTCCATTAAGAATCCTAAAGGTAAATGAAGTTGCATCGTGCCGACTTCCAACGCAGCAACTCTTGCTTTGTTGTCGACCCGAATGTCAACCTCGCCTCTTGCTACGCCCCTAGTTCTTACCAGTCCCTGCAACGAGTTGCAGATATGAATGACTGATCTGGTATCATATACCCAAGAACTACCTGGTGCATCAGCAAGATAAAGGTCTATAACATTGCAAACAAGTGTACCTGAGTTGGAAGTCACATCTTCACTCTTGGCTTTATCCGCCAAATACTTGATGCAATTCCTCTTCCAGTGGCCATCCGCCTTGCAATAGAAGCAAGCGGAACCGGCTGAAGGAGATGACTTAGTCCCTGAGGAAATGCTTGGATCTCACCCTGAGCATTACCTCCTGACTTAGCCT
The DNA here is from genome assembly GCA_023614405.1 of Avena insularis. Taxonomy (NCBI): domain Eukaryota; kingdom Viridiplantae; phylum Streptophyta; class Magnoliopsida; order Poales; family Poaceae; genus Avena; species Avena insularis. The sequence continues at coordinate 379,565,390 of CM042688.1, forward strand.
TCTTCTTCTTAGTCCAAGAACTCTTCTTAAACTTAGCCTTATTCTGTACCACCAACATTTGGCTCGTACCTTTCTTGAGATCAACCTCTACCTGGTTATGCATCCCATGTAATTCAGTGAGCTTCTTATGCATACCATGCATGTGGTAGTTCGATATGACCTGACCATACACACTAGGAAGAGAGTTCAGAATTATATCCGTAGCGAACTCTTCACTAATGGGGTAGCCAATCCTTTCCAAAGACTGCACGTAACCAAGCATCTTGATCACATGCGGACTCAGTGGATCACCATCCTTAAGCTTACAACTAAGCAAAGCTTGAGAGACTTCATACCTCTCAGACTATGCCTGAGCCTAGAACATACTTTTGAGGCTTTCGATCATATCGTAGGCCTCAACATTCTCGAACTAATGTTGCAAGTCCGGTTCCATGTGAGCAAGCATAAGACAGCTAATTCTATAGTCTCATCACATTTTCTACAATAGGCATTGGTGGTTGCGACACTCGCATTCTCATCCGGCACATCTGGAAGCGGGTTGTCTAGAACATGGTCCCTCTTTTCTTGGTTGAGAACAATTCTCAGATTACGATACCAGTTGGTGAAGTTTGTCCCATTAAGTTTATCTTTCTCTAGAATGGTCCTCAAAGCAAAACTGGACAACTGAGGGAGACTGCTACTAGGTGCCATTATCTACAACAGAAATATGCAAAACACTTAAGACAAGTATTCATAAAAGAGCAGGCGTATTAAACATTTTAATACTTATGCTCCCACTAGAACCAACATCCCTCTGATGGTTACTTAGTGATTCAGGACCCTAAATAAGCAAGCCGACCAGTGGGATTTAGCATCACCGCTAGCCGTCAAGTGATCTAGGTAGGCAACTCCTTGCCAATCGCATCTCATGCGACTCCTGTTGGTCGGGTGGCATCTCATGCCCCGGCTCCCGACCACCCTCTCCCCGAGCCCCACAACCGTTATGATAGACCCGTCTAGCTTACCAAGTGCTTCCGCTGTAAGAGTCCGACTCGAACCCATCTAGTCGAAAAGAATTGGCAGCACCTCAATTATATGAGCCCACTACCAAGAATGTCTGACTTGTGATGGTGCAGCACTGGCGGGGAGACCGACTAGACCTTCTTTGAGGGATTAAAGTTTAACCATTATCTCATAGAGGTAAAACCAGAGACATAACAATAACACAAATAATCCAATTATAATGTGAAATGGTATGGCTCTCTTCATGGTGATCTCCATCTCCATGAACCTGTTCGTCATGCCTTTGGCTGCAGTGTTCTTCAAGTCCTCCAAACATGCTAGACTAGAACTAAGGAATATACAAGAAGATGGCATCTCATGCCGACACGCAGGTCGTTATACAATAACAATGACAACACTTTGGCTCCTGCCGGCTGACAAACTCGTGATACATAGATCACGTATGGATTACACACATCACATCCACATAAGCCATACCATTCACAACTTCCTGCAAAAACAAGTTATGCATAGATATGAAATCTACCGGCGTTGAGAACCTCGCAACGACATCTAATGCGCTACGATAGGGCGAAGCCGACGGTTTTTCCAAAATCACAGATCTAATCTGCATTCTAAAGCATGGATTCCTTCATTGGATAAAACGCTTTTACCCAAATCTGATCCTTGTGCATATCTGACCAATCTCATTGATCATCCGCACCTGATCTTCCGTGCACCCCCGAGTGCGATTGGTCCAATCAATCTTGCACAAAACCGATCTATCTCATAGATCGACCACCAAAACCCTAAGTGGATCCTATCCACCACCTCGTGCAAAACACATACGCACATATCTAGAGCCTAAAACCAGAAGCTTTCGCTATGATACCACTGTTGGGCCACGCAGAGATAAACAAAACTTTTTCCCTACGCGGTACTCCCAAGATCCAGCTCAGGTTATAGGCCACGAGATTACCGCTAGACACGCAGATGCGGAAGTTGATGCAACACGTCGAAGCAGTGCAGAATGATCCCCAGTCAACCCTCCGAATCCCGCGAACTCCTTCGCTAGATCCCCACGAGCTTCCCTGTGTCTAGTGCCGCACGTGCAACGCCTCTACCGGTATCCACACATACAGGAAGGAGCTTCGCACAGAGGATTGCTAGATCTTGTCTAGCCCGAAATGGAAGTGGAGAAAGTGACGGCTAGGTCAGGGACTATCCCTTGCCACTCCAATTATATACACTCCTAGTTGGGCTCAATGCTTGAGGCCCATCTAGGCTGTACTCCAATCTCCATATGGATCTCAACCACATGGGCTCCTCACCCTTAAGTGTGTGACCCTGTAGGTTCACATACACCTGGACACAACATGAGCTACTCCTCCAAGTATCCCTTCATGGCTTTGAGTCCAACTCACTCCCATGATCACTCGGTCTCAAGTAGATAGATGGTAGCAGCCTCTAGCAAGATGTGCCAACTCCCAAGTGTCGTAAACTCAAAAAACGAACCTTCAATGTGACTTTCGTCCAAGTCCCTTTGCCTCACTGGACTAACTCTTAATCTGACTCCCTTTAATAGCTTAACTATCTTCTCGTACCATGATATGTGATTCACTGGACTAACTCTTAGTCTGACTCCTCAGTTAACACTTAACTGAGTAAAGCATGGCCATGCTTCCGAATCATACCACATGAGAGGGACCAAGAGAATATCTCTCTGTTACAGAGGGGCAAATCCCATCTTGGTAATTCACGTCATGCAACTTGCTTCACAACCAACCTGAACTCTACCTTTATAACTGCCCATTTACGGAACAATGTTTGATAGAACCTAAGTTGGCGATCCACAATTCAGATCATGCAATCACCTCAGGTCGAAGGATTCCATTGCTTGAGACTGCAAATGACAACATGATCGTTGCATCTCATCTATGGGTCAGTCCGACTCGCTAAACTCTTTAGCCGAATTAGTGTAAGTCGGAATTGCATCACCATGCCCATGACAAGTGGAACCGTGTCATCAGCCGACTTGCACATTGGTCTAAGTTGTGTGTCTCGCACAACCTCAACGACCACGGACAATCTAATATGAACAATCATGAATACATATTTCCACAACTGAATCACGCATTCAGAGATATATATCTTATGTTCATATAAGGATAACTTTGCTTTATGAATACTTTGGGAAATATCATCAACCATGATTGCCTCTAGGGCATATTCCCAACAATTGCATCTATGTTCTTTTCATAAACCACAACTATAGTCATTGCATGTTTGTTCTTTTCATAAACCACATGGAACCACAACTAGAGTCATTGCATGTGTGTTCTTTTACGAAACCACCACCAGTGTCATTGCATGTGTGTTCTTTCCATAAACCACATGGATCCACCAGAGTCATTTGCATGTGTGTTCTTTTCATTAACCACCACCAGTGTTATTGCATATGTGTTCATTTCCTAAACCACATGGATCCACCAGTGTCATTGCATGTATTTGCATGTGTGTTCTATTCCTAAAGTACCGCTAGTGTGATTGTATGTGTGTTCTTTTCCTAAACCACCACTAGTGTCACTACATGTGTGTTCTTTTCATAAACCACTTGGATCCACTAGAGTCATTGCATGTGTGTTCTTTTCATAAGCCACAACTATAGTCATTGCATGTTCGTTCTTTTTATAAACCACATGGAACCACAACTAGAGTCATTGCATGTGTGTTCCTTCCATAAACCATCACTAGTGTCATTGCATGTGTGTTCTTTCAATAAACCACATGGATCCACTAGATTCATTTGCATTTGTGTTATTTTCAATGACCACCACCAGTGTCATTGCATGTGTGTTCCTTTTCTAAACCACATGGATCCAGTAGTGTGAATGCATGTCTTTGCATGTGTGTTCTTTTCCTAAACCACCACTAGTGTCATTCCATGTGCGTTATTTTACGAAACCACATGGATCCACCAGTGCCATTTGATACATCCAAAACGTATCTACTTTGTCGAACACTTTTGCTATTGTTTTTCCTCTAAACTTGTGTGAATTGGATATAACTAACATGGACTGACGCTGTTTTCAGCAGAATTACTTTGGTGTCTAGTTTTTGTGCAGAAAATCAACTATCAGGAAAAATCCCAGAAAATATGCCAAAAATCCTATTTCGCCAGAAGACTCACGGAGCCAGAATACTTGACGGAGTAGGGCTGGGCCCAGGCCACACCACCTGGCTGCGCGGGCTAGGCCTGGCCGTGTGTGGCATCCGGCAAAAACCACTACTAGAAAATCGCGTTGTTTTTGTGCATTGCATCATCATGACCGCATGCTCATGTCATCATGCCACATTGCATTTGAGCATCGTCATCATCATGCATCTGTTTGTCGAAAACTATTTTCGAAAAGCCTAGTTTTGTTTTCTAAAATATTCCCCGTCTTTATTCGAATCAAAACTCCGGTCTTTTCTGAGTCTTTTATTTGTCTAAAATTATTTACAAAAGTCTATTGAAAATTAAAATAAAAGTTTGCATTATTTTTGGGAGGCAGCCAGCCAGGCCCAAAAGCCTAGCCGGCCACCTCCAAATTTAAAACCCTAATCTGTCTAACCCCAAACCGTACCCAATTTCCCCTACCCCTAATCCTACCCAGCCCCCTCCACCTCACCCTGGCCAGTCGCGCCTCGCCACCTCACCGAACCCCCTCCACCTCACCTCTCTTCCCTCACACAGCCACCACACCTACCCCACACCCCAGCAACACAGCTCCCTCTCCCCGCCTCCAGGCAAACCCACCAGCCGCCAAAATTCCCGCCTGGGCGCACTCCCCTGCCCACTCCCGTCGCCCGGCCCCCACCTGGTTGTCTCTTGCCGTACGCATCCCTAGGCCCCGCTAAGCCCGGCCCCACCACCACGCACGCGTTTCGTCGTTTCTGTCCAGATTTTGCCTACCCCGCTCCCCGCACGCCTCTCCCTCTCGCCTCACCAATCGCCCCTGCGTGCAGCGTCCGCCGGCCTCGCCGCCCCTCGACCGAGCCCTCTCCGGCCGCCTTCCTCGCGTCTCCTCGCCGGCACCGCCTCCTTCCTACTGCAACTCGCTCCGCGCCGGCCTCCCTCTGCGTGAGCCTCGTCGGTCCGGCCTCGCCGTCCACCTCCTCTGCCCCGCGAGGCTCTGTCCGCCGGCCTCGAGCTTGCCCGTCGTCCGCCACCGTGACCTCGCCGCCCCTTCCCCCAATCTCGTCCGTACCCGTCCCCTTCACGAGCCGAGCCCCGCTTCCCTGAATTAAGATGCGCCGCCGCTTACCAGGCGCTCCTCTCTCCCCTTCCTTCTTCCTCGGCCACCCTCACCTCTTGAGCACGACGACCGGACGCTGCCGCGGCCTTCCTCGACCCGGTCGCCGCCATCTGCAATAAGCTCTGCCGTAGCGCAGCCTCCCGCTGCCACCGTCCTCTCCGCCACCACCGGGAGCTCCATCGTCCTCCGGCACCCCGCTGCCTTCCTCGAGCCCAACAAGCTCCGGCTGCCCCTGCCTCACCTCCTCCTCCGCGAGCTCGCTCCAACGCCTCCTCGCTGCAGCATTCCAACAGTGCCTCTGTGTTCCCTGCGAGTCAACCGGTGATGCCTTGTTGCGTTCTTCCTCTGTGATGCTAATAGATGGTGGTGTCTCGGACTTACCCCTTTTGCGTTTATTGGCTTCCAAAGAACTGTTGGATGGTGCACCGATGGGATGATGATGGTGTGGCTATTCAAGATCTACCACAAACTACTGCGACAAGATGTACCCGATGATCGTAACACTCCGGCACCAATTCTAGGTCACGTCTTTGTTGCTCGAGGCTGGAACCCGAGAGCGATGATGCCACACCAAAGAATCCCTATCTAGGACCGTCCGGCTGACAAGATCTTCATCATGGGACACCAAGATCTACTTCACGGAACCGAACACCGTGGAACACCGAGGTCCCCTTCACGGATGCTAAGTTCTCCGACCCTGAACCAAGACCACCAAGCTCTCTGGCCCGGTATCCGCAGACGCCCAGAACCTGGACATGAAGATCTCCTTGCGGATCCTGGAGCCCCGTTCCCGGAGTCAGAAGACCGATCCCTCGAACCCTCGGAACCCCAAGATTGCCAAGTCCACTATGTGTTACCCTTATCCTCCCATATTTTTATAATAATATAATTGTTGCATATAAATTGTACATGCTTTGCGTACATATCTTGGGAATTGGGGTACCTTGTCGTTTCACTTAATAATTAAATATGGAGGCCATATGCGGGATATCTTTGTCTTATTCCGGACTCCATTTAAATTTGTGTAGCGAACCGATGCCCTGTTTCGCCTTGTTAATCCAACATTTAATTTGCGGGGTTGTTAAATAACTTGAACCGTCTAATTAACTGTCGGGACCCCGGTTCCGCTTAATACTGCCTAATTGCACCGCATCTGCATCATATCATAATCATGCCGGATCTTCTGCCGTAGTATTAAATATTGCATCCGGTGTTCTTCTAGTGCTTTGCTTCTTCGCGGATTAGGCCGATGAGTGGATGCGAGTGTCGACAAGTTCTCCGGATATGAACCTTCGGCAGAGTTTCTGAGGCGAGCATCTCTCCCCCTTCTACCTATTTTGCATTTATAGTCTTTATTTCCTCATGTTGATCTATTGCTATCCGGGTCGCGATGCTTTAGTTTCCGTACCCCAGTTATATCCCGTGCAGCCTCTATATTGCCTTGGACACCTCCTATTACCTGTGTTTGGTAGATAGCTGGCCTTGCAAGTCGTAGTTGCTTGCTCAGGTGCGATCTCGTGTTGTCAACTACCACAATTGTTGGAATGCTGGCAGATATTAATGGTGGAGATGCTTTCGTGTTCCCAGTCGTTTACAGCCGTTCTCGCAAACCCTGGGTCCGTTCCGGAGCCGGCCAACTTCATTGCGGTAGCTTAGTGGGGTGGACCCCTTAAATATTTTATGAATCCTGTGATCGCTTTGTCGTGAATGCCTCGTTGGGTTTTGAGTTGGTTTTTCCGAGGTTGATCGAGTGTGTGTTGCTATTTGTGCACCCCTGCAGGGTAAAACTTTCTGAAAGCCGTGTCCACTGTTATGGACGACTTGGAGCACAGTATCTCGATCATAGACAAGCATAACTAAAGTAGTGCTATAAATTTGACTTAGTATGTGACTAGTAAGCAGCTTCACTACAATGGAATGGATAATAAAAATGCCAACAACTGGTGGATCTGTGGTGATCTGTGTCATACTTACCTGCCTAGTAAGTATTGCAACTCCAATGGAATGTGATAAAAGTGCCAACAACTGCTGGGTTTTGGGATTCCTCGGGACAATTATATCTGACTAATAAATGTTCCAACAACAACGGAATGTTAACTAACACTGCCCACTACTTATGCTATCAGGATGACTCGTGCTATCTATATCTGATTAGTAAGAGCATCAACTATAATGGAATGAATAAAACCGCCAACCGTGTGAGTTCCTCGGTTTGACTTCCTCGTTTGGTCCCGAGGGGGAATACCAGGATGGGTACGTTTTGTGTTAGTATCAGGTAGGATCCGAATAGGTCTTTCTTACCCTCTCTAATAGCCGCCAGTGATACCGAGTCTCTATAGGTTGTTTAGTGCCGCCGCGCTGCCGCTTCAGTCCACCATACCTATGTAGGCGTGAGTCACGAATTCTAACCTCGCTGTCTTGGCCTCGATCGACGCCTCTTTTTCCTTTGCCTTTGTTTGCACCCCTTTTGTTTTAGTAGGTTTGAGATCGGCGTCGTTAGCAGGGTTACCTTCCTTGGCTCGGGGGTTATGGACGCCATTGGTTATTCTTCAGGGCTCTTAGCCCCATTTGCATCTTGTCCATAATAGGACGCTCTATCGTTTCAAGGTGATTTGGATCTTTGTATTGTATATCTGTAGTCTTGACTCTTTGAGTCACTGTTGTATATATATATATGTTTTGTGGGTCCTATCGAGGACTGTTGTGTAAGGGTATTACTTCGTTTTCCACCCGCACGAAAGTGCCTGGTGGGCGTCCTTGAATCGTTTCTATGCGGGTTTGGCGGAAAGGGCTAAAACTTGCATAGGCTCGATTCGAGGGTGTTACACCGCGCCAGGGGTTGGTTTGGCCGCCCCAAACACCCCCTCGATCTCCCTCTTCGCCTATAAGTTGCCTTCTGACCTAAAAACACAGGGGGGGTCGACGTTTTTCTAGAAAGCGTTCCGCTTCACCGCCACCACCAGATTCCGCGATTCAGAACCAGAAACTCCGTTCTGGCAGCCTGCCGAGACGGGGAATACGAGGAGATCATCGCGATCATCATCACCATCGCTTCTCCATCGACCATCCATGTTTCCCCCATCTATCAGTGAGTAATCCCTCGTTGTAGGCTATGGGGATGGTAGGGATTGGATGAGATCGTTCATGTAATGGCATCGGATTGTTAGGGCATGGTGCCTAGTATCTTCTATTAGTGCTTTTTGACTTTGTTGTGACTTGTTATGCTTAATGCTTTTCACTAGGGCCCGAGTGCCAGGATTTCAGATCTGAACATGTTATTGATTCATTATGATAGTATTGTTTATGGTCTTACCTGCAAGTTGTATACACCCGTTGTTGTCCGGAACCAAAGGCCCCGAAGTGACAGAAATCGGGATAACCAGAGGGAATGGCTTTGATGTGAGGATCACATGTGTTCACGGAGTGTTAATTCTTTGCTCCGGTTCTCTATTAAAAGGAGCACCTTAATTGCCAGTAGTTCCCTTGAGGCCCAGCTGCAAACGGGCTGGTAGGACAAAAGATGTTGTGCAAGTTCTCATTACGAGCACGTATGACTATATATGGAACACATGCCTATGATTATCTAGTACTTGGATGCTTTATCTTATTTATCTGCAATTGCCCTATGTTCTGATTGCCATGTGAATTGTCTTGTACATGCAATGCCCGTCCATCCATCCCTATGCCTACCGCGCTCTAATCCTACTATTTACTGCAATTGTTATTACTGTCTTTACTTTACTACTGCTATTACTTTACTATTACTACTACAAAATTCTTGCTACTGATAAACTACTGTGAGCAAGATCGTTTCCAGGCGCAGCTAAATTGACAACTCAGTTGTTAAGGCTTATAAATATTCTTTGGCTCCCATTGTGTCAAATCAATAAATTGGGTTTCACTTCCCTCGAAAATACTGCGATACACCCCCTATACTTGTGGGTCATCAAGACTATTTTCTGGCGGCGTTGTGGGGGAGCATAGCTTTATTTATCAAGTCCACTTGGAATCACTATTGTTCACTGCCATCCATCCATCATGGGTAAGTCTCATGATGGCAAGGTTCCTATTTTACCATCCACTACAAGAAGAGGTACGGTTCTGAACACCTCTGTTGCTCTTGATTCACCATCTGTTATGAGTAAGTTCCTTACACCACCACATACACATGCTACACACACTGCTACTACTTCTAAATCTGAAACTTCTGATACTGCTTCTACTGTGCTTGATAAGAGTGGTCCATTAGGTCCTTTCCTAGATGCTACGATTGCTAGAACTATAGCTGGAAATACTGAAAATCCTAATGAAGACACTACTACACCTGTTAGTTTGCCTAAGTCTAGTGAGAGCTATGATATTGAAGACGGTTATATGGAGATGACCGATGAATTTACTAAAGAATGTCAAAACATCCATGATAGGAGTGTTGTTAAGAGTCTCCTTGAGAGGCGTACTTAAGAACCCAAATTGTCTCCTAATGCTAAGTTTGTTGCATCTCCCATAAACATTAAAGATAAAGATTATGATTTCTCTCTTGATCTATCCTATATAGCTATTGTTGAGAAAGAACCTTTTTGTGGGACTAAGAATGAAAGTGTGGTAGCACATATGACTGAGCTTTCTACCACGAGTGGCCTGTTTTCTGATGATATTAAGATGCGCACCTACTTTGTTGCTAAAATTTTCCCCCTTTCACTGAAAGGAGAAGCTAAAACTTCGTTTAGTAATTTACCTCCTAGATCTATTGATAGCCCTGATTGCTTGATTAGTACTTTCCTATAGAAATATTTTCCTCCTAGTGCTCGACATGCTATTTTGCAGGAACTTTTTGATTTTAAACAGGGAGAAAAAGAGATATTGCCTGAATCATGGGCAAGGTTTTGTGCTTTGATTCATGCACAAGATGGATGTCCATTACCTAAGAATGAGCTTCTTGATATATTTTATAATGGACTAACTGAAGAATCTAGGACATACCTGGATAGTTGTGCTGATTGTGTTTTTAGGAATAGGACTCCCAAGGAAGTCGAGGAACTAATGGCTAAAATAAGCAAGAATTATGAAGATTAGACTCCTCCTGAACCAGCTATACATGAAACAATTACACATGAATCAGCTATACCGGCGCCTATACCATCATCTAAGAAGAGGGGAGTTGTTGAACTAAATGATGAAGTGATGAAGGAAGCTAAGAAATGTCTTAGCGAGAAGGGAATTAAAGCTGCAGATGTCAAGAATTTACCACCTATAGAAGAATTATGTAAGCCAATTCCCCATTCACCCACTATTGAGGTACACTCTCTCCAACACTTTGATGAAGATGATATCCCTTACTCTAAACCTCCTGATCAATGCTTAGAAGAATTCGATATTTTTATTATTAAGCAAGATAATTTTAATAAAAGGGTGCAAAACCATCTAATGGAAAATACTAGAGATATTGTTGAGTTAAAATATATTGTGGAAAGAACCTCTAATGATGTTAAAATGCTTGTTAAACATTTTCAAATGGTTTAAACTCAAATTGATCAACTTATTAAGGTACAAAAAGACTTGATAGTAAACATGCTTATGAAATTAGAACTAGAAGTGGTGCTACTTCCTAGGATCCTCTATATCCTGAGGGGCATCCCAAAAGAATTGAGCAGGATTCTCAACAAGCTGAAAATAGTGGTACTACTCGTAAGAAAATAAAAAAGAAACATAAAACTATTGTAGAACCCTCTGAACCTGCTAAAGATCCTAATAGTATATCTGTCTCTGATGCTGAAACTAAAAGTGGTAATGAAGAAAATGATGTTCATGATAAAGAAAAAGTTGAAGAAAAACCTAAAAAGCACACTAAGAATACTAAATACACTAAAGAAGATTTTGTTGCTAAGAAACATGGTAGTGAAAGAGAGCCTTGGGTCCAAAAACCTATGCCTTTTCGTGATAAGAAACACAAGTCAAAGGAGGATGAACACTATAACAAGTTATGTGAGGGGATGAAACCTTTATTCTTGCAAATTCCTTTGACTGATGCTATTAAATTTCCTCCTTATTCAAAGTATATGAAGGATACTGTCTCGAATAAAAGGAAGATCCCTAATGAAGAAATTTCTACTTTGCTTGCTAATTATTCCTTTAATGGTAAGGTTCCAAAGAAACTTGGAGACCCAGGGATTCCAACTATTCCTTGCTCTATTAAGAATAGTTATGTTAGAACTGCTTTGTGTGGTTTGGGAGCAGGAGTTAGTGTTATGCCTTTTTCTCTCTATACGAGACTTCAACTGAAAAACTAATACCAACTGATATATCTTTGTAAATGGCTGATAAATCTACCACTATTCCTATTGGTATATGTGAGGATGTACCTGTTCAAGTGGCTCATAATTGCTTGATATTAACTGATTTTGTTGTGCTTAAAATGCCTGAAGATCATAATATGTCTATTATTCTTGGGAGACCCTTTCTTAATACTGCAGGAGCTATTATTAATTGTAAGCAAGTAAAGGTGACCTTTAATGTTAATGACAAGGAGCACATTGTCTATTTCCCCAAGAAGATTGATAGGACTTATGGTTTAAATTCAATTGAACATGTTGAGGGCATTCAAGTTGAAGAAATATATTGTCCCATACCAAGAGAAAAATTTGAAACTATTATGATTGTGACCATTGCTATCAAATTAGTGAAATACAAATTTTTGTTTCATATAAAATTGTTTTGGTAACATGACCTGATCAACCTTGTTAACAAAAGGATTTCATTGAGCAAAACAATGTTTTCTCCATGATTATCTCCGCTTCTATTCTATCCATTTAGTTTTTGCTTTCGTTTAGTTTTATTTTCTATTGTCAGTTGCTTGCATGTTAGAGTGTCCTAGAACTTCTGAAGTTCTAGCCTTGTTTTGTCTTTGCATCATTCCAGAAACTTTTCCTTTCAAAAAATCATTCTGTTATGCCTGAAAATTGCTCAGAAATAATGTGTCTCAAAAAATTCCAGAAAATTCATATTAAATTTTTACATGAAAAAAGGGGTAGAGGAGTGCCTGGAAGGTACCAGGGGGTCCCACCAGGCAGGCACACCACCTGGTGGCGCGGCCAGCGCAGGGGCGCGACTGGCCATGGTGTGGGCCACCCTTGGCCATCCACTCACTCTCTCACTTGCCACTTTCTTCTATCCCCTGAGAAAACACCAGTTCATTGCTTGAAATCGTGTTCTTGCTGTTCTTGCCCTCGATTTTTCGATCTCCTTGCTCAGCCCATCTTTGCTGCTGAAATTTGGAGCATTTGTTCTCCGGTATGTGACTCCTCCACTTGTCCAATTAGATTTTTGTTTAGTGGTTTATATCTTGAGTATTTTGCTACTGTAGGTGACAGGTTGTGAGATCTTGTAAGATTGTTCAATGTTTAGAGATATAGTTTTAATGCATGTTTAGGCCTCTACAAGTCCCTACGAGTAGTGCCCTTCATTATATATTCACTTTGCAATCACTTGTTTAATAGATGTTTAAATTTCAGAATATCAAACATGAACAACCACACCTTTGAAGAAATATTTGAGAGGGATACACCTAGGAGGTCAAGGCCCTCAAGATCATCCTCTCAGTTTAGGCCATCATACAACGAAGATCTCATTGCACCTCGCATTGGTAATGAAGGAGATGATGGGGATGCTCACCCATCTAATTTTCCTTGTTTCACTTTCTTAAAAGCTGCAGGGATTCTTGATGATTTCTTTCTACTGATTTAGAGGGTTGGTTTGACCTCATATATGCAAGATGAGAGTGAGCAATACGTTATTCTCACCAAAACTGTTGTTGAGAGTTTCATTTTTACTAACACCCCCTATCAGTCAACTGTCTCTTTCAGAATTTATAATCTGCCCTTTACCATGCCATTGGAAAGATTTTGCAGTATTATAGGTGTAGGCATGACAGGGACCGTGAAGAAGATTCAAGGGCGACCCACTGATTTGCTGGAGCTGTATCGGGGTGTGACCAATGACGAAGACCGCGTAGCTCAGCGCGGGAAGATAAGAAACATCCAACTCCCTTCTCTTATATACTTTTCCTATTATCTTTCTACTAGCGTTCTTGGTAGGGAGAATACGAGTAATATCTCCAATTATCATTTGGCCTTCCATGTTGCTGCGCTTAACAATGATACTCGGTACAATCTTGGCTCTATTATTGCTCACCGCCTAGATTCTAGGGGGCCTATTTATGGGGGCATCATCGCTTCACGTATGGTCAATGCATTAGAGCTTTCTGTGGATCCAAATGATACTATATTGTCACCACAAAGGCTTGACCTTGCTGCCATGAAAACACATCACTTCGTCACTTCTGATTATGATATGAACAATCTAGTATATAGGATGTTGTTTACTAACGGGGTTGAAAGGGAGATTCCTTTGCATCAATCTACTTTGTTTAGTGTTCACAGGAGGCCGTGGTCGCGCTCCAAGGAGGAGGTGGACGAGCAGCTCCGCTTGCTGGGTTTCCACAGGCAGCACCAGGAGGATGTGCCCTCCTACGATTGCTCTGCGCACTACGGTGGGGCGTCCTCAAGCTCGCACCAGGACGAGGGTACCTCCTCACCATACTAAGGAGGCGCTCTATCCTGGCCAGCTTGGGATTGATACCCACTTAGGCCAAAAGCCTAAGCTTGGGGAGAGGTACACCGACATCACACTCATCTCCATATCATGTTTCATTGGTACTTTGTATATTCATGTTTTATTCTCTTTTTAGTTTTCATTCTTTCTTTGTTTTCGCTTTCTAAAACACAAAAAGACCAAAAATATTTCTGTTGTTTCTCTTTGTTTGCTTCTTCTTCTTTTTGCCTTGGTTTGCTTTTCCCTTTTTGCTTTGTTTGAACTATTCGAAAAACCCAAAAAGATTTTTCGTTGCTTGTTCTTCCTTTTTGGTTCTTGTTTTTAAAAAAAATCAAAAACACCAAAAATATTTGTTGTTCTTCTTTGGTTTTGTGAGTTTGTTGCAGGATTCAGCAGTCCTCAGTGGAATTTCGTTTCATGTTATTATTCAAGCCACACAAGTGAAGGGCAATAATGAGGATTAATGACAACTTGAGGTATGGTAAGAGGCTGGTAACGAACTCTATTTGTTTTCATTTTTGTACATATACTCATCATTGTGGGCATGCTTAGCCTGTTCGTGTTGGGTGTATGTTATTTATGGATGCTTAGTAGTTCTTGCTTTCCTATGATTAGCTCCATCTCACTAATAATTTGTAGCATGTCATATGAATGTTTGTTTGCATTGTTATATTCATAATTTGGTATGACACTATGGTATCTCCCTCTGAGTGTTTTACTTGAATTGACTTGGCACATGCTCATGAATGCATATGGCTGAGCAATAATCAAGTAAGCCTCGATGAATTATTTTGCCTCAGGCGTCTTGAATCACTTTCATGCCATGATTAGTCCTGTTTTGTTGCAAGCATGATTATGACAGTTATTGCTCTCTCGTTTTTCGCTCCCTTACTATTTCTAGCCTTCACTTGCACTGAGTATAAGCTTTACTCGTGTTTCCAACTCCCTAAAACCAAATATTGCCAAAAGATTCCACCATACCTACCTATTAGCATTATTTGTTGTTCCATGCATATTTAGTGTGCCTTGTTTTCTTCCGAATGAAATGTTTGCTTGTTATGAGAAAGTTAGTTAGGAAAGCTCTCACGAACTTGATGGAACACTTTACTTTATTGCACTTAATAATCTTGAACCATTGTGTCCATCTTTGTTGCGTATATGCTTGCGCTTTATAAGTTGAAGTTAGCAGAACCATGTATCATGGGGAACGCTTTCAACATTTCACGGGCACTTTGTACCCAATTGATATCATGATTCTTATGATTATGGATCCCAGCGGTGTGAAATAAAAGGGGAACTTGTAAGACCATGGAGTTTGTATATGTGTTAGAGAAACACCTGGGCCGCTAGCCTAAGCCATGCCTAATCATGGTGGAAACTTGCAGCATAACCATAATGAGCATTCTATGAAGCATCCTCAATAAAAACCTATGCAAATAGCAAATAAAAAGTTCGCCTGAGATGCTCATTGTCTGCTATCCTTGTCATTTTGATTATGGCATAGCTCCTGTATCATGTGCAAGGGGTACCCCGTTGGCGGTTCTCTATGATACATATGTACTTACAATGCCAAGATCTTACTTGTGACTGAAGTTGAGTAGCATGAGGTCCAGTACTCATAAGTAAGGGGCATGAGACCTCAGTTTATAACTTGTCAAGCATATCCTCTTAGTTGTGTCATTTTAACCTTAACCATTTAAAAATGCTTATGATAGGGGCAATGAGAGCTCAAAGCTAACGAGTACCATAATTTCAGCATTTGGAAGCCTTTCAAATAATTCAAAACCTTTTCATTTCCTTGTTGAGTCACCACCTATTCTATGAGCACTTCCTTGAGAGAATAGTTGTCATTCTTAGTGTAATATGCTTGTCTCAAAACTTGATTATTTGTGTTATGACTTTGATGCTTGTATCTTTGATATCTTTACTTCTAGTCTTCACCTGAACTTCAGAGGTGCCTTGGTATTCACAATCAAAGGCAAGCGAGATACCACTCTATCATATCTTGTTATGAGCATTGTAATGTTGCTTATGTTTATGTTTCATGCTACTTATTATTTTTGAGTTGGAATCTCTTCATAGCTCGTGTTGCCTATTAAGTAAACTTAGTTGCATACTCCTTATTATGAATTATCTAAGTAGTTGATCATATGCTGAGAATATATACATCATATGAAGCAAATGTGTTTGTGAAAGTTTCTTTTATCGCACTCAGTTTTCAACTGAATTGCTTGAGGACAAGCAATAAGCGAAGCTTGGGGGGAGTTGATACGTCCAAACCGTATCTACTTTCCCGAACACTTTTGCTATTGTTTTTCCTCTAAACTTGTGCGAATTGGATACAACTAACATGGACTGACGCTGCTTTCAGCAGAATTACTTTGGTGTCTAGTTTTTGTGTAGAAAATTAACTATCAGGAAAAATCCCGAAAAATATGCCAAAATCCTATTTCGCCAGAAGACTCACGGAGCCAGAATACGAGACGGAGTGGGGCCAGCCACACCACACGGTCACTGGCTAGACTGGCCGCCAGGCTGGTCTGTCACCAGACACCCCCTCGGTCTCCCTCTTCGCCTATAAGTTGCCTTCTGACCTAAAAACTCAAGGGGGTTCGATGTTTTTCCAGAAAGAGTTCCTTTTCGCCGCCACCACCAGATTCCGTGATTCGGAACCAGAAACTCCGTTTTGGCACCCTGTCGGGACAGGGAATTGGAACAAATCATCGCCATCATCATCACCATCGCTTATCGATCGACCATCCATGTTTCCCCCATCTATGAGTGAGTAATCCCTCGTTGTAGGCTATGGGGATGGTAGGGATTGGATGAGATCATTCATGTAGTGGCATCGGATTGTTAGGGCATGGTGCCTAGTATCTTCTATTAGTGCTTTTTGACTTTGTTGCGACTTGTTATGCTTAATGCTTGTCACTAGGGCCCGAGTGCCATGATTTCAGATCTGAACATGTTATTGATTCATTATGATAGTATTGTTTATGGTCTTACCTGCAAGTTGTATACACACGTTGTTGTCTGGAACCAAAGGCCCCAAAGTGATAGAAATCGGGATAACCGGAGGGAATGGCTTTGATGTGAGGATCACATGTGTTCACGGAGTGTTAATGCTTTGCTCCGGTGCTCTATTAAAAGGAGCACCTTAATTGCCAGTAGTTCCCTTGAGGCCCTGCTGCAAACGGGCTGGCAGGACAAAAGATGTTGTGCAAGTTCTCATTGCGAGTACGTATGACTATATATGGAACACATGTCAATGATTATCTAGTACTTGGATGCTTTATCTTATTTATCTGCAATTGCCCTATATTCTGATTGCCATGTGAATTGTCTTGTCCATGCAACGCCCGTCCATCCATCCCTATGCCTACCACGCTCTAATCCTATTGTTTACTGCAATTGTTACTACTATCTTTACTTTACTACTGCTATTACTTTCCTATTCCTACTGAAAAACTGTTGGTACTGATAAACTGCTGTGAGCAAAATTGTTTCCAGGTGCAGCTGAATTGACAACTCAGTTGTTATGGCTTATAAATATTCTTTGGCTCCCCTTGTGTCGAATTAATAAATTGGGTTGCACTTCCCTCGAAAATACTGCGATACACCCCTTATACTTGTGGGTCATCACCATTGCATGTGTGTCCTTTTCATAAACCACCACTAGACTCATTGCATGTTTGTTCTTTTCCTAAACCACAACTAGAGTCATTGCATGTTTGTTCTTTTCATAAACCACATGGATCCACCAGTATCATTACATGTATGTTCTTTTCCTAAACCACCACTAGATTCACTGCATGTGTGTTCTTTCCATAAACCACATGGATCCACCAGAGTCATTTGCATGTGTGTTCTTTTCATTAACCACCACCAGTGTCATTGCATGTGTGTTCCTTTCCTATATCACATGGATCCACCAGCGTCATTGCATGTCTTTGCATGTGTGTTCTTTTCCTAAACTATCACTAGTGTCATTGCATGTGTGTTCTTTTCCTAAACCACCACTAGTTTCATTGCATGTGTGTTCTTTTCCTAAACCGCTACTAGAGTCATTGCATGTGTGTACTTTTCCTAAACCACAACTAGAGTAATTTCATGTTTGTTCTTTTCATAAAACACATGGATCCACCAGTGTCATTACATGTGTGTTCTTTTCCTAAACCACCACTAGATTCATTGTATGTGTGTTCTTTCCATAAACCACATGGATCCACCATAGTCATTTGCATGTGTGTTCTTTTTATTAACCACCACTAGTGTCATTGCATATTTGTTCCTTTCCTAAACCACATGGATCCACCAGTGTCATGGCATGTCTTTGCATGTGTATTATTTTCCTAACACACCACTAGTGTTATTGTATGTCTGTTCTTTTTCTAAACCACCACTAGTGTCACTGCATTTGTGTTCTTTTCACAAACCACTTGGATCCACACTACAAGAAAAGTTGGCTTTTACAACGGACGATTTTTGTGGTTGAAGGCCCATTTTTCGTGGCCAAAGAGTCTTCCGTGACGGATGGCCTTCGTGGTAAAAGCCCCATTACAAATGAATTAACCATGGTTTTTTTACCGTGGCGGATCGCACCCTTCAGCCATGAAACCTTGTTCCGTCGTAGATCTGTTCGCCAGCCGCGTTGACTGTTGACGTCATGCGAGCTGCCAGGTGGCAGCCGCCGTTAGCGGCCGGTTACCGCCTTTAACGGCCATAGAAACCTTGGCAGAAGCCATGCCCATCCAAGGTCTGCTAAATACTAACTGGGCATGCCCAATAAGAAGATGGCCCGTTACTGTTTTGTCCTGTACTGTTTGAAATGGGCCCAAAAATGCAGCCAGCAGCAGCCCGCGATCTTTCAGCCCTGATTCTGTTTTGGCCTACATAAGGCCCATGTTGGTCCAACACTGTGTGTCCCATTAGCAGCCTGGTCCAAGTCGCTCGTGTAAACATAAGGCTTACAGTCAGCCCATCACTATTATCGCAGCCCATCATCGACCGCCTACTGACGGCCCTTCTCTGAGATGGTCCGTTACTATTCTGGCCTATTACTGTTCTGGCCGTTTACTGTTATGGCCTTTAGCTGTTTAGGCCGTCAAAAGGCCCTTTACTATTCTATCCTGGTAAATTTGTCAGCTTCTTACTACCCTCGTTCAGGAATTTCTCGGCCCGTACTGTTCATGCTCATCACTGTTCTAGCCATTTACTGTTGTGGCCCGGTACTGTTTTGGCCTGTTACTGCTTTGCGATTTGTGTAGTTTCTTGCCTGTTACAGTAATGGGTTGTTTCTGTTCTGGCTACTACTATTACGGCCTGCTTCAGTAACGGCCTATTTCTGTTACAGCCCATTAGGCCTGTTACCACATGCGCATTGGCCCATTACGTTTACGTACTTTTGTAGTTTCGTCAGTTCTGAAGCCCATGACAATATCATAAAACGTGTATAATAATCCAGCATTTTTGTACTGTTCGTTGTCGTCCGAATACAGCATGGTACTGTTCGCTAATCGACCTGCCTGGCATAGTTACCGTAACGACTACCGCAATGTGTGGACAACATCAACTAAATGCCTACATGGCCTACGCAAGTTATCTAGATATTACATCAGCTGCAAACTTCTTAAAATTATTACATATTATCAACTCAGGGGAAAGAAAAATCGGCATTTCAGTTGACCATCAAGTTGATAGCAGAGTCCTCAATTTGCTTTCTCAATCGATCACCTGCATCTTCCATTGAGTGTGACAACTACATTGGAGGAGACATGATCTTGCAGCCCCCTTTTTGGTGGGGCTAGCAATAATTGTAGTCTGAAACAAAGTAATAACAAGTTAATACATCAAACAAGACAAACTACTCATTTGACTGACATGACAGGAGATATGAACTGGAGTAATCAAGTATTGACCAACTGGTCAATGGTTCAATTATGACCAACACGTCAAACAAACATGACAAGCAAGCACGCATTAAACAAATGTGACTACTGTGAAACGAGTAATCAAAAAATGTGTGTGTGTGGCTTAGAATTTCAGCAGATAGAAACTAGCCAGGTCATTTTGAACAAATATATATGGAAGCAGTTCTATACCGTAAAATGCAAGAGACATTGGGTTACTCGGAATTTGCACTGAGCCACAAAATGGCATGCAGTTACTGTCATAGTGAAGAATGAACCAGATACAAATTATAACCGCATCATATGAGAACCTGTAGAGCAGGAATGCAAACCATAGATGAACTATATATTTTAGAGGATAGTTATGTCACGACTTAGGACGAACCAGACCCAGAACCAGATGGGATATATAATGGCGTCGCTCGTGAACCTGTAGAACAGGACAAACAAGCATTAGACAAGTGTGCCTAGAATGAAATGAGCAATCAACAAAGTGTTTCTTAGAATTTTAGGAAATATATATGGAAGCTATGGCATCTCCTGGAATGCATAGTCATTGGGTGACTCAGAATTTGCGATGAGCTACACAATGGCAAGTAGTTACTGTCATAGATAAAAATCAACCAGATAGAAATTATAATGGCATCATAAGTGAAATTCTAGAGCAGGAATGCAAACCACGAAATAACTATATAGTAGAGGACAGTTATGCCGCTGCTCAGGACGAACCATCACCAGATAAGGAAGTGATGGCATCCCTTGTGAACCTATAGAATAGGCTATGCAAACCAACATGTTCATTATTCCATTTTGAGCTCTATGCAAGAAAAAGGAAATAGTTAGTGATGCAGCTTTTGAAGAGCCAGATGGCATTATGGCAAAAACGAAATTATAATCGATTTAGTACGAAGAGTTTAAACGGCTACTATAGGATAGGAGAATGATGCCAAGGAGGAAATAATAGCAGGAACTGATCTTAGTACGAACCAGATAGATTCAGCAACTGTAGAGCAGGGAATCCACACTAATATTTTCCACTGACTACAGATTTGACAAGAATTACATGGTAGTAGGCAATTACTATTGTATGGAGTAGCTAAGAACAAGTGCATGTCAAAATAACAGACATGTGCATGCCTTGAAATTTGTTGAGCAGCGAATGCAAACCAACATGTCTAATGACCTTGCATGTACTAGCACGAAGAACAGACGTGCCCAGTGACTTGTCTGTACTAGCACGATTACAAAAATGTAGTTCACTGCCACATGTTTGAACCTGCTATACTGCTGACAAAAACAAAAATGGGTAGGATATTAGGTTAACCTTGGTTGGAGAGGCGTCTAAGCATCATCGGTACCGTGCGAGTGACGTCCAGGTCACCGAGGGTGCTGCGGTTCCGGTGGCTGTTGGCATCGGGGAAGCAGATCTTGGGCGGTCGATGCCGGCTTGAACGCGCTGGACGAGAGCGTCGCTGAGGCAGATCCGGTGCAGTGAACGGCGATGGACGTGCAGCTGGTCTGGAGCGGTGGACATGGAACTCTTTGAACTAGATCACGTCAGGTGGACACCGATGAAGCGGATCCGGTATGGTTGGGTACCTTTTGGCAGCGAGGAAGAAGAGCTTGGGCGGTCGAATGTGCCATCAACAGCGAGGAAGACGAGCTTGGGCGGTCGATGACGCCATCGGCGTGGTGAACGACACCGCAGCTCAAGTGCAGTGGCAGAGAGGCCCGGTGAACTAGATCTGGTGGGTGAGCGTCGGTGAAGCGGCTCTGTGGCGGCGCACGAGACCAGACATCAAGCCGGTGCGCGCAGTGGCCGTGGAGGCGATAGAGGAGATTGGGATTTTTGGGAGGGCCAGGGGAAAAACCGTGCGAATCGGGACCATAGTATAGGTGAATAGCAATATAATTATGATCGTGCCCCCGAGGTACTGACTTTAGCGTGCCCATCTATCTTATGAACAATGGGTAGAACAGGAAATTTAAAGAAAAAAGTTTTTGAAATAGAGGGGCACGAAATGCTTCAAGGTCGGTGTGTGATATTGCCGCTCAATTGAAATTTGAATTTGGCCCGCGTCTAGCTAATAATAATAGAAAATGGTACTATCCAGTGGGAGATTTTGGCTCAAAGGTTTTGAATCAGTGGGGCGGGAAATGCTTCAACATCGGTGGGTGATTTTGCTGCTCGATTCAGATTTTGAATTTCGCTAGCATCCATCTAGTAATAGCAAAAGGTAGTAGACCTTAAACTATTTGTCCAGGAAATCAAAGCCGAGAGTCACATCAACTGATCATCCATATCCATACTAGTAAAAGACACGTGACACAATTTCCATACCACTATATAGTGCTTGACACTTCTTTTCAAAACAAAAAATGACTATGTTGCTTCACAATTTCCATACCACTATATAGTGTACGAATAACTTCGAACATTGACAGTTGGATATAGATTGGCAAAACCTGACATTGTTGACCATTGGATCTCTTTCAGTACATTTGATTATGTCATGTCTAGCATATAGAAGATCCCATTATTGTCGGCCTCTAGCACTATGAATATATTATGCACAGAAAGTACAGAGAATATGTTTTTGAATGCCACAAGCCAAGTTTCCAGATATAGTGGACAATGTTTTATGTATGATTCCCAAGTTTTATGAGTTTTCAAAGCATCTGAGCTAACTCAGACCACTCAAATGACTTTATGTATCTATTAATAAAATCATGTCATATTTGAACCAGAAGCTCTAGAAAGTGGTAGATTTCTATCGAAGTTCTACAAAAATCTTTTGGTGGTACGCATCAGGTAGTTAATATATCGAAAACAATCGAGAGTTTTGACAAATTCAAATTCCTGCTAAGCATTTGTATCTTGACAATTTTGAACAAGTTTTGAAACAATCGCATGTAATAAAGAAAAACAGAAAAACAAATATTTACGCATGGCATCCTATCACGTCACGTGTACAGCATGCCAGGAAACTGATAACCATGGGATTTGACAACTTCTGGAAACTAGCCACATCATATTTTCCCACCATGTATGAATATTATTAGGTTTCAACCCTGATGACCAAAAAAGGTCATGGCCATATCGATATCATAGTTAATGTACTATTCCCACATTAGTTTGGTATATGGGTGCATCTTGTCGTAGTAGGAAATGTTGTCGGTGGGAGTCTGAACATTGGGCCTGTTTTTTGTTTTTTTAATGGCCAAGGGATGAGTTTGCCCTTTTTCTCCAAACACACTCCATCATTGGAGCAACCAAGACTGGCGATTAAGTCTGCATTTGTGTGCATACCTCGTTCTTACATCAATGCATGTGTGACCAACATATATGCAACCCAAGAAGCCCAGGCCTCATCTAGATTGAGAAGGCCATGTTTCAAAAGAAAAGAAAAACAATCTACTGCCATTGATCAAAACAAGTACGAGTACAAGAGTATTAGTTCTACAGAATACTTTAATAATAGCAACATCAACACATTTGAGAGATTCGGTAGCTTTTGAAAGATTCAGCAGTATAGGCCATATTCTGCACTCGATCTGAACAATTCCCAGTACATAGGAATTATTACAAAATATATTAGCAGTTGCATAACTCCATACAAAATACTCGGTAGAAGTATAAAACTACTCTTAGTATAACCTTAATCTAGCTAGGAACGATTACATGTCCCATCATATACTCCAAACATGCATGAGAGAAAGAGAGAGGTCAGAATCACCAAAAGATATGTATGCCAACGATTCAGCGTGTCCAGGTCGTGGCCTGGTAGCGCTTGCTTTACCGCCTGACACACTTCTCTTGTTTTACCGTCATCTCTGGATCCTCGTAATAGGCTTTCGCCTGTTCACCCTTGGCAAGATAGATGTAAAATACACGGACATTTCCAGCCATTTCCACCACTCCGATTGCAAAAGCAATCTACCACTAATATAAATAAAGTAATTAATATTAGAATAGGGGGACTAGAAGATTACATATACATTCATATTAGGATCATCAGGAGAATATTAAGATGTGGTATCTCACAATGGTTTGATGTCTTTGTTGATCCAACATTGGAACTCCACGAGGAACTCCGACCAACAATTGAGGAGCTTGACAATACGTCCCCGCTACTGACAGGTAATGGTTGAGCGCCTCTAGCGCAGCTTCGGCCGGCGGCTGCCCAATCTTTGGCTCAGTATCAAACTCGAGCGGATAGAACCCACGACAATCGACCAATGATGATATCCTCACCTCATAGTCCTCCAATTCCCACGCTGCAGACCTTGCGCGACTGACGGATAGGACAATCTCTGTGTTGTGCGCGTCAATCTGGCCGATGAACAGCATTCCCGTCTTCCCGATGCCGATAACATTTGTTCTCCGCGAGCACCCTGCAGGCACCGGCTTAGACGGGTCCCAATGTTTGACGTTGTAGAGGACTGTGGGCACCTCGATCGAGTGGGTGGATTTGAGGTGCAGATACAACGTTAATTTGTTGCCGACCCAGTTGCATCCTGGCTCCATGCAGATAAACAGGCTGTGGATGCAGGAGATCATGTGAGCATAGAGTTTGTTGAAGGAGACCACTTCCGGGCAGTTGTAATTTGGGTAGATGAAACCTTCTCCGCCGATGACTTGGCGGTGTAGCTCCTTGGAGCATGCGGCCAACCAGACGGCGCTTTTAGCGTCGAGACGCTCAGTGATTTGGTTGACGACGTTGTCGCCAACCTTGTTAAAGTCGCTGCACCGCCAGCTCTCCCTCGAACCTCTCCAAATTTTGTACAGACGATCCGCCATCATGTCGAGGAGAATTGGGGGCGAGGGCGGATCTATATAGAACTGTATGGTTTTTTTTGGAGGAGTGGGGTGGTGGTCTGGAAGGAAAAATGCACCGGGCGAGATGGCGAGGAAAATGTGTGATCAGTGCGGTGGAGAGGATCCCAAATGAGGCCAGGCGGCATCATCGAGTGTGGATAAACTAAACGGAGATGGGGAAGATGAGATGGATCTTTGAAAGAGGTTTTTTCTTTTCTTGTAATAAATTACCCATATCACCTCCTAGCGCAGTATAGTCTCATCACGTCGGTTTGACTAGACACATTATTTATTTATAGGTCCTACTGTCATATTACTGTACTATTTACATAAGTAGGAGAGCTAAGTAGGAGTAGTAGGTAGGAGTATTACTCTACCTCCGTCCCGAGGAATAATAAGGCGTCCTCGTTTTGGATGTTTTTTCTTTGACCAAGATTTACTCTAAATATATAGTATAAAGAATGTTGGTAGAAAATTAGCATTATTCGAAAGTTTTACTCTACCTCCAATAGTACGAGTACTAATTTTACACAAATTAATCAAGTGTATTAGTTACTCTATTTATTCGGTCAAATTTTACACAATGTAATCAAGTATGTATCTTCTCGGCACCCCCGCGCACACCTGCTAGTTGATCTCTCCCTCGTCCGGAGTGTGGCGCTCAGCACATGTGCCATGGTTAGGGTTGCGACCGGGATCCCGCGAAAGTCCTGCCTCTAGTTCATTTTGAAGTTTCTATAGGAGTACTTCAAAATGAACTATAAGAGGAACTTCTACGGGATGCCGCTTTCAACTCTAACATTGGTACGAAGGCTATGTATCTGTCTATCGTGTGTTCATCAGCTACGTTGTGTTAGTGTGCATATGAAGGAACCACTTTGGGCATTGGGTTGGGGCGGCGGAAAAAAGTAGTCGCGGATCAAACTTTTCGGGTTTCGATTTTTTCACTTGCTTCGTCCCAAACATCGCATGGAAGATTATTACAAGGATCAACACTCACAACACTAGATAAGGGATATTGTACTTGGTATGTATATATAAATATATACACGTAGGCAGCCCAAGAGAAGCCATCCCAAGAGGGTTGTAGTGAAGGTTAGTACAAAGTACTATAGAAGAGATTATGAAGTTAGAGAAGGCAGCCCGAGAGGGCTGTAGATAAGAGGTGTTGAAAGCGGTTCGATGTCAGAGCAAAGTTATAAAAAAAAAGATAGAAACAGAGCCATTGTAGTACCATGGAATACATGTGCAGCGCCACACTGTGGACGAGGGAGATATCAGCTAGAGGATGGGTGTGATGCAGCAAAGGAGAGAGTAGTATACAATTTATTTTCCTTGCATAGAGGAGGAGTAGCACACTATAAGGCTGCAGGAGTGAGCACCACGCTGATTTTCTTTGTTAAGCAAGTAGAAGTGGACCTCATAAAAAAATTAAAATTGCATCCAAGTCCATGCATTTAGCACAAGGACCCTGAAACTTAGCAATGAAGTGTGTGTTTTGAGGTTTGCGCATACTAGCATTCATCGTGCTAAATTAGAATCTTTCTAGATGCTAAGAATGGAAAAGAAGATCCAATGGTTAGCAATGTTTGGATTTGCCTGTCTTGATCAAACATTCATTGTTCCATACACCATTCAGTGGTATATATGGTATTGTGAGAGATAAGAGACAAGATAAAGATAAGATAAGAAGTACTGCGAATGGCCGATCTAACTTTAGGTCTCGTAGGAGTGAGGTGCTCGAGAGTTAAGACGGTTGGTGGAAGTACAAGTTACATCAAGGACCTCATAAAAAATAAAAAAATTACATCCAAGTACATGCATTTAGCACAAGGACCCTGAAACTGAACAATGAAGTGTGTGTTTTGCGGTTTGCGCATACTAGCGTTCATCCTGCTAAAGCCTTTTAGTAGAATCTTTCTATATCCTAAGAATGGAAAATAAGATCCAATGGTTGTTAGCAATGTTTGGATTTGCCAATATTGATCAAATGTTCAATGGTTTATACACTCTATAGTGAAGGTATGATAGTGTAAGAGGTAAGAGAAGATAAAGATAAGATAAGAAGTATTATGAATGGCCGATCTAATGGTAGGTCTTGTAGAAGCGAGGTGCTTGAGAGTTAACACAGTCGGTGGAAGTACAAGTTACATCAAGACCTCATGAAAATGATAATTATTGCATCCAAGTCCATGCATTTATTAGCACAAAGATCCTGAAACTGAGAGCAATCAAGTGTGTGTTTTGAGGTTTGCGCATATACTAGAGTTCATCGTGCTAAAAACTATTAGTAGAATCTTTCTAGATGCTAAGAATGGAAAATAAGATCCAGCGGTTGGCAATGTTTGGATTTGCTACTCTTGATCCAACAGTCAATGTTCGAAGTTAATTCATACACTATGAAGTGGTTTATTGTATTGTAAGAGATAAGACACGATAAAGAGAAGATACGAAGTATTGTGAATGGCCTATCAAATGGTTGGTCTCATAGGAGAGAGGTGCTTGAGAGTTAACATGGTCGGTGGAAGTACAAGTTACATCAAGGACCTCATAAAAATGAAAATTGCGTCCAAGTCCATGCATTTATTGGAACAATGACCTGGAAAACTGAGCAATGGAGTTTGTGTTTTGAGGTTTGCGCATACTAGCGTTCATCGTGCTAAAGTACTCCCTCCGACCCAAATTAGTTGACTTAGTTTTATCTAGATTCAGACGTACCTAACACTAAAACAAGTCTAGATACATTTTAATCTAGAAATCTAAGTCAACTAATTTGGGTCGGAGGGAGTATAATCTTTCTAGATGCTAAGAATGGAAAAGAAGATCTATTGTTCGGTAATGTTTGGATTTGCTAGACTTGATCCAACGGTCAATGTTCAAAGTTAATCCATACACTATGAAGTGATTTATTATATTGTAAGAGATAAGACACGATAAAGAGAAGATAAGAAGTACTGTGAATGGCCTACCAAATGGTAGGTCTCATAGGAGAGAGGTGCTTGAGAGTTAACACGGTCAGTGGAAGTACAAGTTACATCAAGGACCTCATAAAAATGAAAATTGCATCCAAGTTCAAGCATTTATTAGCACAAGGACCCTAAAAACTGAGCAATGGAGTTTGTGTTTTGAGGTTTACGCATAGTAGTGTTCATCGTGCTAAAGTAGAATATTTCTAGATGCTAAGAATGGAAAACAAGATTAAGAGGTTGGCAATGTTTGGAATTGCTAGTCTTGATCCAACGGTCAATGTTCAAAGTTAATCCGTACACTATGTTGTGGTTTATTGTATTGTAAGCGATAAAACACGATAAAGAGAATATAAGAAGTACTGCGAATGGCTATCAAATGGTAGGTCTCATAGGAGATATGTGCTTGAGAGTTAACATGGAAGGTGGAAGTACAAGTTACATCAAGGACCTCATAAAAATGAAAATTGCACCCAAGTCCATGTAGTTATTAGTACAGGGACCCTGAAAACTGAGCAATGGAATTTGTGTTTTTAGGTTTGCGCATAGTAGCGTTCATTGTGCTAAAGTAGAATCTTTCTAGATGCTAATAATGGAAAAGAAGATCAAGAGGTTGGCAATGTTTTGATTTGTTAGTCTTGATCCAACGGTCAATGTTCAAAGTAAATTCGTACATTATTCATTGGTTTATTGTATTGTAAAAGATAAGACACGATAAAGAGAAGATAAGAAGTACTATGCATGGCTATCAAATGGTAGGTCTCATAGGAGAGAGGTGCTTGAGAGTTAACATGGTCGGTGGAAGTACAAGTTACAACAAGGACCTCATAAAAAATGAAAATTGCACCCAAGTCCATGCATTTATTAGCACAGGGACCCTGAAAACTGAGCAATGGAGTTTGTGTTTTTAGGTTTGCACATAGTAGCATTCATCGTGCTAAAGTAGAATCTTTCTAGATGCTAAGAATGGAAAACAAGATCAAGAGGTTGGCAATGTTTTGATTTGCTAGTCTTGATCCAACGGTCAATGTTCAAAGTTAATCGGTTAGCAAAGTTTGACCTAATTTCATGAAACAGTGAGAAAAGTTTGACCTAATTTTATTAAATAGTTAGGATGCAAAATCTTAGCAAGAAGATGAACCTGTCGTCAAAACTCTCGGTGGTTTCTGATATATATTAATTGACCCTTCCCCCTCGATGGGTACCTCCAAGAGCTTTTACGTAAAACTTTCAAAGCGACCTACAATTTACCTGTAGATGACCTTGGTCATTCGGGTTGAAATAAACCTGATAGTGTCCATACATATGGTAGGAGAATATTGCGAAGCTATTTTTCCAAAACTTATCTAATCCCATGATTACAGTTTTCATGGCACGTGGTGCACAAGACATGATAGGACATCATGAGTAAAACTTTTGTTTTTTGTTTTTCATTTATTCAATGTGCTCAATGTTCAAAACTGGTTCAAAACTGCCTTCCCTCCTGATGTTTGGCCGATCTTTTGGATAACCTTCCCTCCTGATGTTTGGGAAGAAAGTGAAAATTTCGGAAACCAGAAAGTTTGAATTTTTGTGCCGCCAAGGACCAAAGTGGTTTCCTTCCTATGTTCTCCTCCTCGTCCCTACTCTACACCAACGCGCGGCTGCCGAACAGGCCTTAGACACAGAGCCGTCGTACCAAGGCACATGTGCGTAGCGCCACGCTGTGGACGAGGGGAGAGAGACTAGTCAGACCAGTGTGCGAGGGGAAAGGGGAGTAGAGGTTGACCATAGGGAAGGAGAGAGAAAACACACGATTTGTTTTGTGTGCATAGGTCCTGAAATTTACTACTAGTAGAGTGTACACTGTAAGGCCACAAGAGTACCTCATGTCAAAAACCTATCATAACTTTGCTCTAACATGGAACCGCCTTCAACTTCTCTTCATTGTTGCCCTCTTCCCCTGCCAATGTTTTATTCTCTCAACATGTACAGCGCGTGGACAGAGGTGACCTTATGTCTAAGCAAAGAAATATACTACTCACGCATTGTGTAAAAAAGCACACCTTAATAAGGCTCATATAGTAAATCGTATGACATATCATCACTATATAAAATTATAATTGGTAAAGCACAAAAAATTATAAATTTGATCAACATATACTGTATAAAGTATGGGTGTATATTTGGTCCTTGTACTTTGTATCATCATGTGTAGAAGTCAAAGATTATTAGCTACCTAACACTTGAAATATTTGGTAACATGGTCTAGAGAAACGAGGGAGAAGATTCTAGTATGATCGAGAAGTGTGCTTGGAGAGGTTTATGCATAGTGCATTCATTATATTCAAGACTATCAATAGAATCTTCTAGCTGATAGAATGGAAAAGAAGATCCAACGGCTAGAAATGCTGGGATTCGCGAGTCTTGATCCAATGGTCAACATTCAAAGTTATTCGTACACTATATAGTGGTTTGTAATGAAGACTATCAATATAATCTTCAAGATGCTAGAATGGAAAAGAAGATCCAGCGACTAGAAATGTTGGGATTCGCGAGTCTTGATCCAACGGTCAATATTCAAAGTTGTTTGTACACTATATAGTGGCAAGATCATGTAGAAGTCAATGATTATTAGCTACTAGTAAGTTGCACGTGAGACTCGGATAGTAGACGTATGACATATCATCACTATATACAATTATAATTGGTAAAGCACAAAAAATTATAAATTTGATCAACATCTATAAAGTATGGGTGTACATTTGGTCCTTCTACTTTGTATCATCATGTAGAAGTCAAAGATTATTAGCTACCTAACACATGATTTTTTTTGATAACATGGTCTAGAGAAACAAGGGAGAAGCTTCTAGTATGACGGAGAAGTGTGTTTTGAGGTTTGTGCATAGCATTCATTATGCTGAAGACTATCAATAGAATCTTCAAGATGTTAGAATGGAAAAGAAGATCCAATAGCTAGAAATGCTGGGATTCGCGAGTCTTGATCCAACAGTCAACATTCAAAGTTATCCGTACACTATATAGTGGTAAGATAAGATAAGATAAGATCATGTAGAAGTCAACGATTATTAGCTACGAGGGAGAAGATTCTTGTATGATGGAGAAGTGTGTTTTGAGGTTTGTGCATAGCATTCATTATGCTGAAGACTATCAATAGAATCTTCTAGATGCTAAAATGGAAAAGAAGATCCAACAGCTGGAAATGTTGGGATTCACGAGTCTTGATCCAACAGTCAATATTCAAAGTTATTCGTCCACTATATAGTCGTAAGATAAGATAAGAAAATATAAGATATCTCTATCTCTACTACTATAGTGGAGCAGTTTTGAATTGGATCCATAGCACTAATCCTGACCATTGGGCTGTTGGATCCAATGGTTCAGAGAAGCTGGATTCGTGTTGAATAGTACCTAGAGAAAACTCCACCATGCATGTTCTAGAACCATCATGTCACCGCCCCCAAAATTTCATAGCAAAGTAGACTGTATTCTCTCTACTTATACTACTATAGTGGAGCAGTTTTGAATTGGATCCATAGCACTAATCATGACCGTTGGGCTATTAGATCCAATGGTTCAGAGCAACTGGATTCGTGTTTAATAGTACTCCCTCCACCAAAATATAAGGCGCCTAAGGATTAGTCAAAAGTCAACATTTTGTAAGTTTGACCATGATTATACACAAAAATATAAAAATTTAGAGTACTAAATTAATATCAATAGATCCACCATAAAGTATATTTTCTTAATATTTCCATTCAATATTGTAGATGTAGATATTTTTTTCTAAATATTTGGTCAAAGTTAGTAAGGTTTGAATTTTGAACAATCCTTAGGCGCCTTATGTTTTGGGACGGAGCGAGGGAGTACAGACCTAGAAGCTAGAATGGAAAAGAAGATCCAATGGTTAGCAATGTTTGGATTTGCCAGTGTTGATCCAACGGTCAATGTTCAAATAAGTTAATGCCTACACAGTTTAGTGGTGGTATGCATGGTATTGTAAGAGACAAGAGACAAGAGACAAGATAAAGGTAAGATAAGAAGTATTGCGAATGGACGATCTAATGGTAGGTATCGTAGGAGCAAGGTGATTGAGAGTTAACACGGTCGGTGGAAGTACAAGTTACATCAAGAACCTCGTAAAAAATGAAAATTGTATCCAAGTCCATGCATTTTAGCACAAGGACCCTCACACTGAGCAATGAAGTACTGTGTATTTTTAGGTTTGCGCATACTAGCGTTCATCGTGCTAAAGACTATCAATAGATCGAATCTTTCTTGATGCTAAGAATGGAAAAAAGATCCAACGGTTAGCAATTTTTGGATTTTCTAGTCTTGATCCAACGGTTAATATGTTCAAAGTTAATCTCTACACTATGTAGTGGTATGGTATTGTAAGAGATATGAGACAAGATAAAAGATAAGATAACAAGTACTGCGAATGGCCGATCTTATGATAAGTCTCATAAGAGCGAGGTGCTTGAGAGTTAACACGGTGGGTAAAATTACAATTTACATCATGGACCTCATAAAAAATGAAAATTGCATAAAAGTCCATGCATTTATCACAAGGACCCTAAAACCGAGTATTGAAGTACTGTGTGTTTTGAGGTTTGCGCATACTAGTATTCATCATGCTAAAGACTATCAATATAATCTTTATAGATGCTAAGAATGGAAAAGAAAATCCAACGGTTAGCAATGTTTGGATTTGCCAGTCTTGAGATCCAATATAAGTTAATCCCTACACTATGTAGTGGTGGTATAAATATGGTATTGTAAGAGATAAGAGACAAGATAAATATAAGAAATAGTATGAATGGTCGATCTAATGGTAGGTCTTGTAAGAGCAAGGTGCTCGAGTGGTCGGTGGAAGTACATGTTAAATTAAGGACCTCATAAAAAATGAAAATGCCATCCAAGTCCGTGCATTTGGCACAAGACTGAGTAATAATGAAGTACTCTGTGTTTTCAGGTTTGCGCATACTAGTGTTCATCGTGCTAAAGACTATCAGTAGAATCTTTCTAGATGCTAAGGATGGAAAAGAATATCCAACGGTTAGCAATGTTTGGATTTGCCAGTCTTGATCCAACGATCAGTGTTCAAAGTTAATCGGTTAGCAAAGTTTGACCTAATTTCATGAAACAGTGAGCAAAGTTTGACCTAATTTCATTAAATAGTTAGGCAAAATCTTAGCAAGAAGATGAACATGTCGTCAAAACTCTCAGTGGTTTCTGATATATATTAAGTGACCCTCCCCCCCCCGATGGGTACCTCCAAGAGCTTTTTCGTAAAACTTTCAAAGCAACCTACAATTTACCTGCAATAGTCCAAATTTTACCTAATTTCGATAAATTGACATAAAATAATTCAAGTGGGTGAAGTTAGCTTGGAAATTTGAGAACCGATAAACCATGGTAAATAGTAAGTGCATCGTGTTGGTCCACTATATATGCATTAAAACATGGCTTGTGGCATTCAGATCCATAGTCTTTCGAATTTCTTTAGGAGAAAGAACAATCTAGTCATCACTCGAAAAATTAAGAATGTTCTTTCCTAAGATAGTTGGAAACTCACACTGGTGGCATTGTCAACTACAAGAAGATGCACCTATATCTACCTCCGAAAAGACTTTTAAATCAAGAGGAATCTATTGCACTTACTTGTAGCTAAAGTTTGGCCTAGTTTTGTTAAACTGGCAAGATGCTAAATCTTAGCAAGAAGTTGAATTTGTCGTCAAAACTTTCGTTGGATGGTTTCTCGTATATTAATTGTGACCCCCCGATGGGTACCTTCAAAAGCTTTTTCGTAAAAGTTGCACAGTAACCTACAATTTGCTTGTAGTAGTTAAAATTTGACGTAATTTTCATAAATCAACATAAGGTCATTCAAGTGGGCAAAGTTAGGTAGCGAGTTTGAGAATTCATAAAACACAGGAAATCATAAGAACAATATGTTGGTCCATTATATATATATGTGTGTGTGTGAAAACTTGGCTTCTGGCATTTAGATCGATATTCTTCGAACTTCCTTTACAAGAGATAATAATCTTGACATCACTCACAAAATTGATAATGGTTCCTGATAATTGAAAACTCACACCGACGACATTGTTTACTACAAGAAGATGCACCCATCTACCTCCGAAAAGACATTTAATTCAAGAGCAATCTATCGCGCTTACATGTAGCTCAATTCAAACTTAATTTTGTTACATTGTCAAGATGCAAAATCTTAGAAAGAAGTTGAACCTATCATCAAAGCTCATAGTGGTTTCTGATATATATATTCACCCCTCCCCCGAAGGTTACCTCCAAAAGCTTTTTCATGAAACTTTAAAAGAAACCTACAATTTATTTTTTGTTCAAATTCAACCTAATATAATTTCGATAAATCGGGATGAAGTCATTCAAGTTGGCAGAGTTAGATAGGAAGTTTGAAAGCACATAAAACATGGGCATCATCAGTACAACATGTCGGTCCACTATATATATATGTCTAAAAACCTGGATTGGGGCATTCAGATCCATATTCTTTGGACTTTCTTGAAGAAAAATAACAACCTCACTTGTCATCTCTCGAAAAATTGAGAATTTAATGTTCCTTCCTAATAGTTCGAAACTCACACCAACAACACTGTTTACTGTATATTTTTTTTTGAATGAGTATACTATTTAATATTGTATATAGTTGGTCAAACTTTGTAACAGTTGACTTTGACTAAACCTAATATGACGAGTAATACTCCCTCCGTTTAGAAATATAAGACGTTTTAGCTTTGTGAATTGAATGTATCTAGACGTCTTTTAGTGTATGGGTTCATAGAGGTTCAGAGTGAACCTATACACTAAAATGCGTCTAGATACATTCATTTCACCAAGCTAAAACGTCTTATATTTCTGAACAGAGTGAGTATTAAATAAATGGAGTATAGGATAAGATTAGGAAAACAACATTTTTTTAGAACCCTCACAAGCTTTTTCTTAGAATAACAAATCTGAATATTACATTGACACTGATGATTAACCAAACTGCAAATAGAGCAATCCCAAACACATACGGAGTAGTAGTAGTAGTACAACTTAACGACTTCTAGGGGACTCCGTGGTCTTCTCAGGCAACTTGGCAACATCCTCCGCGGGCAACTTGGCTGCATCCTCCACGGTACCATTGCCAAGCAGGGACCTATGGATGCTGGGCAGCACCCCGCTGTGCACGATGGTAACACCGGACAACAGCTTGCTGAGCTCCTCGTTGTGCATGACACCGAGCATCACCTGCCTCGGGATGATGCGGATCTTCTTGTTGTCCTTCGTGGCTTGCCCGGCGAGCTCCAGCACCTCGGCGGGGAGGTACTCGACAATGGCCGCGAGGTAGAGGGGAGCCCCGAAGCCTATGCACTGGGAGTACCGACCCTCCTTGAGGTAGAACCCGATCCGGCCAATGGGGAAATGCAGCCCGGCCTTGACGGACCTCGACACCTGCTTCTTCCTGCGGCTGCCTGGTGCAAGACTGCAACTTCGAGTGGCCAGAGCAGGATTCGGAAGCCGGTGACATGACTTCTTTTTCTCCACGGCCTTTGTCGCTGCCACCTAGGTCTTCTTCTTCCCACAGGGAGCTCTGGTCTATGGAGCCATAGCTGCAAATTCTAAGAGGAAGAAAGGTTAATTGTTGAGGGCCGGTGAAGGTGCCCAGGTCCCTTGTATTGAAACTTTAATAGTGTCGTCTTTACTGTTTTACAAGTATGAATTTTTAATAGGAGTACTACTAAAAGGCTGTGTGCATGTTTCCTAATTTTCTTTAACTTTTTTGAAACATGGTCAGATGTGTCAGCATGAAAATTCATAGAAAGAAGTTGTATCTTTCAAAACAATAGTCAGTTTTCAGTATAACTACGCGGGTACAATAATTAGTACTATATGAATTTCTTACAAATTTACAAGCAATCTATCATGCACTTGTAGTTCAAAATTTACCTACTTTGGTTTTATTGACAAAATGTCATTTAATTATGCGAAATTAGCTAGAAGGCCTGAAAATTCATGAAACTTGTTAACCATGAAACGTACTCTATTTTGTGTGAAATTTAGTGTGTTGTGGCATTCAGAGCCATACTCTTTGCATTTTCTTTAAAAAATAATTATATGTGGCACTTTTAAAATAATTTAACAAAATTATATACATAAAAGTAGAAAAGTCCAATTAACAACATTAGTATGTCATGCCAAGATGCACCCCGTCTACCCGAAATGGACACAACCTTTGTCATTATTTAACTTGAAACCCAAGTACTCCCTCCGTCTCAAAATAGATGTCGCGGTTTTTTTTAAAGTTAGATGTATCTAGACTAGATAGTGGCT
This sequence comes from Avena insularis, assembly GCA_023614405.1. Taxonomy (NCBI): domain Eukaryota; kingdom Viridiplantae; phylum Streptophyta; class Magnoliopsida; order Poales; family Poaceae; genus Avena; species Avena insularis. The sequence goes on from CM042688.1 coordinate 379,601,331, forward strand.
AGATACATCCAAATTTAAACAATTTCGAGACATCTATTTTGAGACGGAGGGAGTATGTTACACATCGCTGGTCATATTGTGAAGAAGTGTTTTTAAACCTTGTCAAAATTCATGTTTATTATTTACGGAAGAGGACAACATACATAACTGCTTACCATTTTTTATTGTTTTCTTTACTTTTCTTTAATTTATCCCAATAAAAAGGACGAGTGATGCACATATGACCTTGACATTGGTAACTTGGCTTAAAATGTGAACAATGTTCATACATGGTTATGACCATATTGTGTAGCAAGTTTTTTGAAAGTTGTCCAAATCCATGTTTGTAGTTTTCGTCCAAACAAGCACAAATATAAGAGGACACCATTTAAGTTTCAACTATGTATCATTACCACCCCGCCCCCTCCCTCGAAAAAACCATGTATCATGACACACATTGAAATAAGTATTTTCATATAGTACTAACATGTGGTGGAAACTATCTATATTTTGCTAGAACACAGTGAGTGCACTCTAAGCCAAATTATCTAGACGTACTTAATTACGAGATATAGTACATTGCCCGCATATTCTCTGGACGCCATTTAATTTGCACTTGGGCACGCTTCTACGGTGGGGGGCAGGAAGAGACCTCCTCATCGTCATCCTCGGCCTCCTCCCTGCCATCATCCTCGGCCTCCTCCATGTCGTCGTCTTCGGCCTCCTCCTCAAGGTCGACCTCAGACTCCTCCACTTACTCAGTCCCATCTTCCGTCTTATTGGAGTCGCTCAGCATTAGTGGTGGTGTCCCTTCAAAAAAGCGCTGCTAGTGGCTATCTTCTTCATCAGAGGAGTCAGACAGCAGCGACAGCCATGGCTCGTTGATTGATTCTAGGCTTCCAGGTGGAGTTTTGGGGCCTTTCCCATTTGTCAGGTCAATTGACGTGTTCTGGAGAGAGTTGTCATACGACATTTTGGGAGGAAATAGAGAGAGATCAAGTTCTAAGCAACGGTGGGTTGGGTGTTTTGGGTGAAAACAGGGGTGCGTACTGTTGCAATTTATAATGTATATCTATAGTCGTGCTTGTGTTAATACCCTGAAAACTATCCCAAAATATCATAAATAGATTGTACCAGACTTGTTCCGTCAACAAATAACAGGATTATACCAGACTTGTCGGTTCTTGTTTTTTCTCGGCCCAGAGAATTCAGGATGCGCCCCGCTTTATCCAAAAATGAAGAGAATCATGCAGATCGTGCTGAATTACTCGGTGTCTCTTACTTCCTCTGTTAAAAATTAAGTGTCTATAGTAGTACATACTTATCTAGCTACAATACTACTAGTATACATATATTTTAAACAATGTTGCGTCACCGAACTTGATTGATGGTGGTATGGTGTGGGCCTCGTCTTTTTCTGCACCGCTGCATCTCATGCTAGAAGTATAATCATTGCGTGCAATCTTACACGGGAAGGGAGGAGAAATGGAGAGGATAGTGGATGGATGGTGAGAGGGTTCGAAGGAGAGAGAAAATCTACTACGTATTACTGTAGTATGTGTACTAGTACCGCGTGTCACGATCCATCGTAATATGTAAACTTTTATCTGAAGTTAGATAGGAACCATGATCAACTATAGTATGTGTGGCTTGTGGCATTCTGAACCATATTATTTGGACTTTCTTCACAAAAAAAAATCACCATCCTCACTGGGAAAATTGAAATTCTTTTTTTCCTAATTGTTAGAAACTCCCACATGCAATAATGCTTACTATACCAAGATGCACCCATCTACCAAACTATCGTGGGAACTTTATCAAATTGTAAACTATGATGTCAATATGGCCTTGATGACCTTGTTCATTCGGGTTGAAATAAACCCGATGTTTGGCAGATCTTTTGGATAACCTTTCCTCCTAATGTTTGGGAAGCAAGTGAAAATTTCGAAAACCGGAAAAGTTTGAATTTTTGTGCCGCGAAAGACCAAAGTGGTTTCCTTCCTATGTACTCCTCCTCGTCCCTAATCCACACCAATGTGAGGTTGCCGAACACGCCAGAGACACAGAGCCGCCGTACCAAGGCACACGTGTGGAGCGCCATGCTGTGGATGAGGGGGGAGAGATCAGCCGGACCGATTAGCGAGGGGAAACGGGAGGAGAGATGGAGCATAGGGAAGGAGAGAGAAAACACACGATTTGTTTTGCATGCATAGGTCCTGAAATTTACTACTAGTAGAGTGTACACTGTAAGGCTGCGGGAGTACCTCGTGTCCAAAACCCATCATAACTTTGCTCTGACATGGAACCGCCTTCAACTTCTCTTCGCTGTTGCCCTCTACCCCTGCCAACGTTTTATTCTCTCGGCATGTACAGGGCATGGACAGAGGTGACCATATGTCTAAGAAAAGAAATATACTACTCCCGCATTGTGTAAAAAAGCACACCTTAATAAGGCTCAAATAGTAAATCATATGACATATCATCACTATATAAAATTATAATTGGTAAAGCACAAAATATTATAAATTTGATCAACATCTATTGTATAAAGTATGGGTGTATATTTGTTCCTTGTACTTTGTATCATCATGTGTACAAGTCAAAGATTATTAGCTATTTAACACTTGAAATTTTTGGTAACATGGTCTAGAGAAACGAGGGAGAAGATTCTAGTATGATTGAGAAGTCTGTTTGGAGATGTTTATGCTTAGTGCATTCATTGTGTTCAAGACTATCAATAGAACCTTCTAGATGCTAGAATGGAAAAGAAGATCCAATGGCTAGAAATGCTGGGATTCGTGAGTCTTGATCCAACGGTCAACATTCAAAGTTATTCGTACACTAATCTCATCATCCCTCGGAAAATTGAGAATGTTCTTTCCTGATAGTTGGAAACTCACACCAGCGGTACTGATTACTACAAGAAGATGCATCCATCTACCTCCAAAGAGACATTTAATTAAAGAAAAATATATCGCGCTTACTTGTACAAAAAAAAGACACTAGTTTGAGCTAATTTTTGTTAAATTGTCAAGATGCAAAATCTTAATTAGAAAGGAGTTAACCAGGAATTTGATCAACATCTATAAATTGGTAAAGCACTAAAAAATATAAATTTGATCAATATCTATAAAGTATGGGTGTATATTTGGTCCTTGTACTTTGTATCATCTTGTAGAAATAAAAGATTATTTAGCTACCTAACACATGAAATTTTTGATAAAATGGTCTAGAGAAACAAGGGAGAAGCTTCTAGTATGATGGAGAAGTGTGTTTTGAGGTTTGTGCATAGCATTGAGTATGTCGAAGACTATTAATAGATTCTTGATCCAACGGTCAACATTCAAAGTTATTCGTACACTATATAGTGGTAAGATAAGATATGCACGCAAAACAAGTTGTGTTTTCTCTCTCCTTCACACTGCCTCATCACCATCCACACACACCCCGACCGGTTGACCTCTACATCATCCACAACGTGGTGCTGCCGACGTGTGTCGACCTGCCTTGTCGTTACATTTCACACCCTGCAAAGAGAAAGCACCAAGCACACCCCAACACCCTTGTTCGAAAGTGTGAGGAGCGTTTCTGTGTGTGTGTGAAGCAACTACACACTAGTACGAAGGGTATATGGCTAAGTTGCTCTCTTGAGAAGGACCAGCCTGCTTTTCCTTGCTTAACTTTAGAGCCCTTTATGCTAAATTTATGGACCTCTATGTCAATTTTTTTAGGTCTTCGATGCAAATCGTACTTTCTCCCACGGTCCATATCAAATTTTAACTACTAGTAAGCGTGATAGATAGATTCCTCTTAAAATGTTCCAACAAACTTTTGAAGCTCTAACCAGGAATTCATTACATCGAAAACAACCGAAAGCTTTTTCATAAAACTTCCAAAGCAATCTATAATTTACTTGTAGTTCAAATTCAAGTCGGCAGAGTTAGCTAGGAAGTTTTAAAATTCGCAAAACATGGGAAAATTGAGAATGTTCTTTCCTGATAGTTGGAAACTCACACCTAGAACATCGTTTACTAAAAGAACATGCACCCATCTACCTTCGATAAGACAACTAATCCAAGATCTATCTATCACATGCTTACTTCTATATCAAGTTTGACCTAATATAATTTCGTTAAGTTGTCAAGATGTAGAATCTTAGCAAGAAGTTGAACCTATTGTCAAAATTTTGGGACCTTTACTATATATATGCACGCAAAATAAATTGTGTTTTCTCTCTCCTTTCCCGCCTCATCACCATCCACGCACACCCTGCTGGCCCACTGATCTCTCGGCTACAACGTGGCGTTTCCCACATGCGTCGACCTGCATTGTTGTTCCATTTCACACCCTGCGAAGAGGAAGCACCAAGCACACCCCCAGCACGCTGGTTCGAAAGTGTGAGGAGCGTTTTGTGTGTTTGTGTGTAGCAAATATAGTAGTACGAAGGGTATGGCTCAGTTTCTCACTCGAGAAGGACCCGAGTGCTTTTCCTTGCTTAACATTAGGGCCCTTTGTGCTAAGTTTATGGACCTCCGTGTAATTTTCTCTTTTTTGAGGTCTTCGATGTAAACCGTACTCCCACCGACCGTGTCAAATTTTAATTACAAGTAAGCACGATATATAGATTGCTCTTAAAATTTTCCAAATACTTTTTAGGCTAACCAGGAATTCAGTAGTACATCGAAAGATTTTTCTTAAAACCTCCCAGCTTATAGACAAATTCTGCCACCATAGGTGATGCCCAAATACTAGTATGAAAATAGAAGCTGACATGATGAGAAAGTATTGTGCTAGGAAGTGACGTGTTTAATTTATTGCACATGGGCGCATTTTACACGCATTCACGCTTAGCCGGCATCCTCGATGCAGTCGCTTCTTACAACAGAAGAAAAGAAAAACCTCTTTCAAAGAGCCATCCTATCTTCCCCATCTCCGTTTAGTTTATCCCCACTCGCCGACGCCGCCTGGCAGCATCTCAGGCGCGTGCTTCACACATTTTACTCCCCATCTTGCACGCTGCATCACTCCCTCTAGGCCACCAGCCGCCTCCTCCAAACACCACCAACAACTCTACATAGATCCAACTTCGCCCCCAATCCGTCCGGACGGGATGGCGGATTCGAGGTGCAACCCGCGACACTGCGGCTGGAGCAAGGTCGGTGAAGACATCTTCAACGAAATCACTATGCGTCTGGACATTACCAGCGCAGTTAGGCTGGCCGCATGCTCCAAGGAGCTGTACCACCAGATCGTTGGCGGAAAAGTTAGCAGGTGCCCCAATGATCGCTGTTGTTCATTGGTCTCCTATAATGACGTCTACGAGCACAAGATCCAGTGCTGATACGCCCCATGCGCAGCCTGCATGGAGCGAGGATGCGATTTTGTCAACCGTCCATTGACTTTGCATGAGCTCTTTGACCACTTGAAACTTGCCCACAAGATGTACTATTTGCCCCAAGTGACCTACTCCTACAAGTACTGGTACTCGATTAACCGGGTGCACACACTAGAGATCATCGGCATCGAGAAAGATGGCATGTAGTTTGCCTCCCTAATTGGAGGGTACACCATGAACATCTTCCTATCTGTCAGGTACGTTAGGTCGGCGGCGTGCGAATCGCCACGGTACAAGGTGATGTTATGGTCGCTGCTGTCATGGAATAAGCTCCATCCGGTTGAAATGGCAGTGACATCTGAGCAGACGAGCAGGCCTTTGTTGGCTGAAGTCGTGCTAAAAGGGCTCATGTCGTACCTATCAAAACCGAGGCGTTACCTGCGAGCTTCTCAAGATGTTGTCGGAATCCCCCCTAGATTACAAGAATATCAACCACGAGTGATTTAACACATATAAATCTTCTTGTGATGATCCTAATATGAATATATGTAATGTCGTACTAATTAATTACTTTATGTTGGTGACATACCCAATTGGTATGGGCTGTCCAGCCAAATATGTCTTCATGTTCAATGCTTGCTGATGCAGTCCAATGGAACTGCGTGGTGCCTGGCTGCGAGTTCGCCGCAATTCCGTTTGTGCTCCACTCCCACCTCAGAGAAGCCCATGCCATGAGGTTGTGCATTTTACACTATGGTAGGAAAGGCAGGTACATCTCTAAGACGGTGCCGGTACCGGGCTCGCAAAATGTAGATATCAGGCTAACCGGGTTCGATGACACGGTGTTCTGCGTGCTATTCGACGGATGCGATGATGTCATCCTGATATCTATCATGTGCGTCAGGCCGGCGGCGCGCGTGTCGCCATAGTTCATGGTGAAGTTGAGCTCTGCACATCCAAATGTCTTGTGTGAGAAGGTATTCTATGCGAATTCTAAAGCCACTTGCTCGTTGTCGGTTTTTCGGTCTAGTCTGGTCGCTCGTCATCGGAATCGACCATCGGAGTTCATCGTGGAATACAAGCTTCATATTGACAAGATTATTACCGTAGATGCAGAGGTGGGATATGTGGGAGACTTCTAAACTAACTCTAAACTATGTGGGATAAGCGGAGATAAGTGAGATTTGTTAAATCCTACTTGTCCCACTTCTCCCACTTAGTTTAGAGTTAGTCTAGGGGTCTAAAATTAAGGATCCCGCCTGTCCCATTTGACCCACTTCTGCATCCCTATTTCTTAGGATTAACCAATCTTTATCTTCTTGTGATGATCCTAACTTGAACACATGTACTCCTCGACCGGATTTTTCTTACCATTTTAAGACATGTGGTTCCAAGCTTAAGGTAGTTCTGAGTATTTTGTATGGAGTTCTATTACTGCTAATCTATTTTGTAGTAGGAGTAATACCTATGTACTGGTACTTATTCAGACCGACAGGTCTAGTGCAGAATAAGGTCTCTCTTTCCTTTTGAATCATGGCCTTGCTACATCTACCGAATTTCAATGTCTGCATTGCTGAATCTGTCAATTCCTTTGGTCATTATTTGTACTGCTAAATCGGTCACTTTGAAATGGTGCTAAATCTGTCAAGTGCCGCTTATTATGAACTGGGAATCTGATGATATTTTTCTGTCTTATTCAGTACTGTTGAATCTTTCAAGTGCCATTGAATCTGTCGAACATTCTGTTGTTGTTATTACTAAAATATTTTTTAGAACTAATAGTGATGTATTGTTACTTGTTTAGATCAAGACCAATAGATGGAACATGGCCAGAATATGTTCTCTCTGTCCTTTTGAATTATGGCCTTGCTACATCTATTGGATTTTAGTGTCTGCATTGTTAAATCTATCAATACTTTTGGTCATTATCTATACTGCTAAATCGGTCACTTTGAAATGCTGTTGAATCTATCAAGTGCCGCTGATTATGTGTTTGGAATCTATTGATATTTTTTGTTTTATTCAGTGTTGTTGAAACTTTCAAATGGTAGTGAATCTGTCAAATGTTCTGTCGTTTTTATTATAGTACTAAAGTATCTTGTAGAACTAATACTAATGTACTAATACTTTTTTAGATCAAGGGCAATAGATGGTCTTACTGTTCTTTTGAAACATGGCCTTGTCACAATCTAGATGAGGCTTGGCGCATTTTGGTTTGCATATGTGGGTCACACAGTCATTGATGTGAGTAGAAAGTATGCACAGAAAAGCAGGCTTGATGGTCAGTTTTGCTTGCTCCGATGATCGAGGTGTTCGGAGAAAAGCGACTAATCCCGCACCAAGGTTTTTAGTGCTGAAACAAGAATTGATTCTCCCTGTCCTGCTATTGAATTTCAGAGTCTGTATTGCTGAATCGGTCACTTTGAAATGCTGCTGAATATGAACTATGAACCTGTCGTTATTTCACCAAGCATGATGCAATTTAGGCCATGGGTTCTTGCCTTTCTAGAAGTTTCAGCAATTTTAGCATGCTTGCCAATCTTTTCAAAGGGGTACCTTTCTAGAAAGTTTATATGAGGTTCAGCATCTTGGTATTTTGATACGTACTATGAAGTACCAAAAAACATAAGTGACTCAACTTACAACTACTTTGTCTAACTGATGTAAATCTAGACAAAGTTGAGGCCATTAGAATACGAACTGGAGGGAGTAGTATAAAATGGAAGCAGTAAATAAGTCATCTCTCAGTTCTAATAACTGAGATATGATGAGAGAACACTCCATGGCAGCATGCCAGTCTAGAGTACATATAGTAGTACTCCCTACTCCATAACCCTAGTCGGCGTGCTCGATGTAGTACGCCTGGCATAAGACAGCCGTAGGAGCACGGCAAAACCCCCTCCTTGAGAGCCATTCCCAACTCCAAGAGGCCACATTTGGATCTTCTCTAGCGCGCACTTTAGACATAGATCCGCCCTTTCCCCCAATCATTCGGACATGATGGCTTTCGGTTCGAGGCACAACCGGCTGAACAACGTCTGGACGAATGTCGGGGACGACTTCTTCAATGAAATAGCTAAGCGTCTGGACTCTACCAGCGTCGTCCGGCTGGCCGCATGCTCCAAGGAGCTGTACCGCCAGGTCGCTCGCAAAAAAGGTAGTAGATGCCCCACCGACGTCTGCTGGACTTTGGTCTCCTACAAGGACATCTACGACCACAAGATCGCGTGTAAGTACCGCTGATGTGTCTGCATGGAGCCAGGATGCGAGTTCACCGGCGTTAAGAAAGTGTTCGTCGAGCACCTCATATCTACCCACTCGATGACAGTGCCCAGATACAGCTCAAAAAATGGGACCCGTCTGTGCCGGTTCGTGCACCGGGCTTGCTCAGAGCTGAGGTCATCGGCATTGGGAAGGAGGGCAAGCTGTTCATCGGCCAAATTGACGGGCATAGCATGGACTTGCTCCTTTCTATCAGGCTGGTCAGGTCGGCGGCATGCGAATCGCCACGGTACGAGGTGAGGTTTTGGTCGTTGGTCTTGTTCGCTAGTTTCAATCCGGTTGTAGTAAAGAGCACATCCGAAACAACGATTAGGCCATCGCCGGCCAATGTTGCGTAGGAAGTGCTCATGTCTTTTCTGTCCAAGCCGCGTCTTTACTGGCAGACTACTGAACCTGTAGTCGGACAAGATTCACCGGTGAGATATCACATCTTAATCCTCTTATGATGATCCTACTGTGAGTGTATGTAATGTTGTACTAATTAGCTAGTTTATGTTGTTGGCAGGTTCCCTTCGTAATTAGAATTGCCGAAATTAAGGATCCCAGAGTTCCTGGTCTTTCGTATGAATTTTACATGTATGCTGCTGACCTAGAGGCCGACAGGCGATAATGAAATGAGAGACGCATCCCAGGCAGGAAATCAAGGGTGAAGCCCGGCCAGCACATTGACACGCTGAAGCACTCTCGTTTCTTCGAGTACGTATGATGGGACATGTAGTGGTTCCTAGCTTAGTGTAAGCTTGTAGTTCTACACTTCTACTAAGTATTTTGTATGGAGTTCAGCTACTGCTAATCTATTTTGTAGTAATACCTATGTACTGTGACTTGGCTTTGCCACATTACTATACACCCATTGAATTTCAAAGTCGGCATTGCTGAATCTGTCAATACTTTTGGACATTTTCTGCCACCATTGAATCGGTCACTTTAAATTGCAGCTGAATCTGTCATGCACTGCTGAATGTGAAACAGACGAGTGCTCGTCGCCCTTGTACATGGCCGTGTCACAATCTAGATGAGACTTGGGCATTTTGGGTTACATATGGGGGTCACACAGGCATTGATGTGAGAATTAAGGTACTCAAAGCAGACTTGATCGTCAGTTTTTTTTACTCGAATGGTCGAGTGTTATTGGTGAAAACAACAAACTGATCGCACGACAAGGTTTTTAGAGATGAAACAAAAACTGGTTCTCTCTATACTGCTATTTGTATTTCATTGTCTGTATTGCTGAATTGGTCACTTTTGAAATGCGACTTGGTCAAGTGCTCCTGAATATGAACTTCAAATCTGTTGATAATTTTTTTACCTTATTCTGTACTGCTGAATTTTGACATGAATAGCTGCCAAAAAGAATTATCGCGTTTCCCCCTCCCTCTCTAAGGTCTTTGTTTCGAATCCAGCCGAGCACATCACAATGCAATTTTTATTAACCAGGAGAAGACATCTAGTACTCCGTATCTCATTCGGCCCCTTTTTAGTGCAGAACATTTTTATTCGGTCTTTTCGGGGTCAGGGGACTACTGACCACAACCCAGTGAAATTTGAGAAAGGAGCCCATGGTGCATAGCCGAGAACATATTAATTTAGCCTTTTAGGGGTCAGGGGACTGCTGAGCACAGCCCACTAAAATTTGAGAATGAAGCCCATGGAGCCTGCCCTACGGAGTAGAACCCACGTAGATCAGCCTATGTAGAATAGCCAAACACTTTTTAATTCGGCCTTTTGGGTATTGCCCCCCACCTCTCAAAAAAAACTCTGCCTACCCATGTTTTTAAGAAAATACTCCATTATGTGGCATTTTATAAATTGAGATGCCAGGATTGCTGCCCTTTTATATTTTAAAAGAGATAAACATAGACACCCAAAATATTTTTAAGAAGACTAATACATAAATTGTAGTACTAATAAAAGTTTAATGATATTTGTTCTATAAATATTTTTTTTGAAGTGGCAACACACTCAGTTTACGTTTATTTGATTTGAAGGTCTTTTGTTTGAATCGTATATTAGATTTACATTTTTTGTTCTAGCAATATCGCATTACGGAGAGGCTGACATCACGGACCCACCAGCATGCAGTGTCCCTGGAGTTTATTTCGAGGGTGGGTTCGAAAGAAAAGTTTAAATACTTGTACAGAGAGGCTCGCATCGGGGATCCACCAGACAGAACATACAAGGCTACATCAGGGACCCACAAGCCAGAACATGCCAGAGTGGCTGACATAAGGACCCCAACAGTAAGACCATGCACAGTTGCCATGGTGAAAACAGCGGACGCGGCTGAAAAAAAGTCCATCATACACACGTTGCACTTACTGAGAAGCTGACATGTCGGACCCGGCAGGCCCAAGCATAGCCCATGAAATTAGCCTATCAGCCCTAAGCATAGCCCGATACCTTCTAATTCGGCATTTTCATGGTCTTGTGGCCACCGACCATAGCCCATTCAACTTAGGAGTGAGTCCATGGAATATAACCCATGACGAATAGGGCATCCGCCCCGAGTTTAGCCCAGAATCTTTTTAATTTGGCCTTTATGAGTATTTTTTGTACTCTGAGGATGACATCTAGGACCCGAAAAAATAGTCCAACATACACACGTTTCTTTCAAATAGAGGCTATCAGCTAGGACCCAGCATAGAAACGTTTCCTGTACAGAGGTGGTTGACATCTGGGACCCAGCAAGTTCCCAAGGTTAAAACAACGGTCATGCCCAAAAAAGAGTCCATCATACGCATGTTTCATTTACAGACAAGCTGATATGTGGGACCCAGGAGCGCGACCTTATATAGATGCTGCATCGAGCAACGTAGCCAGTTCGAAACAGGGAGGCGCGAGCGAGAAAAAAGTTCAGCATGTACACGTTTCATTTAATGAGAGGCTGAAATGGGGGACCCAGCGGCGTGAGCAAATGGCAGATTCATCGAGCAATGCTATCTAGTTCGGAACAGTTTAGCGCTAGAGAAGAAAAAAAATCCATCGTACCCACGACTCTTCTAATGTGAGGCTGACATGTTGGGCCCACCAGCCCGTGAAGCAGCGAGCAAAGCTATCAAGCTCGGAACACGAAGGCGCAACATAGGGTAAAAAATCCATCATACACACATTTCTTCTAATGAGAGGATGACATGTGGGGCCCAGCATCGTGATTAAACGGTAGATGCATCGAACAACACTATCATGTTCGTAATAGGGTAGCACGAGCGAAGGAAAAAAAATCCTTCATACACACGTTTCTTCTAATGAGAGGATGACATGTGCGCCTCAGGAGGTTGGTTAAACGGTAGATGCGTCGAGCAGTGCTATCAACTCGGAACGGGGTAGCACCAGCGAAGGAAAAAAATTCATCATACACACGTTTCTTCTAATGAGAGGATGACATGTGGGTCCTAGGAGGTTGATTAGACGGTAGATGCATCGAACAACGCTATCAACTTCGGAACAGGGTAGCGCAAGCGAAGGAAAAAAATTCCATCATACACACGATCCTTCTAATGAGAGGCTGACATGTGGGACCTAGTAGCCTAACTAAACGGCAAACAACTCGAGCTACGTTATCGAGTTCAAATCAGGGAGGCGCGACCGAAAAGTATGGTCCGGTAGAGACACTGACGTCCGGGACCCACACGCCTCAAAAGACTTCGGCGAGTCAACATTGCGCGAGGAAAACAAATCTTGCTTCTGCCACGCGCTATCCGAGCTTCCTCCATGTTTTTAACAGATCCGTCGTAGTAGAGGGTCGTGAAACAAAACAAAAAGTTTTCCATCGACCACGGCCGAGGTGAGAATTTTTTCGTAGAAGACGCGCCTTCTACAACGACCGTTGGGCCAATTTGTTGCGGCAAGAAACTTTTCTTGTAGTGCCACCAGAGTCATTGCATGTGTGTTCTTTTCATAAACCACAACTATAGTCATTGCATGTTTGTCTTTTCATAAACCACATGGAACCACAAGTAGAGTCATTGCATGTGTGTTACTTTCATAAATCACCACTAGTGTCATTGCATGTGTGTTCTTTCCATAAACCACATGGATCCACCAAAGTCATTTGCATGTGTGTTCTTTTCAATGACCACCACCAGTGTCATTGCATGTATGTTCCTTTCCTAAACCATATGGATCCACCAGTGTCATTGCATGTCTTTACATGTGTGTTCTTTTCCTAAACAACAACTAGTGTCATTCCATGTGTGTTATTTTACTAAACCACATGGATCCACCAGTGTCATTACATGTGTGTCCTTTTCAAAAACCACCACTAGACTCATTGCATGTTTGTTCTTTTCCTAAACCACGACTAGAGTCATTGCATGTTTGTTCTTTTCATAACCCACATGGATCCACCAGTATCATTGCATGTGTGTTCTTTTCCTAAACCACCACTAGATTCATTGCATGTGTGTTCTTTCCATAAACCACATGGATCCACCAAGTCAGTTGCATGTGTGTTATTTTCATTAACCACCACCAGTGTCATTGCATGTGTGTTTCTTTCCTAAACCGCATGGATACACCAGAGTCATTGCTTGTGCGTTCTTTTCCTAAACCACCACTAGTGTCATTCCTAAACCACCACTCAGTGCATGTGTGTTCTTTTCATAAACCACTTGGATCCACCAGAGTCATTGCATGTGTGTTCTTTTCATAAACCAGAACTATAGTCATTGCATATTTGTTCTTTTCATAAACCACATGGAACCACAACTAGAGTCATTGCTTGTGTGTTCCTTTCATAAACCACCACTAGTGTCATTTCATGTTTGTTCTTTTCCTAAACCACAACGAGAGTCATTGCATGTTTGTTCATTTCATAAACCACATGGATCCATCAGTATCATTGCATGTGCGGGCTTTTCCTAAACCACCACTATATTCATTGCATGTGTGTTCTTTCCATAAACCACATGGATCCACCAGAGTCATTTGCATGTGTGTTCTTTTCATTAACCACCAATAGTGTCATTGCATGTGTGTTCCTTTCCTAAACCACATGGATCCCCCAGTGTCATTGCATGTCTATGCATATGTGTTCTTTTCCTAAACTACAACTAGTGTCATTGCACGTCTGTTCTTTTCCTAAACCACCACTAGTGTCATTGCATGTGTGTTCTTTTCATTAACCACTTGGATCCACTAGAGTCATTGCATGTGTGTTCTTTTCATAAACCACAACTATAGTCATTGCATGTTTGTTCTTTTCATAAACCACATGGAACCACAACTAGAGTCGTTGCATGTGTGTTCTTTTCATAAACCACCACCAGTGTCATGCCATGTGTGTGCTTTCCATAAACCACATGGATCCACCAGAGTCATTTGCATGTGTGTTCTTTTCATTAACCACCACCAGTGCCATTTCATGTGTGTTCCTTTCCTAAACCACACGGATCCACCAGTGTCGTTGCATGTCTTTCTATGTGTGTTATTTTCCTAAACCACCACTAGTGTAATTGAATGTGTGTTCTTTTCCTAAACCACCACTAGTGTCACTGCATGTGTGTTCTTTTCATAAACCACTTGGATCCACCAGAGTCATTGCATGTGTGTTCTTTTCATAAACCACAACTATAGTCACTAGATGTTTGTTCTTTTCATAAACCACATGGAACCACAACTAGAGTCATTGCATGTGTATTGTTTTCATGAACCACAACTATAGTCATTGCATGTTTGTTCTTTCCATAAACCACATGGATCCACCAGAGTCATTTGCATGTGTGTTCTTTTCAATGACCACCACCAGTGTCTTTGCATGTATGTTATTTTCATAAACCACATGGATCCACCAGTGTCATTGCATGTGTGTCCTTTTCATAAACCACCACTAGACTCATTGCATGTTTGTTCTTTTCCTAAACCACAACTAGAGTCATTGCATGTTTGTTCTTTTCATATACCACATGGATCCATCAGTATCATTGCATGTGTGTTCTTTTCCCAAACCACCACTAGATTCACTGCATGTGTGTTCTTTACATTAACCACATGGATCCACCAGAGTCAGTTGCATGTGTGTTCTTTTCATTAACCACCACCAGTGTCATTGCATGTGTGTTCCTTTCCTAAACCACATGGATGCACCAATGTCATTGCATGTCTTTGCTTGTGTGTTCATTTCCTAAACTACCACTAGTGTCATTGCATGTGTGTTCTTTTCCTAACCCACCACTAGTGTCATTGCATGTGTTCTTTTCATATACCACATGGATCCATCAGTATCATTGCATGTGTGTTCTTTTCCTAAACCACCACTAGAGTCATTGCATGTGTGTACTTTTCCTAAACCACAACTAGAGTCATTTCATGCTTGTACTTTTCATAAACCACATGGATCCACCAGTGTCATTGCATGTGTGTTCTTTTCCTAAAGCACCACTAGATTCATTGCATGTGTGTTCTTTCCATAAACCACATGGATCCACCATATTCATTTGCATGTGTGTTATTTTCATTAACCACCACCAGTGTCATAGCATGTGTGTTCCTTTCCTAAACCGCATGGATACACCAGAGTCATTGCTTGTGTGTTCTTTTCCTAAACCACCACTAGTGTTATTCCTAAACCACCACTCAGTGCATGTGTGTTCTTTTCATAAACCACTTGGATCCACCAGTCATTGCATGTGTGTTCTTTTCATAAACCACAACTATAGTCATTGCATATTTGTTCTTTTCATAAACCACATGGAACCACAAATAGATTCATTGCTTGTGTGTTCCTTTCATAAACCACCACTAGTGTCATTTCATGTTTGTTCTTTTCCTAAACCACAACGAGAGTCATTGCATGTTTGTTCATTTCATAAACCACATGGATCCATCAGTATCATTGCATGTGTGGTCTTTTCCTAAACCACCACTATATTCATTGCATGTGTGTTCTTTCCATAAACCACATGGATCCACCAGAGTCATTTGCATGTGTGTTCTTTTCATTAACCACCAATAGTGTCATTGCATGTGTGTTCCTTTCCTAAACCACATGGATCCCCCAGTGTCATTGCATGTCTTTGCATATGTGTTCTTTTCCTAAACTACCACTAGTGTCATTGCACGTGTGTTCTTTTCCTAAACCACCACTAGTGTCATTGCATGTGTGTTCTTTTCATTAACCACTTGGATCCACCAGAGTCATTACATGTGTGTTCTTTTCATAAACCACAACTATAGTCATTGCATGTTTGTTCTTTTCATAAACCACATGGAACCACAACTAGAGTCATTGCATGTGTGTTCTTTTCATAAACCACCACCAGTGTCATGCCATGTGTGTGCTTTCCATAAACCACATGGATCCACCAGAGTCATTTCCATGTGTGTTCTTTTCATTAATCACCACCAGTGTCATTGCATGTGTGTTCCTTTCCTAAACCACATGGATCCACAAGTGTCATTGCATGTCTTTCTATGTGTGTTCTTTTCCTAAACCACCACTAGTGTCATTGTATGTGTGTTCTTTTCCTAAACCACCAATAGTGTCACTGCATGTGTGTTTTCTTTTCATAAACCACTTGGATCCACCAGAGTCATTGCATGTGTATTCTTTTCATAAACCACAACTATAGTCACTAGATGTTTATTCTTTTCATAAACCACATGGAACCACAACTAGAGTCATTGCATGTGTATTGTTTTCATGAACCACAACTATAGTCATTGCATGTTTGTTCTTTCCATAAACCACGTGGATCCAGCAGAGTCATTTGCATGTGTGTTCTTTTCACTAACCACCACTAGTGTCATTGCATGTGTGTTCCTTTCCTAAACCACATGGATCCACCAGTGTCATTGCATGTCTTTGCATATGTGTTCTTTTCCTAAACTACCACTAGTGTCATTGCATGTGTGTTCTTTTCCTAAACCAACACTAGTGTCATTGCATGTGTGTTCTTTTCATTAACCACTTGGATCCACCAGAGTCATTGCATGTGTGTTCTTTTCATAAACCACAACTATAGTCATTGCATGTTTGTTCTTTTCATAAACCACATGGAACCACAACTAGAGTAGTTGCATCTGTGTTCTTTTCATAAACCACCAACAGTGTCATGCCATGTGTGTGCTTTCCATAAACCACATGGATCCACCAGAGTCATTTGCATGTGTGTTCTTTTCATTAACCACCACCAGTGCCATTTCATGTGTTCCTAAACCACACGGATCCACCAGTGTCGTTGCATGTCTTTCTATGTGTGTTATTTTCCTAAACCACCACTAGCGTAATTGTATGTGTGTTCTTTTCCTAAACCACCAGTAGTGTCACTGCATGTGTGTTCTTTTCATAAACCACATGGATCCACCAGAGTCATTGCATGTGTGTTATTTTCTTAAACCACAACTATAGTCACTACGTGTTTGTTCTTTTCATAAACCACATGGAACCACAACTAGAGTAATTGCATGTGTGTTCCTTTCATAAACCACCACTAGTGTCACTGCATGTGTGTTCTTTCCATAAACCACATGGATCCACCAGAGTCATTTGCATGTGTGTTCTTTTCAATGACCACCACCAGTGTCTTTGCATGTATGTTCTTTTCATAAACCACATGGATCCACCAGTGTCATTGCATGTGTGTCCTTTTCATAACCCACCACTAGACTCATTGCATGTTCGTTCTTTTCCTAAACCACAACTAGAGTCATTGCATGTTTGTTCTTTTCATATACCATATGGATCCACCAGTATCATTCCATGCGTGTTCTTTACATTAACCACATGGATCCACCAGAGTCAGTTGCATGTGTGTTCTTTTCATTAACCACCACCAGTGTCATTGCATGTGTGTTCCTTTCCTAAACCACATGGATCCACCAGTGTCATTGCATGTCTTTGCATGTGTGTTCATTTCCTAAACTACCACTAGTGTCATTGCATGTGAGTTCTTTTCCTAACCCACCACTAGTGTCATTGCATGTGTGTTCTTTTCATTAACCACTTGGATCCACCAGAGTAATTGCCTGTGTGTTCTTTTCATTAACCACCACCAGTGCCATTTCATGTGTGTTCCTTTCCTAAACCACACGGATCCACCAGTGTCGTTGCATGTCTTTCTATGTGTGTTATTTTCCTAAACCACCACTAGTGTAATTGTATGTGTGTTCTTTTCCTAAACCACCACTAGTGTCACTGCATGTGTGTTCTTTTCATAAACCACTTGGATCCACCAGAGTCATTGCATGTGTGTTCTTTTCATAAACCACAACTATAGTCACTAGATGTTTGTTCTTTTCATAAACCACATGGAACCACAACTAGAGTCATTGCATGTGTATTGTTTTCATGAACCACAACTATAGTCATTGCATGTTTGTTCTTTCCATAAACCACATGGATCCACCAGAGTCATTTGCATGTGTGTTCTTTTCAATGACCACCACCAGTGTCTTTGCATGTATGTTATTTTCATAAACCACATGGATCCACCAGTGTCATTGCATGTGTGTCCTTTTCATAAACCACCACTAGACTCATTGCATGTTTGTTCTTTTCCTAAACCACAACTAGAGTCATTGCATGTTTGTTCTTTTCATATACCACATGGATCCATCAGTATCATTGCATGTGTGTTCTTTTCCCAAACCACCACTAGATTCACTGCATGTGTGTTCTTTACATTAACCACATGGATCCACCAGAGTCAGTTGCATGTGTGTTCTTTTCATTAACCACCACCAGTGTCATTGCATGTGTGTTCCTTTCCTAAACCACATGGATGCACCAATGTCATTGCATGTCTTTGCTTGTGTGTTCATTTCCTAAACTACCACTAGTGTCATTGCATGTGTGTTCTTTTCCTAACCCACCACTAGTGTCATTGCATGTGTGTTCTTTTCATTAACCACTTGGATCCACCAGAGTCATTGCATGTGTGTTCTTTTCCTAAACCACCACTAGAGTCATTGCATGTGTGTACTTTTCCTAAACCACAACTAGAGTCATTTCATGCTTGTACTTTTCATAAACCACATGGATCCACCAGTGTCATTGCATGTGTGTTCTTTTCCTAAAGCACCACTAGATTCATTGCATGTGTGTTCTTTCCATAAACCACATGGATCCACCATATTCATTTGCATGTGTGTTATTTTCATTAACCACCACCAGTGTCATAGCATGTGTGTTCCTTTCCTAAACCGCATGGATACACCAGAGTCATTGCTTGTGTGTTCTTTTCCTAAACCACCACTAGTGTTATTCCTAAACCACCACTCAGTGCATGTGTGTTCTTTTCATAAACCACTTGGATCCACCAGTCATTGCATGTGTGTTCTTTTCATAAACCACAACTATAGTCATTGCATATTTGTTCTTTTCATAAACCACATGGAACCACAACTAGATTCATTGCTTGTGTGTTCCTTTCATAAACCACCACTAGTGTCATTTCATGTTTGTTCTTTCCTAAACCACAACGAGAGTCATTGCATGTTTGTTCATTTCATAAACCACATGGATCCATCAGTATCATTGCATGTGTGGTCTTTTCCTAAACCACCACTATATTCATTGCATGTGTGTTCTTTCCATAAACCACATGGATCCACCAGAGTCATTTGCATGTGTGTTCTTTTCATTAACCACCAATAGTGTCATTGCATGTGTGTTCCTTTCCTAAACCACATGGATCCCCCAGTGTCATTGCATGTCTTTGCATATGTGTTCTTTTCCTAAACTACCACTAGTGTCATTGCACGTGTGTTCTTTTCCTAAACCACCACTAGTGTCATTGCATGTGTGTTCTTTTCATTAACCACTTGGATCCACCAGAGTCATTACATGTGTGTTCTTTTCATAAACCACAACTATAGTCATTGCATGTTTGTTCTTTTCATAAACCACATGGAACCACAACTAGAGTCATTGCATGTGTGTTCTTTTCATAAACCACCACCAGTGTCATGCCATGTGTGTGCTTTCCATAAACCACATGGATCCACCAGAGTCATTTCCATGTGTGTTCTTTTCATTAATCACCACCAGTGTCATTGCATGTGTGTTCCTTTCCTAAACCACATGGATCCACAAGTGTCATTGCATGTCTTTCTATGTGTGTTTTTTTCCTAAACCACCACTAGTGTCATTGTATGTGTGTTCTTTTCCTAAACCACCAATAGTGTCACTGCATGTGTGTTTTCTTTTCATAAACCACTTGGATCCACCAGAGTCATTGCATGTGTATTCTTTTCATAAACCACAACTATAGTCACTAGATGTTTATTCTTTTCATAAACCACATGGAACCACAACTAGAGTCATTGCATGTGTATTGTTTTCATGAACCACAACTATAGTCATTGCATGTTTGTTCTTTCCATAAACCACGTGGATCCAGCAGAGTCATTTGCATGTGTGTTCTTTTCAATGACCACCACCAGTGTCTTTGCATGTATGTTATTTTCATAAACCACATGGATCCACCAGTGTCATTGCATGTGTGTCCTTTTCATAAACCACCACTAGACTCATTGCATGTTTGTTCTTTTCCTAAACCACAACTAGAGTCATTGCATGCTTGTTCTTTTCATATACCACATGGATCCACCAGTATCATTGCATGTGTGTTCTTTTCCCAAACCACCACTAGATTCACTGCATGTGTGTTCTTTACATTAACCACATGGATCCACCAGAGTCAGTTGCATGTGTGTTCTTTTCATTAACCACCACCAGTGTCATTGCATGTGTGTTCCTTTCCTAAACCACATGGATCCACCAATGTCATTGCATGTCTTTGCTTGTGTGTTCATTTCCTAAACTACCACTGTTGTCATTGCATGTGTGTTCTTTTCCTAACCCACCACTAGTGTCATTGCATGTGTGTTCTTTTCATTAACCACTTGGATCCACCAGAGTCATTGCATGTGTGTTCTTTTCCTAAACCACCACTAGAGTCATTGCATGTGTGTACTTTTCCTAAACCGCAACTAGAGTCATTTCATGCTTGTTCTTTTCATAAACCACATGGATCCACTAGTGTCATTGCATGTGTGTTCTTTTACTAAAGCACCACTAGATTCATTGCATGTGTGTTCTTTCCATAAACCACATGGATCCACCAGATTCATTTGCATGTGTGTTATTTTCATTAACCACCACCAGTGTCATAGCATGTGTGTTCCTTTCCTAAACCGCATGGATACACCAGAGTCATTGCTTGTGTGTTCTTTTCCTAAACCACCACTAGTGTCATTCCTAAACCACCACTCAGTGCATGTGTGTTCTTTTCATAAACCACTTGGATCCACCAGAGTCATTGCATGTGTGTTCTTTTCATAAACCACAACTATAGTCATTGCATATTTGTTCTTTTCATAAACCACATGGAACCACAACTAGAGTCATTGCTTATGTGTTCCTTTCATAAACCACCACTAGTGTCATTTCATGTTTGTTCTTTTCCTAAACCACAACGAGAGTCATTGCATGTTTGTTCATTTCATAAACCATATGGATCCATCAGTATCATTGCATGTGTGGTCTTTTCCTAAACCACCACTATATTCATTGCATGTGTGTTCTTTCCATAAACCACATGGATCCACCAGAGTCATTTGCATGTGTGTTCTTTTCATTAACCACCAATAGTGTCATTGCATGTGTGTTCCTTTCCTCAACCACATGGATCCCCCAGTGTCATGGCATGTCTTTGCATATGTGTTCTTTTCCTAAACTACCACTAGTGTCATTGCACGTGTGTTCTTTTCCTAAACCACCACTAGTGTCATTGCATATGTGTTCTTTTCATTAACCACTTGGATCCACCAGAGTCATTGCATGTGTGTTCTTTTCATAAACCACAACTATAGTCATTGCATGTTTGTTCTTTTCATAAACCACATGGAACCACAGCTAGAGTCGTTGCATGTGTGTTCTTTTCATAAACCACCACCAGTGTCATGCCATGTGTGTGCTTTCCATTAGTCACATGGATCCACCAGAGTCATTTGCATGTGTGTTCTTTTCATTAACCACCACCAGTGCCATTTCATGTGTGTTCCTTTCCTAAACCACACGGATCCACCAATGTCGTTGCATGTCTTTCTATGTGTGTTCGTTTCCTAAACCACCACCAGTGTAATTGTATGTGTGTTCTTTTCCTAAACCACCACTAGTGTCACTGCATGTGTGTTCTTTTCATAAACCACTTGGATTCACAAGAGTCATTGCATGTGTGTTCTTTTCATAAACCAAAACTATAGTCACTAGATGTTTGTTCTTTTCATAAACCACATGGAACCACAACTAGAGTCATTGCATGTGTGTTGATTTCATGAACCACAACTATAGTCATTGCATGTTTGTTCTTTCCATAAACCACATGGATCCACCAGAGTCATTTGCATGTGTGTTCTTTTCAATGACCACCACAAGTGTCTTTGCATGTATGTTATTTTCATAAACCACATGGATCCACCAGTGTCATTGCATGTGTGTCCTTTTCATAAACCACCACTAGACTCATTGCATGTTTGTTCTTTTCCTAAACCACAACTAGAGTCATTGCATGTTTGTTCTTTTCATATACCACATGGATCCACCAGTATCATTGCATGTGTGTTCTTTTCCCAAACCACCACTAGATTCACTGCATGTGTGTTCTTTACATTAACCACATGGATCCACCAGAGTCAGTTGCATGTGTGTTCTTTTCATTAACCACGACCAGTGTCATTGCATGTGTGTTCCTTTCCTAAACCACATGGATCCACCAATGTCATTGCATGTCTTTGCTTGTGTGTTCATTTCCTAAACTACCACCAGTGTCATTGCATGTGTGTTCTTTTCCTAACCCACCACTAGTGTCATTGCATGTGTGTTCTTTTCATTAACCACTTGGATCCACCAGAGTCATTGCATGTGTGTTCTTTTCCTAAACCACCACTAGAGTCATTGCATGTGTGTTCTTTTCATAAACCACAACTATAGTCATTGCATGTTTGTTCTTTTCATAAACCACATGGAACCACAACTAGAGTCGTTGCATGTGTGTTCTTTTCATAAACCACCACCAGTGTCATGCCATGTGTGTGCTTTCCATTAGTCACATGGATCCACCAGAGTCATTTGCATGTGTGTTCTTTTCATTAACCACCACCAGTGCCATTTCATGTGTGTTCCTTTCCTAAACCACACGGATCCACCAATGTCGTTGCATGTCTTTCTATGTGTGTTCGTTTCCTAAACCACCACCAGTGTAATTGTATGTGTGTTCTTTTCCTAAACCACCACTAGTGTCACTGCATGTGTGTTCTTTTCATAAACCACTTGGATTCACAAGAGTCATTGCATGTGTGTTCTTTTCATAAACCAAAACTATAGTCACTAGATGTTTGTTCTTTTCATAAACCACATGGAACCACAACTAGAGTCATTGCATGTGTGTTGTTTTCATGAACCACAACTATAGTCATTGCATGTTTGTTCTTTCCATAAACCACATGGATCCACCAGAGTCATTTGCATGTGTGTTCTTTTCAATGACCACCACAAGTGTCTTTGCATGTATGTTATTTTCATAAACCACATGGATCCACCAGTGTCATTGCATGTGTGTCCTTTTCATAAACCACCACTAGACTCATTGCATGTTTGTTCTTTTCCTAAACCACAACTAGAGTCATTGCATGTTTGTTCTTTTCATATACCACATGGATCCACCAGTATCATTGCATGTGTGTTCTTTTCCCAAACCACCACTAGATTCACTGCATGTGTGTTCTTTACATTAACCACATGGATCCACCAGAGTCAGTTGCATGTGTGTTCTTTTCATTAACCACGACCAGTGTCATTGCATGTGTGTTCCTTTCCTAAACCACATGGATCCACCAATGTCATTGCATGTCTTTGCTTGTGTGTTCATTTCCTAAACTACCACCAGTGTCATTGCATGTGTGTTCTTTTCCTAACCCACCACTAGTGTCATTGCATGTGTGTTCTTTTCATTAACCACTTGGATCCACCAGAGTCATTGCATGTGTGTTCTTTTCCTAAACCACCACTAGAGTCATTGCATGTGTGTACTTTTCCTAAACCACAACTAGAGTCATTTCATGCTCGTTCTTTTCATAAACCACATGGATCCACCAGTGTCATTGCATGTGTGTTCTTTTCCTAAAGCACCACTAGATTCATTGCATGTGTGTTATTTCCATAAACCACATGGATCCACCAGAGTCATTTGCATGTGTGTTATTTTCATTAACCACCACCAGTGTCATAGCATGTGTGTTCCTTTCCTAAACCGCATGGATACACCAGAGTCATTGCTTGTGTGTTCTTTTCCTAAACCACCACTCAGTGCATGTGTGTTCTTTTCATAAACCACTTGGATCCACCAGAGTCATTGCATGTGTGTTCTTTTCATAAACCACAACTATAGTCATTGCATATTTGTTCTTTTCACAAACCACATGGAACCACAAGTAGAGTCATTTCTTGTGTGTTCCTTTCATAAACCACCACTAGTGTCATTTCATGTTTGTTCTTTTCCTAAACCACAACGAGAGTCATAGCATGTTTGTTCGTTTCATAAACCACATGGATCCAACAGTATCATTGCATGTGTGTTCTTTTCCTAAACCACCACTAGATTCATTGCATCTGTGTTCTTTGCATAAACCACATGGATCCACCAGAGTCATTTGCATGTGTGTTCTTTTCACTAACCACCACTAGTGTCATTGCATGTGTGTTCCTTTCCTAAACCACATGGATCCACCAGTGTCATTGCATGTCTTTGCATATGTGTTCTTTTCCTAAACTACCACTAGTGTCATTGCATGTGTGTTCTTTTCCTAAACCAACACTAGTGTCATTGCATGTGTGTTCTTTTCATTAACCACTTGGATCCACCAGAGTCATTGCATGTGTGTTCTTTTCATAAACCACAACTATAGTCATTGCATGTTTGTTCTTTTCATAAACCACATGGAACCACAACTAGAGTAGTTGCATCTGTGTTCTTTTCATAAACCACCAACAGTGTCATGCCATGTGTGTGCTTTCCATAAACCACATGGATCCACCAGAGTCATTTGCATGTGTGTTCTTTTCATTAACCACCACCAGTGCCATTTCATGTGTTCCTAAACCACACGGATCCACCAGTGTCGTTGCATGTCTTTCTATGTGTGTTATTTTCCTAAACCACCACTAGCGTAATTGTATGTGTGTTCTTTTCCTAAACCACCAGTAGTGTCACTGCATGTGTGTTCTTTTCATAAACCACATGGATCCACCAGAGTCATTGCATGTGTGTTCTTTTCTTAAACCACAACTATAGTCACTACGTGTTTGTTCTTTTCATAAACCACATGGAACCACAACTAGAGTAATTGCATGTGTGTTCCTTTCATAAACCACCACTAGTGTCATTGCATGTGTGTTCTTTCCATAAACCACATGGATCCACCAGAGTCATTTGCATGTGTGTTCTTTTCAATGACCACCACCAGTGTCTTTGCATGTATGTTCTTTTCATAAACCACATGGATCCACCAGTGTCATTGCATGTGTGTCCTTTTCATAACCCACCACTAGACTCATTGCATGTTCGTTCTTTTCCTAAACCACAACTAGAGTCATTGCATGTTTGTTCTTTTCATATACCATATGGATCCACCAGTATCATTCCATGCGTGTTCTTTACATTAACCACATGGATCCACCAGAGTCAGTTGCATGTGTGTTCTTTTCATTAACCACCACCAGTGTCATTGCATGTGTGTTCCTTTCCTAAACCACATGGATCCACCAGTGTCATTGCATGTCTTTGCATGTGTGTTCATTTCCTAAACTACCACTAGTGTCATTGCATGTGAGTTCTTTTCCTAACCCACCACTATTGTCATTGCATGTGTGTTCTTTTCATTAACCACTTGGATCCACCAGAGTAATTGCCTGTGTGTTCTTTTCCTAAACCACCACTAGAGTCATTGCATGTGTGTACTTTTCCTAAACCACAACTAGAGTCATTTCATGCTTGTTCTTTTCATAAACCACATGGATCCACCAGTGTCATTGCATGTGTGTTCTTTTCCTAAAGCACCACTAGATTCATTGCATGTGTGTTCTTTCCATAAACCACATGGATCCACCAGAGTCATTTGCATGTGTGTTCTTTTCGTTAACCACCACCAGTGTCATTGCATGTGTGTTCTTTTCCTAAACCACACGAATCAACAAGTGTCATTGCATGTCTTTCTATGTGTGTTCTTTTCCTAAACCACCACTAGTGTAATTGTATGTGTGTTATTTCCCTAAACCACGACTAGTGTCATTGCATGTGTGTTCTTTTCATAAACCTCTTGGATCCACCAGAGTCATTGCATGTGTGTTCTTTTCATAAACCACAACTATAGTCATTGCATGTTTGTTCTTTTCATAAACCACATGGAACCACAACTAGAGTCATTGCATGTGTGTTCCTTTCATAAACCACCAATAGTGTCATTGCATGTGTGTTCTTTCCATAAACCACATGGATCCACCAGAGTCATTTGCATGTGTGTTCTTTTAAATGACCACCACCAGTGTCTTTGCATGTAGGTTCTTTTCATAAACCACATGGATCCACCTGTGTCATTGCACGTGTGTCCTTTTCATGAACCACCACTAGACTCATTGCATGTTTGTTCTTTTCCTAAACCACAACTAGATTCATTGCATGTTTGTTCTTTTCATATACCACATGGATCCACCAGTATCATTGCATGTGTGTTCTTTTCCTAAACAACCACTAGATTCATTGCATGTGTGTTCTTTACATAAACCACATGGATCCACCAGAGTCAGTTGCATGTGTGTTCTTTTCATTAACCACCACTAGTGTCATTGCATCTGGGTTCCTTTCCTTAACCACATGGATCCACCAGTGTCATTTCATGTCTTTGCATGTGTGTTCTTTTCCTAAACTACCACTAGTGTCATTGCATGTGTGTTCTTTTCCTAACCTACTACTAGTGTCATTGCATGACCACTTGGATCCACCAGATTCATTGCATGAGTGTTCTTTTCCTAAACCACCACTAGAGTCATTGCATGTGTGTACTTTTCCTAAACCACAACTAGACTCATTTCATGTTGGTTCTTTTCATAAACCACATGGATCCACCAGTGTCATTGCATGTGTGTTATTTTCCTAAAGCACCACTAGATTCATTGCATGTGTGTTCTTTCCATAAACCACATGGATCCACCAGAGTCATTTGCATGTGTGTTCTTTTCATTAACCACCATCAGTGTCATTGCATGTGTGTTCCTTTCCTAAACCACACGGATCCACCAGTGTCATTGCGTGTCTTTCTATGTGTGTTCTTTTCCTAAACCACCACTAGTGTCATTGTATGTGTGTTATTTCCCTAAACCACCACTAGTGCCATTGCATGTGTGTTCTTTTCCTAACCCACCACTAGTGTCATTGCATGTGTATTCTTTTCATTAACCACTTGGATCCACCATAGTCATTGCATGTGTGTTCTTTTCCTAAACCACCACTAGAGTCATTGCATGTGTGTACTTTCCTAAACCACAACTAGAATCATTTCATGCTGGTTCTTTTCATAAACCACATGGATCCACCATTGTCATTGCATGTGTGTTATTTTCCTAAAGCACCACTAGATTCATTGCATGTGTGTTCTTTCCATAAACCACATGGATCCACCAGAGTCATTTGCATGTGTGTTCTTTTCGTTAACCACCACCAGTGTCATTGCATGTGTGTTCTTTTTGTTAACCACCACTAGCGTAATTGTATGTGTGTTCTTTTCCTAAACCACCAGTAGTGTCACTGCATGTGTGTTCTTTTCATAAACCACATGGATCCACCAGAGTCATTGCATGTGTGTTCTTTTCTTAAACCACAACTATAGTCACTACGTGTTTGTTCTTTTCATAAACCACATGGAACCACAACTAGAGTAATTGCATGTGTGTTCCTTTCATAAACCACCACTAGTGTCATTGCATGTGTGTTCTTTCCATAAACCACATGGATCCACCAGAGTCATTTGCATGTGTGTTCTTTTCAATGACCACCACCAGTGTCTTTGCATGTATGTTCTTTTCATAAACCACATGGATCCACCAGTGTCATTGCATGTGTGTCCTTTTCATAACCCACCACTAGACTCATTGCATGTTCGTTCTTTTCCTAAACCACAACTAGAGTCATTGCATGTTTGTTCTTTTCATATAGCATATGGATCCACCAGTATCATTGCATGTGTGTTCTTTTCCCAAACCACCACTAGATTCATTCCATGCGTGTTCTTTACATTAACCACATGGATCCACCAGAGTCAGTTGCATGTGTGTTCTTTTCATTAACCACCACCAGTGTCATTGCATGTGTGTTCCTTTCCTAAACCACATGGATCCACCAGTGTCATTGCATGTCTTTGCATGTGTGTTCATTTCCTAAACTACCACTAGTGTCATTGCATGTGAGTTCTTTTCCTAACCCACCACTAGTGTCATTGCATGTGTGTTCTTTTCATTAACCACTTGGATCCACCAGAGTAATTGCTTGTGTGTTCTTTTCCTAAACCACCACTAGAGTCATTGCATGTGTGTACTTTTCCTAAACCACAACTAGAGTCATTTCATGCTTGTTCTTTTCATAAACCACATGGATCCACCAGTGTCATTGCATGTGTGTTCTTTTCCTAAAGCACCACTAGATTCATTGCATGTGTGTTCTTTCCATAAACCACATGGATCCACCAGAGTCATTTGCATGTGTGTTCTTTTCGTTAACCACCACCAGTGTCATTACATGTGTGTTCTTTTCCTAAACCACACGAATCAACAAGTGTCATTGCATGTCTTTCTATGTGTGTTCTTTTCCTAAACCACCACTAGTGTAATTGTATGTGTGTTATTTCCCTAAACCACGACTAGTGTCATTGCATGTGTGTTCTTTTCATAAACCTCTTGGATCCACCAGAGTCATTGCATGTGTGTTCTTTTCATAAACCACAACTATAGTCATTGCATGTTTGTTCTTTTCATAAACCACATGGAACCACAACTAGAGTCATTGCATGTGTGTTCCTTTCATAAACCACCAATAGTGTCATTGCATGTGTGTTCTTTCCATAAACCACATGGATCCACCAGAGTCATTTGCATGTGTGTTCTTTTAAATGACCACCACCAGTGTCTTTGCATGTATGTTCTTTTCATAAACCACATGGATCCACCTGTGTCATTGCATGTGTGTCCTTTTCATGAACCACCACTAGACTCATTGCATGTTTGTTCTTTTCCTAAACCACAACTAGATTCATTGCATGTTTGTTCTTTTCATATACCACGTGGATCCACCAGTATCATTGCATGTGTGTTCTTTTCCTAAACAACCACTAGATTCATTGCATGTGTGTTCTTTACATAAACCACATGGATCCACCAGAGTCAGTTGCATGTGTGTTCTTTTCATTAACCACCACTAGTGTCATTGCATCTGGGTTCCTTTCCTTAACCACATGGATCCACCAGTGTCATTTCATGTCTTTGCATGTGTGTTCTTTTCCTAAACTACCACTAGTGTCATTGCATGTGTGTTCTTTTCCTAACCAACTACTAGTGTCATTGCATGACCACTTGGATCCACCACATTCATTGCATGAGTGTTCTTTTCCTAAACCACCACTAGAGTCATTGCATGTGTGTACTTTTCCTAAACCACAACTAGACTCATTTCATGTTGGTTCTTTTCATAAACCACATGGATCCACCAGTGTCATTGCATGTGTGTTATTTTCCTAAAGCACCACTAGATTCATTGCATGTGTGTTCTTTCCATAAACCACTTGGACCCACCAGAGTCATTTGCATGTGTGTTCTTTTTATTAACCACCACCAGTGTCATTGCACGTGTGTTCCTTTCCTAAACCACACGGATCCACCCGTGTCATTGCATGTCTTTCTATGTGTGTTCTTTTCCTAAACCACCACTACTGTCATTGTATGTGTGTTCTTTTCCTAAACCACCACTAGGGTCAGTGCATGTGTGTTGTTTCATAAACCACAACTATAGTCATTGCATGTTTGTTCTTTTCATAAAACACATGGAACCACAACTAGAGTCATTGCATGTGTGTTCCTTTCATAAACCACCACTAGTGTCATTGCATATTTGTTCTTTTCTTAAACCACAACTAGAGTCATTGCATATTTGTTCTTTTCATAAAACCCATGGATCCACCAATATCATTGCATGTGTGTTCTTTTCCTAAACCACCACTAGATTCATTGCATGTGTGTTCTTTTCATAAACCACAACTATAGTCATTGCATGTTTGTTATTTTCATAAACCACATGGAACCACAACTAAAGTCATTGCATGTATGTTCTTTTCATAAACCACCTCCAGTGTCATTCCATGTGTGATCTTTTCATAAACCAAATGGATCCACCAGAGTCATTTTCATGTGTGTTCTTTTAATTAACCACCACCAATGTGATTGCATGTGTTTTCCTTTCCTAAACCACATGGATCCACTAGTGTCATTGCATGTCTTTGCATAAGTGTTCTTTTCCTAAACTACCACTAGTGTCATTGCATGTGTGTTCTTTTCCTAAACCACCGCTAGTGTCATTGCATGTTTGTTCTTTTCATTACCCACTTGGATCCACCAGATTCATTGCATGTGTGTTCTTTTCATAAATCACAACTATAGTCATTGCATGTTTGTTCTTTTCATAAACCACATGGAACCACAACTAGAGTGATTGCATGTGTGTTATTTTCCTAAAGCACCACTAGATTCATTGCATGTGTGTTCTTTCCATAAACTAAATGGATCCACCAGAGTCATTTGCATGTGTGTTCTTTTCATTAACCACCATCAGTGTCATTGCATGTGTGTTCCTTTCCTAAACCACACGGATCCACCAGTGTCATTGCGTGTCTTTCTATGTGTGTTCTTTTCCTAAACCACCACTAGTGTCATTGTATGTGTGTTATTTCCCTAAACCACCACTAGTGTCATTGCATGTGTGTTCTTTTCCTAACCCACCACTAGTGTCATTGCATGTGTATTCTTTTCATTAACCACTTGGATCCACCATAGTCATTGCATGTGTGTTCTTTTCCTAAACCACCACTAGAGTCATTGCATGTGTGTACTTTTCCTAAACCACAACTAGAATCATTTCATGCTGGTTCTTTTCATAAACCACATGGATCCACCATTGTCATTGCATGTGTGTTATTTTCCTAAAGCACCGCTAGATTCATTGCATGTGTGTTCTTTCCATAAACCACATGGATCCACCAGAGTCATTTGCATGTGTGTTATTTTCGTTAACCACCACCAGTGTCATTGCATGTGTGTTCCTTTCCTAAACCACACGGATCCACAAGTGTCATTGCATGTCTTTCTATGTGTGTGTTTTTGCTAAACCACCACTAGTGTAATTGTATGTGTGTTATTTCCCTAAACCACGACTAGTGTCATTGCATGTGTGTTCTTTTCATAAACCACTTGGATCCACCAGAGTCACTGCATGTGTGTTCTTTTCATAAACCACAGCTATAGTCATTGCATGTTTGTTCTTTTCATAAACCACATGGAACCACAACTAGAGTCATTACATGTGTGTTCCTTTCATAAACCACCACTAGTGTCATTGCATGTGTGTTCTTTCCATAAACCACATGGATCCACCAGAGTCATTTGCATGTGTGTTCTTTTCAATGACCACCACCAGTGTCTTTGTATGTATGTTCTTTTCATAAACCACATGGATCCACCTGTGTCATTGCATATGTGTCATTTTCATAAACCACCACTAGACTCATTGCAGGTTTATTCTTTTCCTATACCACAACTAGAGCGATTGCATGTTTGTTGTTTTCATATACCACATGGATCCACCAGTATCATTGCATGTGTGTTCTTTTCCTAAACCACCACTAGATTCATTGGATGCGTGTTCTTTACATTAACCACATGGATCAACCAGAGTCAGTTGCATGTGTGTTCTTTTCATTAACCACCACCAGTGTCATTGCATGTGTGTTCCTTTCCTAAAGCACATGGATCCACCAGTGTCATTGCATGTCTTTGCATGTGTGTTCTTTTCCTAAACTACCACTAGTGTCATTGCATGTGTGTTCTTTTCCTAACCCACCACTAGTGTCATTGCATATGTGTTCTTTTCATTAACCACTTGGATCCACTAGAGTCATTGCATGTGTGTTCTTTTCCTAAACCACCACTAGAGTCATTACATGTGTGTACTTTTCCGAAACCACAACTAGAGTCATTGCATGTGTGTTCTTTTCATAAACCACAACTATAGTCATTGCATATTTGTTCTTTTCACAAACCACATGGAACCACAAGTAGAGTCATTTCTTGTGTGTTCCTTTCATAAACCACCACTAGTGTCATTTCATGTTTGTTCTTTTCCTAAACCACAACGAGAGTCATAGCATGTTTGTTCGTTTCATAAACCACATGGATCCAACAGTATCATTGCATGTGTGTTCTTTTCCTAAACCACCACTAGATTCATTGCATCTGTGTTCTTTCCATAAACCACATGGATCCACCAGAGTCATTTGCATGTGTGTTCTTTTCACTAACCACCACTAGTGTCATTGCATGTGTGTTCCTTTCCTAAACCACATGGATCCACCAGTGTCATTGCATGTCTTTGCATATGTGTTCTTTTCCTAAACTACCACTAGTGTCATTGCATGTGTGTTCTTTTCCTAAACCAACACTAGTGTCATTGCATGTGTGTTCTTTTCATTAACCACTTGGATCCACCAGAGTCATTGCATGTGTGTTCTTTTCATAAACCACAACTATAGTCATTGCATGTTTGTTCTTTTCATAAACCACATGGAACCACAACTAGAGTAGTTGCATCTGTGTTCTTTTCATAAACCACCACCAGTGTCATGCCATGTGTGTGCTTTCCATAAACCACATGGATCCACCAGAGTCATTTGCATGTGTATTCTTTTCATTAACCACCACCAGTGCCATTTCATGTGTTCCTAAACCACATGGATCCACCAGTGTCGTTGCATGTCTTTCTATGTGTGTTATTTTCCTAAACCACAACTAGCGTAATTGTATGTGTGTTCTTTTCCTAAACCACCAGTAGTGTCACTGCATGTGTGTTCTTTTCATAAACCACATGGATCCACCAGAGTCATTGCATGTGTGTTCTTTTCATAAACCACAACTATAGTCACTACGTGTTTGTTCTTTTCATAAACCACATGGAACCACAACTAGAGTAATTGCATGTGTGTTCCTTTCATAAACCACCACTAGTGTCATTGCATGTGTGTTCTTTCCATAAACAACATGGATTCACCAGAGTCATTTGCATGTGTGTTCTTTTCAATGACCACCACCAGTGTCTTTGCATGTATGTTCTTTTCATAAACCACATGGATCCACCAGTGTCATTGCATGTGTGTCCTTTTCATAAACCACCACTAGACTCATTGCATGTTCGTTCTTTTCCTAAACCACAACTAGAGTCATTGCATGTTTGTTCTTTTCATATACCACATGGATCCACCAGTATCATTGCATGTGTGTTCTTTTCCCAAACCACCACTAGATTCATTCCATGCGTGTTCTTTACATTAACCACATGGATCCACCAGAGTCAGTTGCATGTGTGTTCTTTTCATTAACCACCACCAGTGTCATTGCATGTGTGTTCCTTTCCTAAACCACATGGATCCACCAGTGTCATTTCATGTCTTTGCATGTGTGTTCATTTCCTAAACTACCACTAGTGTCATTGCATGTGTGTTCTTTTCCTAACCCACCACTAGTGTCATTGCATGTGTGTACTTTTCATTAACCACTTGGATCCACCAGAGTCATTGCATGTGTGTTCTTTTCCTAAACCACCACTAGAGTCATTGCATGTGTGTAATTTTCCTAAACCACAACTAGAGTCATTTCATGCTTGTTCTTTTCATAAACCACATGGATCCACCAGTGTCATTGCATGTGTGTTCTTTTCCTAAAGCACCACTAGATTCATTGCATGTGTGTTCTTTCCATAAACCACATGGATCCACCAGAGTCATTTGCATGTGTGTTCTTTTCGTTAACCACCACCAGTGTCATTGCATGTGTGTTCTTTTCCTAAACCACACGAATCAACAAGTGTCATTGCATGTCTTTCTATGTGTGTTCTTTTCCTAAACCACCACTATTGTAATTTTATGTGTGTTACTTCCCTAAACCACGACTAGTGTCATTGCATGTGTGTTCTTTTCATAAACCTCTTGGATCCACCAGAGTCATTGCATGTGTGTTCTTTTCATAAACCACAACTATAGTCATTGCATGTTTGTTCTTTTCATAAACCACATGGAACCACAACTAGAGTCATTGCATGTGTGTTCCTTTCATAAACCACCAATAGTGTCATTGCATGTGTGTTATTTCCATAAACCACATGGATCCACCAGAGTCATTTGCATGTGTGTTCTTTTAAATGACCACCACCAGTGTCTTTGCATGTATGTTCTTTTCATAAACCACATGGATCCACCTGTGTCATTGCATGTGTGTCCTTTTCATGAACCACCACTAGACTCATTGCATGTTTGTTCTTTTCCTAAACCACAACTAGATTCATTGCATGTTTGTTCTTTTCATATACCACATGGATCCACCAGTATCATTGCATGTGTGTTCTTTTCCTAAACCACCACTAGATTCATTGCATGTGTGTTCTTTACATAAACCACATGGATCCACCAGAGTCAGTTGCATGTGTGTTCTTTTCATTAACCACCACTAGTGTCATTGCATCTGGGTTCCTTTCCTTAACCACATGGATCCACCAGTGTCATTTCATGTCTTTGCATGTGTGTTCTTTTCCTAAACTACCACTAGTGTCATTGCATGTGTGTTCTTTTCCTAACCTACTACTCGTGTCATTGCATGACCACTTGGATCCACCAGATTCATTGCATGAGTGTTCTTTTCCTAAACCACCACTAGAGTCATTGCATGTGTGTACTTTTCCTAAACCACAACTAGACTCATTTCATGTTGGTTCTTTTCATAAACCACATGGATCCACCAGTGTCATTGCATGTGTGTTATTTTCCTAAAGCACCACTAGATTCATTGCATGTGTGTTCTTTCCATAAACCACTTGGACCCACCAGAGTCATTTGCATGTGTGTTCTTTTTATTAACCACCACCAGTGTCATTGCACATGTGTTCCTTTCCTAAACCACACGGATCCACCCGTGTCATTGCATGTCTTTCTATGTGTGTTCTTTTCCTAAACCACCACTACTGTCATTGTATGTGTGTTCTTTTCCTAAACCACCACTAGGGTCAGTGCATGTGTGTTGTTTCATAAACCACAACTATAGTCATTGCATGTTTGTTCTTTTCATAAACCACATGGAACCACAACTAGAGTCATTGCATGTGTGTTCCTTTCATAAACCACCACTAGTGTCATTGCATCTTTGTTCTTTTCTTAAACCATAACTAGAGTCATTGCATATTTGTTCTTTTCATAAAACCCATGGATCCACCAATATCATTGCATGTGTGTTCTTTTAATAAACCACCACTAGATTCATTGCATGTGTGTTCTTTTCATAAACCACAACTATTGTCATTGCATGTTTGTTCTTTTCATAAACCACATGGAACCACAACTAAAGTCATTGCATGTGTGTTCTTTTCATAAACCACCTCCAGTGTCATTCCATGTGTGATCTTTTCATAAACCAAATGGATCCACCAGAGTCATTTTCATGTGTGTTCTTTTAATTAACCACCACCAATGTGATTGCATGTGTTTTCCTTTCCTAAACCACATGGATCCACTAGTGTCATTGCATGTCTTTGCATAAGTGTTCTTTTCCTAAACTACCACTAGTGTCATTGCATGTGTATTCTTTTCCTAAACCACCACTAGTGTCATTGCATGTTTGTTCTTTTCATTACCCACTTGGATCCACCAGAGTCATTGCATGTGTGTTCTTTTCATAAATCACAACTATAGTCATTGCATGTTTGTTCTTTTCATAAACCACATGGAACCACAACTAGAGTGATTGCATGTGTGTTATTTTCCTAAAGCACCACTAGATTCATTGCATGTGTGTTCTTTCCATAAACTAAATGGATCCACCAGAGTCATTTGCATGTGTGTTCTTTTCATTAACCACCATCAGTGTCATTGCATGTGTGTTCCTTTCCTAAACCACACGGATCCACCAGTGTCATTGCGTGTCTTTCTATGTGTGTTCTTTTCCTAAACCACCACTAGTGTCATTGTATGTGTGTTATTTCCCTAAACCACCACTAGTGTCATTGCATGTGTGTTCTTTTCCTAACCCACCACTAGTGTCATTGCATGTGTATTATTTTGATTAACCACTTGGATCCACCATAGTAATTGCATGTGTGTTCTTTTCCTAAACCACCACTAGAGTCATTGCATGTGTGTACTTTTCCTAAACCACAACTAGAATCATTTCATGCTGGTTCTTTTCATAAACCATATGGATCCACATTGTCATTGCATGTGTGTTATTTTCCTAAAGCACCACTAGATTCATTGCATGTGTGTTCTTTCCATAAACCACATGGATCCACCAGAGTCATTTGCATGTGTGTTCTTTTCGTTAACCACCACCAGTGTCATTGCATGTGTGTTCCTTTCCTAAACCACACGGATCCACAAGTGTCATTGCATGTCTTTCTATGTGTGTTTTTTGCTAAACCACCACTAGTGTAATTGTATGTGTGTTATTTCCCTAAACCATGACTAGTACATTGCATGTGTGTTCTTTTCATAAACCACTTGGATCCACCAGAGTCACTGCATGTGTGTTCTTTTCATAAACCACAGCTATAGTCATTGCATGTTTGTTCTTTTCATAAACCACATGGAACCACAACTAGAGTCATTACATGTGTGTTCCTTTCATAAACCACCACTAGTGTCATTGCATGTGTGTTCTTTCCATAAACCACATGGATCCACCAGAGTCATTTGCATGTGTGTTCTTTTCAATGACCACCACCAGTGTCTTTGTATGTATGTTCTTTTCATAAACCACATGGATCCACCTGTGTCATTGCATATGTGTCATTTTCATAAACCACCACTAGACTCATTGCAGGTTTATTCTTTTCCTATACCACAACTAGAGTCATTGCATGTTTGTTGTTTTCATATACCTCATGGATCCACCAGTATCATTGCATGTGTGTTCTTTTCCTAAACCACCACTAGATTCATTGGATGCGTGTTCTTTACATTAACCACATGGATCAACCAGAGTCAGTTGCATGTGTGTTCTTTTCATTAACCACCACCAGTGTCATTGCTTGTGTGTTCCTTTCCTAAAGCACATGGATCCACCAGTGTCATTGCATGTCTTTGCATGTGTGTTCTTTTCCTAAACTACCACTAGTGTCATTGCATGTGTGTTCTTTTCCTAACCCACCACTAGTGTCATTGCATATGTGTTCTTTTCATTAACCACTTGGATCCACCAGAGTCATTTCATGTGTGTTCTTTTCCTAAACCACCACTAGAGTCATTGCATGTGTGTACTTTTCCTAAACCACAACTAGAGTCATTTCATGCTTGTTCTTTTCATAAACCACATGGATCCACCAGAGTTATTTCCCTAAACCACCACTAGTGTCATGGCATGTGTGCTCTTTTCATAAACCACTTGGATCCACCAGTCGTTGCATGTGTGTTCTTTTCATAAACCACATCTATAGTCATTGCATGTTTGTTCTTTTCATAAACCACATGCAACCACAACTAGAGTCATTGCATGTGTGTTCCTTTCATAAACCACCACTAGTGTCATTGCATGTGTGTTCTTTCCATAAACCACATGGATCCACCAGAGTCATTTGCATGTGTGTTCTTTTCAATGACCACCAGTGTCTTTGCATGTATGTTCTTTTCATAAACCACATGGATCCACGAGTGTCATTGCATGTGTGTCCTTTTCATAAACCACCACTGGACTCATTAGATGTTTGTTCTTTTCCTAAACCACAACTAGAGTCATTGCATGTTTGTTCTTTTCATATACCACATGGATCCACCAATATCATTGCATGTGTGTTCTTTTCCTAAACCACCACTAGATTCATTGCATGTGTGTTCTTTACATTAACCACATGGATCCACCAGAGTCAGTTGCATGTGTGTTCTTTTCATTAACCACCACCAGTGTCATTACATGTGTGTTCCTTTCCTAAACCACATGGATCCACTAGTGTCATTGCATGTCTTTGCATGTGTGTTCTTTTCCTAAACTACCAGTAGTGTCATTGCTTGTGTGTTCTTTTCCTAACCCACAACTAGTGTCATTGCATGTGTGTTCTTTTCATTAACCACTTGGATCCACCAGAGTCATTGCATGTGTGTTCTTTTCCTAAACCACCACTAGAGTCATTGCATGTGTACTTTTCATTAACCAGCACTAGTGGATGTGTGTTCTTTCCATAAACCACATGGATCCACCAGTGTCATTGCATGTCTTTGCATATGTGTTCTTTTCCTAAACTAGCACTAGTGTCATTGCATGTGTGTTCTTTTCCTAAACCACCACTAGTGTCATTGCATGTGTGTTCTTTTCATTAACCACTTGGATCCACCAGAGTCATTGCATGTGTGTTCTTTTCATAAACCACAACTATAGTCATTGCATATTTGTTCTTTTCATAAACCACATGGAACCACAACTAGAGTCATTGCATGTGTATTCTTTTCATAAACCACCACCAGTGTCATGCCATGTGTGTTCTTTCCATAAACCACATGGATCCACCAGAGTCATTTGCATGTGTGTTCTTTTCATTAACCACCACTAGTGCCATTGCCATGTGTGTTCTTTTCATTAACCACCAGTGTCATGCCATGTGTGTTCTTTTCATTAACCACCACCAGTGCCATTGCCATGTGTGTTCTTTTCATTAACCACCAGTGTCATGCAATGTGTGTTCTTTTCATTAACCACCACTAGTGCCATTGCATGTGTGTTCCTTTCCTAAACGACACGGATCCACCAGTGTCATTGAATGCCTTTCTATGTGTGTTCTCTTCCTAAACCACCACTAGTGTAATTTTATGTGTGTTCTTTTCCTAAACCACCACTAGTGTCACTGCATGTGTGTTCTTTTCATAAACCACTTGGATCCACCAAAGTCATTGCATGTGTGTTCTTTTCATAAACCACAACTATACTCATTGCATGTTTGTTCTTTTTATAAACCACAACTAGAGTCATTGCTTGTTTGTTCTTTTCATATACACATGGATCCACAAGTATCATTACATGTTTGTTCTTTACATTAACCACATGGATCCACCAGAGTCAGTTGCATGTGTGTTCTTTTCATTAACCACCACTAGTGTCAATGCATGTGTGTTCCTTTTCTAAACCACATGGATCCACCAGTGTCATTGCATGTCTTTGCATGTGTGTTCTTTTCCTAAACTACCACTAGTGTCATTGCATGTGTGTTCTTTTCCTAACCCACCACTAGTGTCATTGCATGTGTGTTCTTTTCATTAACCACTTGGATCCACCAGAGTCATTGCATGTGTGTTCTTTTCCTAAACCACCACTAGAGTCATTGCATGTGTGTACTTTTCCTAAACCACAACTAGAATCATTTCATGTTGGTTCTTTTCATAAACCACATGGATCCACCAGTGTCATGGCATGTGTGTTCTTTTCCTAAAGCACAACTAGATTCATTGCATGTGTGTTCTTTCCATAAACCACCTGGATCCACCAGAGTCATTTGCATGTGTGTTCTTTTCATTAACCACCACTAGTGTCATTGCATGTGTGTTACTTTCCTAAACCACACGGACCCACTAGTGTCATTGCATGTCTTTCTATGTGTGTTCTTTTCCTAAACCACCACTAGTGTCATTGTATGTGTGTTATTTCCCTACACCACCACTAGTGTCATTGCATGTGTGTTTTTTTCATTAACAACTTGGATCCACCAGAGTCATTGCATGTGTGTTCTTTTCATAAACCACAACTATAGTCATTGCATGTTTGTTCTTTTCATAAACCACATGGAACCACAACTAGAGTCATTGCATGTGTGTTCCTGTCATAAACCACCACTAGTGTCATTGCAAGTGTGTTCTTTCCATAACCACATGGATCCACCAGAGTCATTTGCATGTGTGTTCTTTTCAATGACCACCAGTGTCTTTGCATTTATCTTCTTTTCATAAACCACATGGATCCACCAGTGTCATTGCATGTGTGTCCTTTT
This sequence comes from Avena insularis, assembly GCA_023614405.1. Taxonomy (NCBI): domain Eukaryota; kingdom Viridiplantae; phylum Streptophyta; class Magnoliopsida; order Poales; family Poaceae; genus Avena; species Avena insularis. The sequence continues at coordinate 379,641,243 of CM042688.1, forward strand.
CATAAACCACCACTAGACTCATTGCATGTTTGTCCTTTTCCTAAACCACAACTAGAGTCATTGCATGTTTGTTCTTGTCATATACCACATGGATCCAACAGTATCATTGCATGTGTGTTCTTTTCCTAAACCACCACTAGATCCAACAGTATCATTCCAGCTGCAGTTCCGGGTGGTGTGCGTAGCCGGCTTGAAGGGACCGCTATGCCACTTGCAGGAGCCGTCAAACATTTGGTCGAAGGTGAGTCGCGGCTTCTGCCTTCTTGCATCGTTAGCCGGTGCGTCGGGCGCGCCCTCCACAGTATTGACCTGCCGCGCGTGGTAGAGAGGCTTCTGCTATCCGGCTTGGCAGTCCCCATAGAACCGGTTGTCATTCTCGTGGTGCCTGGAGGATCCGACTTCTCCAGACGGATTGCTCCGACAGTCGCGGGACAACTCCAACAGAGTCGGATGCCCGTTAGCACTCACTCGGAGGGGTTTCTTCATCTTGGTGTCTGCTGTGGCATACTGGTCCGCAACCATCATGAGCTCCTCCATGGTTTTCGGCACGTCATACAGTAGCCAGTGGCGAAGCATGGTGCCTTCTCATCACGCCTCGACGAAGAAACTGTTTGCCTGGCTCTCAGGATGCCCTCGCAGGTGTTGTGCAGCTCCGTCCACCTGGCGAGGTACTCGCGGTGTTGTGGACGAACACCTTCTCAAAATTTGTCCAGGCGTTGATGCTGTTGGGCGCGAGGCTATTGAGCCATGTCCTTGATGACCCGGTTAGCGTGAGGGGGATGTAGCGCACAGTTGTGCGCTTGTTCCCATGGGTGATGCCGACTGCATGTGTGTTCTTTTCACAAACCACATCTGGAGCCACTAGAGTCATTGCATGTGCGTTCTTATACTAAAACCAGCACTAGAATCATAGCATGTATGTTCTTTCCACAAACCACACATGGATCAACCAGTGTCATTGCATGTGTGTTCTTTCCACAAACCACATATGGATACACCAGTGGTCATTGCATGTGTGTTCTTTCCACAAACCACATATGGATTAACCAGTGGTCATTGCATGTGTGTTCTGATACTAAAACCAGTACTAGAGTCATTGCATGTGTGTTCGTTTCACAAACCACATACGGATCCACTAGTGTCATTGCATGTGTGTTCTTTCCACAAACCACTTATGGATCCACCAGTGTTCATTGTATGTGTGTTCTTTCCACAAACCACACATGGACCCCCCTGACTCATTGCATGTGTGTTCTTTTCACAAACCACATATGGACCCACTTGAGTCATTGGATGTGTGTTCTTTCCACAAACCACATATGGACCCACTGGAGTCATTGCAAGTGTGTTCTTTTCACAAACCACATATGGATCAACCAATGGCATTGCATGTGTGTTCTTTTCACAAATCACATATGGATCCACCAATGTTCAGTACATGTGTGTTCTTTCCACAAACCACTTATGGATCCACCAGTCTTCATTGCATGTGTGTTCTTTTCCACAAACCACTTATGGATCCACTAGAGTCATTGCATGTGTGTTCTTTTCACAAACCACATATGGACCGACTAGAGTCATTGCATGTGTGTTCTTATACTAAAAACAGCACTGGAGTCATTACATGTGTGTTGTTTCCACAAACCACATATGGATCAACTAGTGGTCATTGCATGTGTGTCCTTTCCACAAACCACACATGGATCAACTAGTGTCATTGCATGTGTGTTCTTTCCACAAACCACATATGGATGAACCAGTGGTCATTGCATGTGTGTTCTTTTCCACAAACCACATATGGATCCACTAGAGTCATTGCATGTGTGATCTTTCCACAAACCACACATGGATTAACCAATGGCATTGCATGCGTGTTCTTTCCACAAACCACACATGGATCAACAAATGGCATTGCATGTGTATTCTTTTCACAAACCACACATGGATCAACTAATGGCATTGCATGTGTGTTCATTCCACAAACCACACATGGATCCACCAGAGTTATTACATGTGTGTTCTTTCCAGAAACCACATATGGATCAACCAGTGTCATTGCATGTGTGTTCTTTCCACACACCACCTATGGATCAACCAATGTCATTGCATGTGTGTTCCTGTCATGAACCACACATCGATCAACCAATGTCATTGCATGTGTGTTCCTGTCAAGAACCACATATGGATCCACCAGTGTTCATTGCATGTGCGTTCTTGTCATGAACCACACATGGATCAACCAATGGTTATTGCATGTGTCTTCTTTCCGCATACCACATATGGATCCACTAGAGTCATTGCACGTGTGTTCATTTCACAAACCACATATGGACCCAGTAGAGTCATTGCATGTGTGTTCTTATACTAAAACTAGTACTAGAGTCATTGCATGTGTGTTCTTTTCACAAACCACATATGGATCTACCAGTGTCATTGCATGTGTGTTCTTTCCACAAACCACTTATGGATCCACTAGTGTTCATTTCATGTGTGTTCTTTTCCACAAACCACATATGGATCCACTAGAGTCATTGCATGTGTGTTCTTTTCACAAACCACATATGGATCAACTAGTGCTCATTGCATGTGTGTTCTTTGCACAAACCACATATGGATCAACCAGTGGTCATTGCATGTGTGTTCTTTTCCACAAACCACATATGGATCCACTAGAGTTATTGCATGTGTGTTCTTTCCACAAACCACACATCGATTAACCAATGGCATTGCATGTGTGTTGTTTTCACAAACCACATATGGATCAACCAATGGCATTGCATGTGTGTTCTTTTCATAAATCACATATGGATCCATCAGTGTTCACCGCATGTGTGTTCTTTCCACAAACCACTTATGGATCCACCAGTGTTCATGGCATGTGTGTTCTTTTCCGCAAACCACATATGGATCCACTAGAGTCATTGCATGTGTGTTCTTTTCACAGACCACACATGAACCCACTAGAGTCATTGCATGTGTGTTCTTATACTAAAACCAGCACTAGATTCATTGCATGTGTGTTCTTTTCACAAACCACATATGGATACACCAGTGGTCATTGCATGTGTGTTCTTTCCACAAACCACATATGGATCAACCAGTGGTCATTGCATGTGTGTTCTTATACTAAAACCAGCACTAGAGTCATTTCATGTGTGTTCTTTTCACAAACCACATATGGATCCACTAGTGTCATTGCATGTGTGTTCTTTCCAAAAACCACACATGGATCCACCAGTGTTCATTGTATGTGTGTTCTTTCCACAAACCACACATGGACCCCCCTGAGTCATTGCATGTGTGTTCTTTTCACAAACCACGTATGGACCCACTTGACTCATTGGATGTGCGTTCTTTCCACAAACCACATATGGACCCACTGGAGTCATTACATGTGTGTTCTTTTCACAAACCACATATGGATCAACCAATGGCATTGCATGTGTGTTCTTTTCACAAACCACATATGGATCAACCAATGGCATTGCATGTGTGTTCTTTTCACAAATCACATATGGATCCACCAGTGTTCACCACATGTGTGTTCTTTCCACAAACCACTTATGGATCCACAAGTGTTCATTGCATGTGTGTTCTTTTTCACAAACCACTTATGGATCCACTAGAGTCATTGCATGTGTGTTCTTTTCACAAACCACATAAGGACCGACTAGAGTCATTGCATGTGTGTTCTTATACTAAAACCAACACTGGATTCATTGCATGTGTGTTGTTTCCACAAACCACATATGGATCAACTAGTGGTCATTTCATGTGTGTTCTTTCCACAAACCACACATGGATCAACTAGTGTCATTGCATGTGTGTTCTTTCCACAAACCACATATGGATCAACCAGTGGTCATTGCATGTGTGTTCTTTTCCACAAACCACATATGGATCCACTAGAGTCGTTGCATGTGCGATCTTTCCACAAACCACACATGGATTAACCAATGGCATTGCATGTGTGTTCTTTCCAGAAACCACAAATGGATCAACAAATGGCATTGCATGTGTATTCTTTTCACAAACCACACATGGATCAACCAATGGCATTGCATGTGTGTTCATTCCACAAACCACACATGGATCCACCAGAGTTATTACATGTGTGTTCTTTCCACAAACAACATATGGATCAACCAGGGTCATTGCATGTGTGTTCTTTCCACAGACCACCTATGGATCAACCAATGTCATTGCATATGTGTTCCTATCATGAACCACACATCGATCAACCAATGTCATTGCATGTGTGTTCCTGTCAAGAACCACATATCGATCCACCAGTGTTCATTGCATGTGTGTTCCTGTCATGAACCACAGATGGATCAACCAGTGGTTATTGCATGTGTCTTCTTTCCGCACACCACATATGGATCCACTAGAGTCATTGCAAGTGTGTTCTTTTCACAAACCACATATGGACCCAGTAGAGTCATTGCATGTGTGTTCTTATACTAAAACCAGCACTAGAGTCATTGCATGTGTGTTCTTATACTAAAACCAGCACTAGAGTCATTGCATGTGTGTTCTTTTCACAAACCACATATGGATCTACCAGTGTCATTGCATGTGTGTTCTTTCCACAAACCACTTATGGATCCATCAGTGTTCATTCCATGTGTGTTCTTTTCCACAAACCACATATGGATCCACTAGAGTCATTGCATGTGTGTTCTTTTCACAAACCACATATGGACCCACTAGAGTCATTGAATGTGTGTTCTTTCCACAAACCACACATGGATCAACCAGTGTCATTGCATGTGTGTTCTTTCCAAAAACCACATATGGATCAACCAGTGGTCATTGCATGTGTGTTCTTTTCCACAAACCACATATGGATCCACTAGAGTTATTGCATGTGTGTTCTTTCCACAAACCACACATGGATTAACCAATGGCATTGCATGTGTGTTGTTTTCACAAACCACATATGGATCAACCAATGGCATTGCATGTGTGTTCTTTTCATAAATCACATATGGATCCATCAGTGTTCACCGCATGTGTGTTCTTTCCACAAACCACTTATGGATCCACCAGTGTTCATTGCATGTGTGTTCTTTTCCGCAAACCACATATGGATCCACTGGAGTCATTGCATGTGTGCTCTTTTCACAAACCACACATGGACCCACTAGAGTCATTGCATGTGTGTTCTTATACTAAAACCAGCACTAGATTCATTGCATGTGTGTTCTTTTCACAAACCACATATGGATACACCAGTGGTCATTGCATGTGTGTTCTTTCCACAAACCACATATGGATCAACCAGTGGTCATTGCATGTGTGTTCTTATACTAAAACCAGCACTAGAGTCATTTCATGTGTGTTCTTTTCACAAACCACATATGGATCCACTAGTGTCATTGCATGTGTGTTCTTTCCAAAAACCACACATGGATCCACCAGTGTTCATTGTATGTGTGTTCTTTCCACAAACCACACATGGACCCCCCTGAGTCATTGCATGTGTGTTCTTTTCACAAACCACATATGGACCCACTTGAGTCATTGGATGTGCGTTCTTTCCACAAACCACATATGGACCCACTAGAGTCATTACATGTGTGTTCTTTTCACAAACCACATATGGATCAACCAATGGCATTGCATGTGTGTTCTTTTCACAAATCACATATGGATCCACCAGTGTTCACCACATGTGTGTTCTTTCCACAAACCACTTATGGATCCACAAGTGTTCATTGCATGTGTGTTCTTTTTCACAAACCACTTATGGATCCACTAGAGTCATTGCATGTGTGTTCTTTTCACAAACCACATAAGGACCGACTAGAGTCATTGCATGTGTGTTCTTATACTAAAACCAACACTGGATTCATTGCATGTGTGTTGTTTCCACAAACCACATATGGATCAACTAGTGGTCATTTCATGTGTGTTCTTTCCACAAACCACACATGGATCAACTAGTGTCATTGCATGTGTGTTCTTTCCACAAACCACATATGGATCAACCAGTGGTCATTGCATGTGTGTTCTTTTCCACAAACCACATATGGATCCACTAGAGTCATTGCATGTGCGATCTTTCCACAAACCACACATGGATTAACCAATGGCATTGCATGTGTGTTCTTTCCAGAAACCACAAATGGATCAACAAATGGCATTGCATGTGTATTCTTTTCACAAACCACACATGGATCAACCAATGGCATTGCATGTGTGTTCATTCCACAAACCACACATGGATCCACCAGAGTTATTACATGTGTGTTCTTTCCACAAACAACATATGGATCAACCAGTGTCATTGCATGTGTGTTCTTTCCACATACCACCTATGGATCAACCAATGTCATTGCATGTGTGTTCCTATCATGAACCACACATCGATCAACCAATGTCATTGCATGTGTGTTCCTGTCAAGAACCACATATCGATCCACCAGTGTTCATTGCATGTGTGTTCCTGTCATGAACCACAGATGGATCAACCAGTGGTTATTGCATGTGTCTTCTTTCCGCAGACCACATATGGATCCACTAGAGTCATTGCAAGTGTGTTCTTTTCACAAACCACATATGGACCCAGTAGAGTCATTGCATGTGTGTTCTTATACTAAAACCAGCACTAGAGTCATTGCATGTGTGTTCTTATACTAAAACCAGCACTAGAGTCATTGCATGTGTGTTATTTTCACAAACCACATATGGATCTACCACTGTCATTGCATGTGTGTTCTTTCCACAAACCACTTATGGATCCATCAGTGTTCATTCCATGTGTGTTCTTTTCCACAAACCACATATGGATCCACTAGAGTCATTGCATGTGTGTTCTTTTCACAAACCACATATGGTCCCACTAGAGTCATTGAATGTGTGTTCTTTCCACAAACCACACATGGATCAACCAGTGTCATTGCATGTGTGTTATTTCCAGAAACCACACATGGATCAACTAGTGTCATTGCATGTGTGTTCTTTCCACAAACCACATATGGATCAACCAGTGGTCATTGCATGTGTGTTCTTTTCCACAAACCACATATGGATCCACTAGAGTTATTGCATGTGTGTTCTTTCCACAAACCACACATGGATTAACCAATGGCATTGCATGTGTGTTGTTTTCACAAACCACATATGGATCAACCAATGGCATTGCATGTGTGTTCTTTTCATAAATCACATATGGATCCATCAGTGTTCACCGCATGTGTGTTCTTTCCACAAACCACTTATGGATCCACCAGTGTTCATTGCATGTGTGTTCTTTTCCGCAAACCACATATGGATCCACTGGAGTCATTGCATGTGTGCTCTTTTCACAAACCACACATGGACCCACTAGAGTCATTGCATGTGTGTTCTTATACTAAAACCAGCACTAGATTCATTGCATGTGTGTTCTTTTCACAAACCACATATGGATACACCAGTGGTGATTGCATGTGTGTTCTTTCCACAAACCACATATGGATCAACTAGTGGTCATTGCATGTGTGTTCTTATACTAAAACCAGCACTAGAGTCATTGCATGTGTGTTCTTTTCACAAACCACATATGGAAACACTAGTGTCATTGCATGTGTGTTCTTTCCACAAACCACACATGGATCCACCAGTGTTCATTGTATGTGTGTTCTTTCCACACACCACACATGGACCCCCTGAGTCATTGCATGTGTGTTCTTTTCACAAACAACATATGGACCCACTTGAGTCATTGGATGTGCGTTCTTTCCACAAACCACATATGGACCCACTGGAGTCATTGCATGTGTGTTATTTTCACAAACCACATATGGATCAACCAATGGCATTGCATGTGTGTTCTTTTCACAAATCACATATGGATCGACCAGTGTTCACTACATGTGTGTTCTTTCCACAAACCACTTATGGATCCACCAGTGTTCATTGCATGTGTGTTCTTTTTCAAAAACCACTTATGGATCCACTAGAGTCATTGCATGTGTGTTCTTTTCACAAACCACATAAGGACCGACTAGAGTCATTGCATGTGTGTTCTTATACTAAAACCAGCACTGGAGTCATTGCATGTATGTTGTTTCCACAAACCATATATGGATCAACTAGTGGTCATTGCATGTGTGTTCTTTCCACAAACCACACATGGATCAACTACTGTCATTGCATGTGTGTTCTTTCCAGAAACCACATATGGATCAACCAGTGGTCATTGCATGTGTGTTCTTTTCCACAAACAACATATGGATCCACTAGAGTCATTGCATGTGTGATCTTTGCACAAACCACACATGGATTAACCAATGGCATTGCATGTGTGTTCTTTCCGCAAACCACACATGGATCAACAAATGACATTGCATGTGTATTCTTTTCACAAACCACACATGGATCAACCAATGGCATTGCATGTGTGTTCATTCCACAAACCACACATGGATCCACCAGAGTTATTACATGTGTGTTCTTTCCACAAACCACATATGGATCAACCAGTGTCATTGCATGTGTGTTCTTTCCACACACCACCTATGGATCAACCAATGTCATTGCATGTGTGTTCCTGTCATGAACCACACATCGATCAACCAATGTCATTGCATGTGTGTTCCTGTCAAGAACCACATATGGATCCACCAGTGTTCATTGCATGTGTGTTCCTGTCATGAACCACACATGGATCAACCAGTGGTTATTGCATGTGTCTTCTTTCCGCGGACCACATATGTATCCACTAGAGTCATTGCACGTGTGTTCATTTCACAAACCACATATGGACCCAGTAGAGTCATTGCATGTGTGTTCTTATACTAAAACCAGCACTAGAGTCATTGCATGTGTGTTCTTTTCACAAACCACATATGGATCTACCAGTGTCATTGCATGTGTGTTCTTTCCACAAACCACTTATGGATCCATCAGTGTTCATTCCATGTGTGTTCTTTTCCACAAACCACATATGGATCCACTAGAGTCATTGCATGTGTGTTTTTTTCACAAACCACATATGGACCCACTAGAGTCATTGCATGTGTGTTCTTTCCACAAACCACACATGGATCAACCAGTGTCATTGCATGTGTGTTCTTTCCACAAACCACATATGGATCAACCAGTGGTCATTGCATGTGTGTTCTTTTCCACAAACCACATATGGATCCACTAGAGTTATTGGATGTGTGTTCTTTCCACAAACCACACATGGATTAACCAATGGCATTGCATCTGTGTTGTTTTCACAAACCACATATGGATCAACCAATGGCATTGCATGTGTGTTCTTTTCACAAATCACATATGGATCCATCAGTGTTCACCGCATGTGTGTTCTTTCCACAAAGCACTTATGGATCCACCAGTGTTCATTGCATGTGTGTTCTTTTCCGCAAACCACATATGGATCCACTAGAGTCATTGCATGTGTGTTCTTTTCACAAACCACACATGGACCCACTAGAGTCATTGCATGTGTGTTCATATACTAAAACCAGCACTAGATTCATTGGATGTGTGTTCTTTTCACAAACCACATATGGATCCACCCGTGTCATTGCATGTGTGTTCTTGCCACGAACCACATATGGATCCACCAGTGTCCATTCCATGTGTGTTCTTTCCACAAACCACACAAGGATCCCCAGAGTCATTGCATGTCTCTTCTTTTCACAAACCACATATGGACCCACTCGAGTCAATGCATGTGTGTTCCTGTCATGAACCACACATGGATCAACCAGTGGTTATTGCATGTGTGTTCTTTCCAGAAACCACATATGGATCAACCAGTGGTCATTGCATGTGTGTTCTTTTCCACAAACCACATATGGATCCACTAGAGTCATTGCATGTGTGATCTTTGCACAAACCACACATGGATTAACCAATGGCATTGCATGTGTGTTCTTTCCACAAACCACATGGATCAACAAATGACATTGCATGTGTATTCTTTTCACAAACCACACATGGATCAACCAATGGCATTGCATGTGTGTTCATTCCACAAACCACACATGGATCCACCAGAGTTATTACATGTGTGTTCTTTCCACAAACCACATATGGATCAACCAGTGTCATTGCATGTGTGTTCTTTCCACACACCACCTATGGATCAACCAATGTCATTGCATGTGTGTTCCTGTCATGAACCACACATCGATGAACCAATGTCATTGCATGTGTGTTCCTGTCAAGAACCACATATGGATCCACCAGTATTCATTGCATGTGTGTTCCTGTCATGAACCACACATGGATCAACCAGTGGTTATTGCATGTGTCTTCTTTCCGCAGACCACATATGGATCCACTAGAGTCATTGCACGTGTGTTCATTTCACAAACCACATATGGACCTAGTAGAGTCATTGCATGTGTGTTCTTATACTAAAACCAGCACTGGAGTCATTGCATGTGTGTTCTTTTAACAAACCACATATGGATCTACCAGTGTCATTGCATGTGTGTTCTTTCCACAAACCACTTATGGATCCACTAGTGTTCATTTCATGTGTGTTCTTTTCCACAAACCACATATGGATCCACTAGAGTCATTGCATGTGTGTTTTTTTCACAAACCACATATGGACCCACTAGAGTCATTGCATGTGTGTTCATATACTAAAACCAGCACTAGATTCATTGCATGTGTGTTCCTTTCACAAACCACATATGGATCCACCCGTGTCATTGCATGTGTGTTCTTGCCACAAACCACATATGGATCCACCAGTGTCCATTCCATGTGTGTTCTTTCCACAAACCACACAAGGATCCCCAGAGTCATTGCATGTCTCTTCTTTTCACAAACCACATATGGACCCACTCGAGTCAATGCATGTGTGTTCCTGTCATGAACCACACATGGATCAACCAGTGGTTATTGCATGTGTGTTCTTTCCAGAAACCACATATGGATCAACCAGTGGTCATTGCATGTGTGTTCTTTTCCACAAACCACATATGGATCCACTAGAGTCATTGCATGTGTGATCTTTGCACAAACCACACATGGATTAACCAATGGCATTGCATGTGTGTTCTTTCCACAAACCACACATGGATCAACAAATGACATTGCATGTGTATTCTTTTCACAAACCACACATGGATCAACCAATGGCATTGCATGTGTGTTCATTCCACAAACCACACATGGATCCACCAGAGTTATTACATGTGTGTTCTTTCCACAAACCACATATGGATCAACCAGTGTCATTGCATGTGTGTTCTTTCCACACACCACCTATGGATCAACCAATGTCATTGCATGTGTGTTCCTGTCATGAACCACACATCGATGAACCAATGTCATTGCATGTGTGTTCCTGTCAAGAACCACATATGGATCCACCAGTGTTCATTGCATGTGTGTTCCTGTCATGAACCACACATGGATCAACCAGTGGTTATTGCATGTGTCTTCTTTCCGCAGACCACATATGGATCCACTAGAGTCATTGCACGTGTGTTCATTTCACAAACCACATATGGACCTAGTAGAGTCATTGCATGTGTGTTCTTATACTAAAACCAGCACTGGAGTCATTGCATGTGTGTTCTTTTAACAAACCACATATGGATCTACCAGTGTCATTGCATGTGTGTTCTTTCCACAAACCACTTATGGATCCACTAGTGTTCATTTCATGTGTGTTCTTTTCCACAAACCACATATGGATCCACTAGAGTCATTGCATGTGTGTTTTTTTGACAAACCACATATGGACCCACTAGAGTCATTGCATGTGTGTTCTTTCCACAAACCACACATGGATCAACCAGTATCATTGCATGTGTGTTCTTTCCACAAACCACATATGGATCAACCAGTGGTCATTGCATGTGTGTTCTTTTCCACAAACCACATATGGATCCACTAGAGTTATTGCATGTGTGTTCTTTCCACAAACCACACATGGATTAACCAATGGCATTGCATGTGTGTTGTTTTCACAAACCACATATGGATCAACCAATGGCATTGCATGTGTGTTCTTTTCACAAATCACATATGGATCCATCAGTGTTCACCGCATGTGTGTTCTTTCCACAAAGCACTTATGGATCCACCAGTGTTCATTGCATGTGTGTTCTTTTCCGCAAACCACATATGGATCCACTAGAGTCATTGCATGTGTGTTATTTTCACAAACCACACATGGACCCACTAGAGTCATTGCATGTGTGTTCATATACTAAAACCAGCACTAGATTCATTGCATGTGTGTTCCTTTCACAAACCACATATGGATCCACCCGTGTCATTGCATGTGTGTTCTTGCCACAAACCACATATGGATCCACCAGTGTCCATTCCATGTGTGTTCTTTCCACAAACCACACAAGGATCCCCAGAGTCATTGCATGTGTCTTCTTTTCACAAACCACATATGGACCCACTCGAGTCATTGCATGTGTGTTCCTGTCATGAACCACACATGGATCAACCAGTGGTTATTGCATGTGTGTTCTTTTCACAAACCACATATGGGCCCACGAGAGTCGTTGCATGTATATTCTTTTCACAAACCACACATGGATCAACCAATAGCATTGCATGTGTGTTCTTTCCACAAACCACACATGGATCATCCAGTATCATTGCATGTGTGTTCTTTCCACAAACCACATATGGATCCACTAGAGTCATTGCATGTGTGTTCCTGTCACAAACCACATATGGACCAACCAATGTCATTGCATGTGTGTTCCTATCAAGAACCACATATGGATCCACCAGTGTTCATTGCATGTGTGTTCCTATCATGAACTAGAGATGGATCAGCAAATGGTTATTGCATGTGTGTTCTTTTCCACAAACCACATATGGATCAACCAATGTCATTGCATGTGTGTTCCTGTCATGAACCACACATGGATCAACCAATGTCATTGCATGTGTGTTCCTTTCAAGAACCACACATGGATCCACAAATGTTCATTGCATGTGTGTTCCTGTCATGAACTACACATGGATCAACCAGTGGTTATTGCATGTGTGTTCTTTTCACAAACCACATATGGACCCACTAGAGTCATTGCATGTGTGTTCTTTCCAAAAACCACACATGGATCAACCAGTGTCATTGCATGTGTGTTCTTTCCACAAACCACATATGGATCAACCAGTAGTTATTGCATGTGTGTTCTTTTCCACAAACCATATATGGATCCACTAGAGTCATTGCATGTGTGTTATTTCCACAAACCAGATAGATTAACCAATGGCATTGCATGTGTGTTGTTTCACAACCCCCATTTGGATCAACCAATGGCATTGCATGTGTGTTCTTTCCACAAATGACATATGGATCCATCAGTGTTCACTGCATGTGTGTTCTTTCCATAAACCACTTATGGATCCACCAGTGTTCATTGCATGTGTGTTCTTTTCCACAAACCACATATGGATCCACTAGATTCATTGCATGTGTGTTCTTTTCACAAACCCCATATGGACCCACTATAGTCATTGCATGTGTGTTCTTATACTAAAACCAGCACTAGATTCATTGCATGTGTGTTGTTTTTACAAACCACATATGGATCCACCAGTGTCATTGCATGTGTGTTCTTTCCACAAACCACATATGGATCCACTAGTGTTCATTGCATGTGTGTTCTTTACACAAACCACACATGGATCCTCCTGAGTCATTGCATGTGTCTTCTTTTCACAAACCACATATGGACCAACTTGAGTCATTACATGTGTGTTCTGTCCACAAACTACATATGGACCCACTAGAGTCATTGCATGTATATTCTTTTCACAAACCACACATGGATCAACCAATGGCATTGCATGTGTGTTCTTTCCACAAACCACACATGGATCAACCAGTGTCATTGCATGTGTGTAACTACCTCGGTGAATTACGCTCCTAGTACAAGCCTGGATGATCAGAAATGGTTGAAATAGTACGGTGGGGCCCAAATGCCACTCACAGGTAGACCTTTCGGCCGTCCCAACCATTTCCAAACATCAGGACAAGAGCAGGCGGTCCCGGCAGTGAAGGGATCAACTACATACACAAATGAGTATGTATGCAAGCCACCATACAATAGTACATCGAGCCATTCCATCTAAAAGAAAGGAAATATATGGCATACGGCAAGATCCAAATATCCTAGATAGATATAATAGTTTAGGATATCTCCTCATACATCAATCAACAGGTATCAAGCGAGCGGAAGACAAAATCCGAGTAACGGATAAGAAGCAAATCGGCATAAGATGCCCCATAAATAAGCACATCCTCCCACAGATCTCACGGATCCCTGTTCCTAATCCCTACACCGAATGATCGTTGCCCACATCGTCTGCCTCTTCCACCCAGATCCATCTTGCGAGTGTACTGTTCATCCGAACCAATAATTTATCGTGTGAGACCCTAGGGTACTCAGCAAGTCTTTATGCCTCTAAAGGGGACACAACTGGGTGACGAATTGCAGCAAAAGATAAACCCTAGCAATTCTCAGATACTGCTAACCATCCGCCTAACCAGAGATAGCGGATGTCCGTGAATTAATAACAACAGTTATAACAGTTATAATGGTAATATCCACAGATCCATCCTCCTCCTCGCCATCGACGAGGAAGCGGATAACAACCCCATCCGTTGGCATTTTTATTATCCATTCCATTAGTGTTTCACTATTTTCTAGTCAGGTACCTATTCTAGTCAATTTTATAGCGGTACTTTAGTTATGCTTGTCTATGATCGAGAAACTGTGCTCCAAGTCGTCCATAACCGCGGACACGGCTTTCAGAAAGTTTTACCCTGCAGGGGTGCACAAATAGCAACACACACTCGCTATGCCTCGGAAAAACCAAATCAAATCCCAACGAGGCAGTCGCGACAAAGCAATCACAGGATTCAGAAATATTTCAGGGGGCCACCCCATTGAGCTACCCGCAACGAAGTTAGCTGACTCCGAGACGGTCTCAAGGTTTGTGGAGCCGGCTGTAAACGACTGGGAACCCGAAAGTGTGACTGGGCTTGTCGATACAGCGTAAACGGGTCACGGACCTAAACAGTACAGTGTGCATTACCTCGCACAATCTTAAATTAAAGCAGTAAAGCATGGCATAAGTACAGGATAGTAAAATAAATCCTCAAACTAGTTTGTGGCCCTCAAGAAATAAGAATGAATCAAGCTCTGGCTCAGGGGGGTCCATAAGGCCTCCCGGATGTGGATAGCGCGAATATTCTTGGAACAGGAATCAAGTACTCGGGGTCTTACGGGACACAAGTGAGCCTGAAAACCAAATAGCGAATATGGCTCACCGATGCCACTTTCATTAGTTATCCCATTACTACTCGTTAAGTTGTTTAGGTACCTCGTTATCCATCGACACTCACATACCCTACACATGCTGTTCTCGACTGCATGGCTCAAACAACTCCTGTAGTAATGGCTCATGGGATGGAGGAACAAGCTTTTGGGGTTTAAAAGTAAAGGCTATGCAATACTTGGGATTCAATTTAATGCAACCATGACTCAATGATGCAAGAATAAGATAGAGGCAACAGGTATATGTATGCAAGCATGTGGTAGTGCTTGCACGGCAGCTCATTGAAGCAAGGAATGGATCTGGGTAGTGCTCTGGTTCTCTTGATATATCCCCTTTCAGCCTATTCGAAGAAGAACCAAACAAACAAGGGCCAACATAAATAAAGTGCACAAGCATATGAATAAATGCATCAAGCAAACAACCATGCCATGATGAATGATGCACAATTTGCATGGCAATAAGGTAGCATGGCATGGGTGAGGTGTGGAATACAATAATAAAGCATTTTATTTAGTTTTGGCCCCATTTTATTCCCATATTAGTTGCTGTACTCATTATATTTATATGATGCATGCTCCAAATCAAACCATGGAATGCATAAACAGAAAGGTCTCGTCGAGCTAATCATTTTAGACATATCATTTGTTAAATTTGGACTTATAAATCAAAAGTTATTAATTATTTAAGAAAAGGGCAATTTATTGTAATTTAAATAAACTTGGAAATTTAAAAGTTCAAAATATATTTTGGATTGCATATTTGAAATCCTCACATTTTTCTGATTTGAAAACATATATTATTTGTATTATTTGGATTAATATTTGAAAAGTTATTTGAAAACAGAATTATATTTGAATTTGAAATAATTAGAAAAGGATTTGAATTTAAACAGATTTCGGAAATACTTTTTATACTCAGAGGGAGCTAGCCACTGTCACAGACAAGTGGGCCACAGTGCTGACTGGGCAACACGCGCACAGAAACGCTTCTGCCACCGCGGCTGCTGCTAGCCTCAGAGGCCGACGGGTGGGGTCAGAGCACTCACGGGCCCAGCTGCCAGCGGCGGGACAGCGCAGAGGCTGACAGGTGGTCAAACGGGAGCGCGGGTTGAGGTTTAGAAAGGCTAGGGGTTGCTCTGCAAAAAGTCCAGAGAGGCTGACGGGTGGGGCTACGCGGACTGCGGGTTAAGCCGAAAAGAAAACAGGGGGTCATACGCAAAAGAGCTTGCCCGTACTGTGCTTCTTCTCGCGTGCAGCAGACCGATCGGTGGGCGACAGGGCGCGGGGCGCGGCGCAGGGTTCGAACCCGCGACGCGGGACACGCGCGCGGTGGGCGGAGCCGCTGCGGTGGCTCGGGGGCTGTTGATAGGAGGGGGCTAGGCGGCTAGCTAGAGCGTACGCGACGCCGAAAACGCAGTGAGACGCTGCCGCTTGGCGCACCGAGGGTGCTCGACGATCGGTCCGGCGAATCTAGGGCGGCACGGCGGAGGTGACCATGTCTAGGGGGTTTAGGGGCTCACCGAGAGGTTGCTGGTGGAGTAGGTTCGGGCAGAAGCGCCGATGATCGCTGGCGTAGCAGACGCCCGGCGGTTTAGGGTTTCGGGGTCGGCGCGGCGCAGATCGGTGGCTCTGGTCTGTCTCCTCCTCGTCGCTGGGCTCAGGGTGAAGCAGAGGACCCTTCTCGTTCTTCCCGATCACTCCACGGACGTGCGGCTCGCCAGGATCAACGGGTCGTGGAGGAGGCCGACGGTGGAGACGATGGTGAAGGCGGTGGCGATGGAGCAGAGGGGGAGAGGCCAGGGCGTCGCTGGGGCTGGATCTGGGGATGTAGGGGAGGCGAGAGAGGGGGTGGATAAGGCAGAGAGGGAGCAGGGTGCCGTGGGGGAGTGGGAGAGGAAAAAGGTGGCTCGGCCACCTTTTCTTCCTCCACCCTCACGTGCTCGGGCAGGGCAGGGGCAGCTTCCAGGTGGGGACGGTGAGGCCAGGGAGGTGGTGGTTCGGGCTGGGGGGCCCTAGGGCAGAGAGAGCACGAGAGGGAGAGGTGAGGGTAGCCTCGGGTGGGGTAGATCTAGGCTCGGGTTGGGACTTGGGTTAGCTAGGGTTTGGGGTGTGGTAGCAGCTAGGTGGGGCCAGGGAGAGAGGGTGGCCAGGTGGGGCCAGCTAGGTAGGGAGAAGAGGGGGCCGAGAGGTGAAGGTGGGATTAGGGTTTGGTCATGGTTATGGTAGATTAGGGTTTAGGTTTAGATGGGGTATGGTGAGGGTAGATGCTGGAGAGAGAAGACGAGAGAGGTGTGAGAGCTAGGTTTAGAAGCATACTTGCTCCAAACATAGATCAAGCAAGATCACACTAGATCAACCCCAAAGAGGGAGGAAGAGGTTAGAGATGACCCACTCAAAATGCAACAAAAATCCAAATGACAAGCAAAAGGTGGTACTTGCATGGGCCATGCATAATTAATTATTACCATGCTTATCTTTGTGAGACAAGATTATTTGCATGGCATTTTTCTTATGCACTCCAAAGTGTGGAGTAAGGCTCAAGCAAAAGGATTACAAGGAAGTTTCCATGGAATAGATGGAGATGATCATGTTTGAGTTAGCTTGGGACTTGCTAGTGTGTATGTGCCACTAGGCATTTAATAAGCCCTCAAAAATACCCCAACATGATGATAACCCCAAAACCATAACTATGGAAGCTAGGAAAAGGTTCCACTCACAAGGCATGCAAAGGTGACCATGTGGCTCTCATATATCAATATTGTGAAAACAACATGGTGCCAAGATGAGAGCATGTGGCAAGAATTGGATCCATCCCAACCCACAGGAGCTAGAAGTAAAACCAGAAATGCCAAGCTCATATTTAGTTGGATGGTGGAATTATAAGGTGGTGAAAGAAAGGTGGTGGAGTTCATAAAAGATATGCCCCAACTCAACTTGGGCATTTAAACAATATATCAAGAACCAAATACAATATCAAGAGGCAAATACAATTAATAATGCATATGAGATAAGAACCAAAACAAAAGGGTTTTATATGATGCTCAAATGCAAGGTGGCATGATGACATGAGCATGATATAATTATGATGCAACAATTATATATATGAAGTAGCCATTATATAGACTAGGCTAGTAGCATTGCAATTGTTAGACAATTGGGATGCTACAACTCTCCCCCACTAAACAAGAATCTCACCGAGATTCCTAGGAAAAGAAAACAACACAAGGAGAGGGGTGTTCGAACGAAGGTGATCCTCGTTCCCAAGAAGATGAAGAACGGAATGGTGCGACCACTACACCTTGCAAAACTTGCTAGACTTGTTGCGAGTCTTGCCTTTTGCTTGAGGCACAAAGGGTTAGGAGAATTGAAGGATTGTCATGAGACAAGAAGGATAGGATGGACATAGCTCCGGTTTTCTCAAGAACAGGATAAAAGAAGAAGAACCACTTGGTGAAAGAAAGGACAAGATGATGCATCGTGGATAAAGAAAGACACGCCGTTAAGATTAAAGATTTACCGATACTAGAGAGGATGAATCTTTGTCTCGCCGGAAGGAAAGAGCTAGATTGGAGAGGTTTTGAAGCACTATGACAATAGCATCGTACCTTCTCTCGGATTGGGGAAAAGAAGTACGGAAACAATATTGCCTTCAAACAATAGAGTCCCTTGATATCGACAGAAAGATTTAGTTAGACATCGTCGGATTAGAGTCTTCTTACGCCGGTAAGAACCAAAGGATCACGCAATTGAGGTGCGCGGATATAACTTCCAGATACGGATGTGAAGATAGATCATGGGGGATAGGTTCCTTTCATCTTGTTTGGGGATGTAGAGCTCCGTATAAAGAGGCGAGGATAGAAAAGAATTTGCTTGTTTCCACCAGATAATCGAGGATTTTGCTTCGTAGAAAGGACGAGATCACCAACAAGAGATTATCGATTAATTTCTTCGAGAGAGCACTCCGGAAAAACAAGGACGGAAGTAAAAGTATCAAGGGATAAAGGCCACTTCTAACTTCCGTGGAATGAGTGAAATCACATAAATTCCCCAATTCAATGTACAAGAGCGAATGATAAGAGTAGTGGTATGGTAGCTACTCCATCCCGCACTCAAAGCATTACTCCGCACCTGAATAAGAAAACCATGCAACCCAACTACCGAAACAGACTGAAGGTATTGACAAGGATAACTCATGGAACTCCGTTAGCAAACCAGGATAGATGCAAACGATACGCCGGATTCAAGATAGATAAGGGTGATGATGTTGTCGTCATACCTGATGTAACAAGCCACCGGAAAGATATGAAGGAAGATTACGGAGAACAAGCCGATTCCACGGTAAAGAAGAAGATAACACCAACTGATTACGAAAGATCTGAAAAGTCTTCATGGCCTCCGGTGGATTGAGCATCGATGATAGAACGAGACGGTTTCAAAAGATCACTTAACGAGATAGAGGTGAAAAGAACTCCATGTTCTTCTTGAAATGATTGAGAGAGATCTAGCAGTCTTGAGGAAAACTTCGGCGGAACGACGATGATAACTTGCCAACAAGGAACAACTCCGGATTTGATTGAAGATGGAAGATGGAATTAACAATGAACTTGCTGATTCCAGACTTGAAGTGATATATTTAGCAGAAGGACGTGGCCGAGATAGGTGACTTCAAGAAGCCAGAATTCACGCTTTGTGAACTTTGCACACAGGCAGTGCTCACGAAGCTTGAGAGAAAGAGACACAGATGATCTTCCATGTCCTTCCATTGATATCGAATGGCAAGCATATTATCAACATATACCACCATGGATTAACAAGATATTCTCAGAATATCAAGTTCAAAAGGTGAGAGAAACGAACAAATGCTCGAACACTTCCTGAGCTCAACGCTCTTAGAAAGATCAATATTAAGAGCACGGATTCGCGTTGAAGAAGATGCACTGGAAGAATAGATTATCTGGTCCTTCGGAAGAAAAAGAGATGCCGCCTGATTCACATTGTCGATCGGATCACCGGTTACAAAGATAAAGAGATCTTGGATAAGAACCGATGATATAGCTTTGCTTATGGTATGAGCTATCAGAGACGAAAAAGATGTGCAGATATGGAGTTCAAAAAGATGTGCAGCATGATGGACAGATGATAGACCGCCGTAGTGCCTTGAGAAGCTCCGGATTTCCAAGGATGCTTGAATAAGCATAGATAGGATCACGGTGTACCCAAAATCACAGGAGTATCTTTGGCAATCCGGAGTGGTAGCATTTTCCATATTCCCATCGACACTATCATGAGTGGAATATAGCTATGCCGAGAACCAGATTACAATCACCAGCATCGGATCGACACATGTTATGTAATTAGCCCAAGAGAAAAGAAGATGAAGTGGAAACTCCAGGATTAAGCGCCGGTGACAAAAGAATGAGTTAGCATGGACATGCTGATAAAAGAGAGATAGATAATGTTTCACACGATGAAAAGGAGTGTGGAAACACGATGGATCAAAGAAAAATTTTCCGCATTTTTCGCATTAAAATACCGATAGATGCGCAAAATCACTTAGCGGATAGGGATTAGCATCGATGCCCGCACGTAAGAACACCCTTTAAGAAGATGGCACCGTCAACAAGGAGTCGATAGATCGCGCGGTTTTCAAAAGCACTCCGATATGGAACGTACCAACAGTTGATAACCAAAGGCAGATTGTGATAACAAAAGGATGCAACAGATAGACAAGGAATTACACACACACACACTTTCTATGGTACTACAGAAACCCAGAACACGTGAATCCTAGTTTGAATTTTAAGAAGAGGATTGAAAACGTTACACTTCCTTACCAGAAAAGGGTGGGTGGTTGGGTAAGAAGAAAAGTGGAAGCAGTCCTACTCGCTTTTGTTTTTCCTAGTATACATAACTACCAAAATATTTGCTAGACGGACAACGACCATTTGGTTGAGACCTCGAAGGTCGGGATGGCTCGATACCAATTGTAACTACCTCGGTGAATTACGCCCTAGTACAAGCCTGGATGATCGAAATGGTTGAAATAGTACTGGGGCCCAAATGCCACTCACAGTAGACCTTTCGCTGTCCCAACCATTTCCAAACATCGGGACAAGAACGGCGGCGAATCGGCAAGCGAAGGATCAACTACATACACAAATGAGTATGTATGCAAGCCACCATACAATAGTACATCGAGCCATTCCATCTAAAAAGAAAGGAATATAGCAACGCCCATACGGCAAGATCCAAATATCCTAGATAGATATAATAGTTTAGGATATCTCCTCATACATCAATCAACAGGTATCAAGCGAAGCGAAGACAAAATCCGAGTACGGATAAGAAGCAAATCGGCATAAGATGCCCCATAAATAAGCACATCCCACAGATCTCACGGATCCCGTTCCTAATCCCTACATCGAATGATCGTTGCCACATCGTCCGTCTCTTCCACCCAAAGATCCATCTTGCGAGTGTACCTGTTCATCCGAACCAATAATTTATCGTGTGAGACCCTAGGGTACTCAAAAGTCTTTATGCCTCTAAAGGGACACAACCAGGGTGACGCAATTGCAGCAAAAGATAAACCCTAGCAATTCTACAGATACTCGCTAACCATCCGCCTAACCAGAGATAGACGGATGTCCGTGAATTAATAACAACAGTTATAACAGTTATAATGGTAATATCCATAGATCCATCCTCCTCCTCGCTTACCGACGAGGAAGCGGACGAACAACCCCCATCCGTTGGCAGTTTTATTATCCATTCCATGAGTATTGCACTATTTACTAGTCAGGTACCTAGTCTAGTCAAATTAATAGCGGTACTTTAGTTATGCTTGTCTATGATCGAGAAACTGTGCTCCAAGTCGTCCATAACCGCGGACACGGCTTTCAGAAAGTTTTACCCTGCAGGGGTGCACAAATAGCAACACACACTCGCTATGCCTCGGAAAAACCAAATCAAATCCCAACGAGGCAGTCGCGACAAAGCAATCACAGGATTCAGAAATATTTCAGGGGGCCACCCCATTGAGCTACCATAGAACGGTTAGCTGACTCCTTGACGGTCTCATGGTTTGTGGAGCCGGCTGTAAACGACTGGGAACCCGAAAGTGTGACTGGGCTTGTCGATACAGCGTAAACGGGTCACGGACCTAAACAGTACAGTGTGCATTACCTCGCACAATCTTAAATTAAAGCAGTAAAGCATGGCATAAGTACAGGATAGTAAAATAAATCCTCAAACTAGTTTGTGGCCCTCAAGAAATAAGAATGAATCAAGCTCGCCTGGGGGTCCATAAGGCCTCCGGATGTGGATAGCGAATATTCTTGGAACAGAATCAAGTACTCGGGGTCTTACGGGACACAAGTGAGCCTGAAAACCAAATAGCGAATATGGCTCACCGATGCCACTTTCATTAGTTATCCCATTACTACTCAGGTTAAGTTGTTTAGGTACCTCGTTATCCATCAGACACTCACATACCCTACACATGCTGTTCTACGACTCGCATGGCTCAAACAACTCCTGTAGTAATGGCTCATGGGATGGAGGAACAAGCTTCGGTGGGGTTTAAAAGTAAAGGCTATGCAATACTTGGGATTCAATTTAATGCAACCGCGACTCAATGATGCAAGAATAAGATAGAGGCAACAGGTACTGTATGTATGCAAGCATGTGGTAGTGCTTGCCTGGCAGCTCAGTTGAAGC
Source organism: Avena insularis (assembly GCA_023614405.1). NCBI lineage: Eukaryota > Viridiplantae > Streptophyta > Magnoliopsida > Poales > Poaceae > Avena > Avena insularis. Next base: position 379,664,243 of record CM042688.1, read on the forward strand.
AAGGAATGGATCTGGGTAGTGCTCCTGGTTCTCTTGATATATCCCCTGCTCAGCGTCTATTCGAAGAAGAACCAAACAAACAAGGGCCAACATAAATAAAGTGCACAAGCATATGAATAAATGCATCAAGCAAACAACCATGCCATGATGAATGATGCACAATTTGCATGGCAATAAGGTAGCATGGCATGGGTGAGGTGTGGAATACAATAATAAAGCATTTTATTTAGTTTTGGCCCCATTTTATTCCCATATTAGTTGCTGTACTCATTATATTTATATGATGCATGCTCCAAATCAAACCATGGAATGCATAAACAGAAAGGTCTCGTCGAGCTAATCATTTTAGACATATCATTTATTAAATTTGGAGTTATAAATCAAAAGTTATTAATTATTTAAGAAAAGGGCAATTTATTGTAATTTAAATAAACTTGGAAATTTAAAAGTTCAAAATATATTTTGGATTGCATATTTGAAATCCTCACATTTTTCTGATTTGAAAACATATATTATTTGTATTATTTGGATTAATATTTGAAAAGTTATTTGAAAACAGAATTATATTTTAATTTGAAATAATTAGAAAAGGATTTGAATTTAAACAGATTTCGAAAATACTTTTTATACTCAGAGGGAGCTAGCCACCTCACGCATAAGTGGGCCACAGGTCTTGTTGGGCAACACGCGCACGCACGCTTCGCCACCGCTGCCGCCGCTAGCCTCAAAGGCCGACGAAGTGGAGCACTCACGGGCCCAGTACCACGGACAGCCGCAGAGGTCAGGTGGTCAAACAGGGCGGGTTGAGGTTTAGAAAGGCTAGGGGTTGCTCGCAAAAGTCCGGAGAGGCCGACGGTGGGGCTACTGGCAGGTTAAGCTTTAAAAGAAAAGCAGGGGGTCATACGCAAAGAGCTTGCCGTCTTGTTCTTCTTCTCGCGTCCAGACCGATCGGTGACGGGCGCGCGTGAGGTTCGAACCAGCGACGCGGGACACTGGGCGATGGCGGAGCTGCCTGCGGCTGGCTGTTGATAGGAGGGGCTAAGCGGCTAGCTAGGCGTCTGTGACGCCGAACGCTGTGACGCAGCTCGTCGGTGCACCGAGGGTGCTCGGCGACGATCGGGCGAATCTAGGGCGGCACGGCGGAGGTGACCATGTCTAGGGGGTTTAGGGGCTCACCGAGAGGTTGCTGGTGGAGTAGGTTCGGGCAGAAGCGCCGGTGATCGCTGGCGTAGCAGACGCCCGTCGTTAGGGTTTCGGGGTCGGCGCGGCGCAGATCGGTGGCTCGCATCTCCTCCTCGTCGCTGGCTTAGGGTGAAGCAGGACCTTCGTTTTCCCGATCACTCCACGGACGTGCGGCTCGCCAGATCAACGGGTCATGGAGGAGGCCGCGGTGGAGACGATGGTGAAGGCGGTGGCGATGGAGCAGAGGGAGAGGCTGGCGCTGGGCTAGATCTGGGGATGTAGGGGAGGCGAGAGAGGGGGTGGATAAGGCAGAGAGGGAGCAGGGCGCCGTGGGGGAGTGGGAGAGGAAAAAGGTGGCTCGGCCACCTTTTCTTCCTCCACCCTCACGTGCTCGGGCAGGGCAGGCAGGGCAGGGGCAGCTTCCAGGTGGGGACGATGAGGCCAGGGAGGTGGTGGTTCGGGCTGGGGGGCCCTAGGGCAGAGAGAGCATGAGAGGGAGAGGTGAGGGTAGCCTCGGGTGGGGTAGATCTAGGCTCGGGTTGGGACTTGGGTTAGCTAGGGTTTGGGGTGTGGTAGCTAGGTGGGGCAGGGAGAGAGGTGGCCAGGTGGGGGCCAGCTAGGTAGGGAGAAGAGGGGGGCCGAGAGAGGTGAAGGTGGGATTAGGGTTTGGTCATGGTTATGGTAGATTAGGGTTTAGGTTTAGATGGGGTATGGTGAGGGTAGATGCTGGAGAGAGAAGAAGAGAGAGGTGTGAGAGCTAGGTTTAGAAGCATACTTGCTCCAAACATAGATCAAGCAAGATCACACTAGATCAACCCCAAAGAGGGAGGAAGAGGTTAGAGATGACCCACTCAAAATGCAACAAAAATCCAAATGACAAGCAAAAGGTGGTACTTGCATGGGCCATGCATAATTAATTATTACCATGCTTATCTTTGTGAGACAAGATTATTTGCATGGCATTTTCTTATGCACTCCAAAGTGTGGAGTAAGGCTCAAGCAAAAGGATTACAAGGAAGTTTCCATGGAATAGATGGAGATGATCATGTTTGAGTTAGCTTGGGACTTGCTAGTGTGTATGTGCCACTAGGCATTTAATAAGCCCTCAAAAATACCCCAACATGATGATAACCCCAAAACCACAACTATGGAAGCTAGGAAAAGGTTCCACTCACAAGGCATGCAAAGGTGACCATGTGGCTCTCATATATCAATATTGTGAAAACAACATGGGTGGTGGAGTTCATGTGGCAAAGAATTGGATCCATCCCAACCCACGGGAGCTAGAAGTAAAACCAGTAAATGCCAAGCTCATATTTAGTTGGATGGTGGAATTATAAGGTGGTGAAAGAAAGGTGGTGGAGTTCATAAAAGATATGCCCCCAACTCAACTTGGGCATTTAAACAATATATCAAGAACCAAATACAATATCAAGAGGCAAATACAATTAATAATGCATATGAGATAAGAACCAAAACAAAAAGGGTTTTATATGATGCTCAAATGCAAGGTGGCATGATGACATGAGCATGATATAATTATGATGCAACAATTATATATATGAAGTAGCCATTATATAGACTAGGCTAGTAGCATTGCAATTGTTAGACAATTGGGATGCTACAATGTGTGTTCTTTCCACAAACCACATATGGATCCACTAGAGTCATTGCATGTGTGTTCTTGTCACAAACCACATATGGACCAACCAATGTCATTGCATGTGTGTTCCTATCAAGAACCACATATGGATCAAGCAATGTCATTGCATGTCTGTACCTATCATGAACCAGAGATGGATCAGCAAGTGGTTATTGCATGTGTGTTCTTTTCCACAAACCACATATGGATCAACCAATGTCATTGCATGTGTGTTCCTGTCATGAACCACACATGGATCAACCAATGTCATTGCATGTGTGTTCCTATCAAGAACCACATATGGATCCACAAGTGTTCATTGCATGTGTGTTCCTGTCATGAACCACAAATGGATCAACCAGTGGGTATTTCTTGTGTGTTCTTTTCCACAAACCACATATGGACCCACTAGAGTCATTGCATGTGTGTTCTTTCCACAAACCACACATGGATCAACTAGTGTCATTGCATGTGTGTTCTTTCCACAAACCACATATGGATCAACCAGTGGTCATTGCATGTGTGTTCTTTTCCACAAACCACATATGGATCCACTAGAGTTATTGCATGTGTGTTCTTTCCACAAACCACACATGGATTAACCAATGGCATTGCATGTGTGTTGTTTTCACAAACCACATATGGATCAACCAATGGCATTGCATGTGTGTTCTTTTCACAAATCACATATGGATCCATCAGTGTTCACCGCATGTGTGTTCTTTCCACAAAGCACTTATGGATCCACCAGTGTTCATTGCATGTTTGTTCTTTTCTGCAAACCACATATGAATCCACTAGAGTCATTGCATGTGTGTTCTTTTCACAAACCACACATGGACCCACTAGAGTCATTGCATGTGTGTTCATATACTAAAACCAACACTAGATTCTTTGCATGTGTGTTCTTTTCACAAACCACATATGGATCCACCCGTGTCATTGCATGTGTGTTCTTGCCACAAACCACATATGGATCCACCAGTGTCCATTCCATGTGTGTTCTTTCCACAAACCACACAAGGATCCCCAGAGTCATTGCATGTGTCTTCTTTTCACAAACCACATATGGACCCACTCGAGTCATTGCATGTGTGTTCCTGTCATGAACCACACATGGATCAACCAGTGGTTATTGCATGTGTGTTCTTTTCACAAACCACATATGGGCCCACTAGAGTCGTTGCATGTATATTCTTTTCGCAAACCACACATGGATCAACCAATAGCATTGCATGTGTGTTCTTTCCACAAACCACACATGGATCAACCAGTATCATTGCATGTGTGTTCTTTCCACAAACCACATATGGATCCACTAGAGTCATTGCATGTGTGTTCCTGTCACAAACCACATATGGACCAACCAATGTCATTGCATGTGTGTTCCTATCAAGAACCACATATGGATCCACCAGTGTTCATTGCATGTGTGTTCCTATCATGAACTAGAGATGGATCAGCAAATGGTTATTGCATGTGTGTTCTTTTCCACAAACCACATATGGATCAACCAATGTCATTGCATGTGTGTTCCTGTCATGAACCACACATGGATCAACCAATGTCATTGCATGTGTGTTCCTTTCAAGAACCACATATGGATCCACAAATGTTCATTGCATGTGTGTTCCTGTCATGAACTACACATGGATCAACCAGTGGTTATTGCATGTGTGTTCTTTTCACAAACCACATATGGACCCACTAGAGTCATTGCATGTGTGTTCTTTCCAAAAACCACACATGGATCAACCAGTGTCATTGCATGTGTGTTCTTTCCACAAACCACATATGGATCAACCAGTGGTTATTGCATGTGTGTTCTTTTCCACAAACCATATATGGATCCACTAGTCATTGCATGTGTGTTATTTCCACAAACCACAGATAGATTAACCAATGGCATTGCATGTGTGTTGTTTTCACAAACCACATATGGATCAACCAATGGCATTGCATGTGTGTTCTTTTCACAAATGACATATGGATCCATCAGTGTTCACTGCATGTGTGTTCTTTCCATAAACCACTTATGGATCCACCAGTGTTCATTGCATGTGTGTTCTTTTCCACAAACCACATATGGATCCACTAGATTCATTGCATGTGTGTTCTTTTCACAAACCCCATATGGACCCACTATAGTCATTGCATGTGTGTTCTTATACTAAAACCAGCACTAGATTCATTGCATGTGTGTTGTTTTTACAAACCACATATGGATCCACCAGTGTCATTGCATGTGTGTTCTTTCCACAAACCACATATGGATCCACTAGTGTTCATTGCATGTGTGTTCTTTACACAAACCACACATGGATCCTCCTGAGTCATTGCATGTGTCTTCTTTTCACAAACCACATATGGACCAACTTGAGTCATTACATGTGTGTTCTGTCCACAAACCACATATGGACCCACTAGAGTCATTGCATGTATATTCTTTTCACAAACCACACATGGATCAACCAATGGCATTGCATGTGTGTTCTTTCCACAAACCACACATGGATCAACCAGTGTCATTGCATGTGTGTTCTTTCCACAAACCACATATGGATCCACTAGAGTCATTGCATGTGTGTTCTTGTCACAAACCACATATGGACCAACCAATGTCATTGCATGTGTGTTCCTATCAAGAACCACATATGGATCAAGCAATGTCATTGCATGTCTGTACCTATCATGAACCAGAGATGGATCAGCAAGTGGTTATTGCATGTGTGTTCTTTTCCACAAACCACATATGGATCAACCAATGTCATTGCATGTGTGTTCCTGTCATGAACCACACATGGATCAACCAATGTCATTGCATGTGTGTTCCTATCAAGAACCACATATGGATCCACAAGTGTTCATTGCATGTGTGTTCCTGTCATGAACCACAAATGGATCAACCAGTGGGTATTTCTTGTGTGTTCTTTTCCACAAACCACATATGGACCCACTAGAGTCATTGCATGTGTGTTCTTTCCACAAACCACACATGGATCAACTAGTGTCATTGCATGTGTGTTCTTTCCACAAACCACATATGGATCAACCAGTGGTCATTGCATGTGTGTTCTTTTCCACAAACCACATATGGATCCACTAGAGTTATTGCATGTGTGTTCTTTCCACAAACCACACATGGATTAACCAATGGCATTGCATGTGTGTTGTTTTCACAAACCACATATGGATCAACCAATGGCATTGCATGTGTGTTCTTTTCACAAATCACATATGGATCCATCAGTGTTCACCGCATGTGTGTTCTTTCCACAAAGTACTTATGGATCCACCAGTGTTCATTGCATGTGTGTTCTTTTCTGCAAACCACATATGGATCCACTAGAGTCATTGCATGTGTGTTCTTTTCACAAACCACACATGGACCCACTAGAGTCATTGCATGTGTGTTCATATACTAAAACCAGCACTAGATTCATTGCATGTGTGTTCTTTTCACAAACCACATATGGATCCACCCGTGTCATTGCATGTGTGTTCTTGCCACAAACCACATATGGATCCACCAGTGTCCATTCCATGTGTGTTCTTTCCACAAACCACACAAGGATCCCCAGAGTCATTGCATGTGTCTTCTTTTCACAAACCACATATGGACCCACTCGAGTCATTGCATGTGTGTTCCTGTCATGAACCACACATGGATCAACCAGTGGTTATTGCATGTGTGTTCTTTTCACAAACCACATATGGGCCCACTAGAGTCGTTGCATGTATATTCTTTTCACAAACCACACATGGATCAACCAATAGCATTGCATGTGTGTTCTTTCCACAAACCACACATGGATCAACCAGTATCATTGCATGTGTGTTCTTTCCACAAACCACATATGGATCCACTAGAGTCATTGCATGTGTGTTCCTGTCACAAACCACATATGGACCAACCAATGTCATTGCATGTGTGTTCCTATCAAGAACCACATATGGATCCACCAGTGTTCATTGCATGTGTGTTCCTATCATGAACTAGAGATGGATCAGCAAATGGTTATTGCATGTGTGTTCTTTTCCACAAACCACATATGGATCAACCAATGTCATTGCATGTGTGTTCCTGTCATGAACCACACATGGATCAACCAATGTCATTGCATGTGTGTTCCTTTCAAGAACCACATATGGATCCACAAATGTTCATTGCATGTGTGTTCCTGTCATGAACTACACATGGATCAACCAGTGGTTATTGCATGTGTGTTCTTTTCACAAACCACATATGGACCCACTAGAGTCATTGCATGTGTGTTCTTTCCAAAAACCACACATGGATCAACCAGTGTCATTGCATGTGTGTTCTTTCCACAAACCACATATGGATCAACCAGTGGTTATTGCATGTGTGTTCTTTTCCACAAACCATATATGGATCCACTAGAGTCATTGCATGTGTGTTATTTCCACAAACCACAGATAGATTAACCAATGGCATTGCATGTGTGTTGTTTTCACAAACCACATATGGATCAACCAATGGCATTGCATGTGTGTTCTTTTCACAAATGACATATGGATCCATCAGTGTTCACTGCATGTGTGTTCTTTCCATAAACCACTTATGGATCCACCAGTGTTCATTGCATGTGTGTTCTTTTCCACAAACCACATATGGATCCACTAGATTCATTGCATGTGTGTTCTTTTCACAAACCCCATATGGACCCACTATAGTCATTGCATGTGTGTTCTTATACTAAAACCAGCACTAGATTCATTGCATGTGTGTTGTTTTTACAAACCACATATGGATCCACCAGTGTCATTGCATGTGTGTTCTTTCCACAAACCACATATGGATCCACTAGTGTTCATTGCATGTGTGTTCTTTACACAAACCACACATGGATCCTCCTGAGTCATTGCATGTGTCTTCTTTTCACAAACCACATATGGACCAACTTGAGTCATTTACATGTGTGTTCTGTCCACAAACCACATATGGACCCACTAGAGTCATTGCATGTATATTCTTTTCACAAACCACACATGGATCAACCAATGGCATTGCATGTGTGTTCTTTCCACAAACCACACATGGATCAACCAGTGTCATTGCATGTGTGTTCTTTCCACAAACCACATATGGATCCACTAGAGTCATTGCATGTGTGTTCTTGTCACAAACCACATATGGACCAACCAATGTCATTGCATGTGTGTTCCTATCAAGAACCACATATGGATCAAGCAATGTCATTGCATGTCTGTACCTATCATGAACCAGAGATGGATCAGCAAGTGGTTATTGCATGTGTGTTCTTTTCCACAAACCACATATGGATCAACCAATGTCATTGCATGTGTGTTCCTGTCATGAACCACACATGGATCAACCAATGTCATTGCATGTGTGTTCCTATCAAGAACCACATATGGATCCACAAGTGTTCATTGCATGTGTGTTCCTGTCATGAACCACAAATGGATCAACCAGTGGGTATTTCTTGTGTGTTCTTTTCCACAAACCACATATGGACCCACTAGAGTCATTGCATGTGTGTTATTTCCAGAAACCACACATGGATCAACTAGTGTCATTGCATGTGTGTTCTTTCCACAAACCACATATGGATCAACCAATGGTCATTGCATGTGTGTTCTTTTCCACAAACCACATATGGATCCACTAGAGTTATTGCATGTGTGTTCTTTCCACAAACCACACATGGATTAACCAATGGCATTGCATGTGTGTTGTTTTCACAAACCACATATGGATCAACCAATGGCATTGCATGTGTGTTCTTTTCACAAATCACATATGGATCCATCAGTGTTCACCGCATGTGTGTTCTTTCCACAAAGCACTTATGGATCCACCAGTGTTCATTGCATGTGTGTTCTTTTCTGCAAACCACATATGGATCCACTAGAGTCATTGCATGTGTGTTCTTTTCACAAACCACACATTGACCCACTAGAGTCATTGCATGTGTGTTCATATACTAAAACCAGCACTAGATTCATTGCATGTGTGTTCTTTTCACAAACCACATATGGATCCACCCGTGTCATTGCATGTGTGTTCTTGCCACAAACCACATATGGATCCACCAGTGTCCATTCCATGTGTGTTCTTTCCACAAACCACACAAGGATCCCTAGAGTCATTGCATGTGTCTTCTTTTCACAAACCACATATGGACCCACTCGAGTCATTGCATGTGTGTTCCTGTCATGAACCACACATGGATCAACCTGTGGTTATTGCATGTGTGTTCTTTTCACAAACCACATATGGGCCCACTAGAGTCGTTGCATGTATATTCTTTTCACAAACCACACATGGATCAACCAATAGCATTGCATGTGTGTTCTTTCCACAAACCACACATGGATCAACCAGTATCATTGCATGTGTGTTCTTTCCACAAACCACATATGGATCCACTAGAGTCATTGCATGTGTGTTCCTGTCACAAACCACATATGGACCAACCAATGTCATTGCATGTGTGTTCCTATCAAGAACCACATATGGATCCACCAGTGTTCATTGCATGTGTGTTCCTATCATGAACTAGAGATGGATCAGCAAATGGTTATTGGATGTGTGTTCTTTTCTACAAACCACATATGGATCAACCAATGTCATTGCATGTGTGTTCCTGTCATGAACCACACATGGATCAACCAATGTCATTGCATGTGTGTTCCTTTCAAGAACCACATATGGATCCACAAATGTTCATTGCATGTGTGTTCCTGTCATGAACTACACATGGATCAACCAGTGGTTATTGCATGTGTGTTCTTTTCACAAACCACATATGGACCCACTAGAGTCATTGCATGTGTGTTCTTTCCAAAAACCACACATGGATCAACCAGTGTCATTGCATGTGTGTTCTTTCCACAAACCACATATGGATCAACCAGTGGTTATTGCATGTGTGTTCTTTTCCACAAACCATATATGGATCCACTAGAGTCATTGCATGTGTGTTATTTCCACAAACCACAGATAGATTAACCAATGGCATTGCATGTGTGTTGTTTTCACAAACCACATATGGATCAACCAATGGCATTGCATGTGTGTTCTTTTCACAAATGACATATGGATCCATCAGTGTTCACTGCATGTGTGTTCTTTCCATAAACCACTTATGGATCCACCAGTGTTCATTTCCACAAACCACATATGGATCCACTAGATTCATTGCATGTGTGTTCTTTTCACAAACCCCATATGGACCCACTATAGTCATTGCATGTGTGTTCTTATACTAAAACCAGCACTAGATTCATTGCATGTGTGTTGTTTTTACAAACCACATATGGATCCACCAGTGTCATTGCATGTGTGTTCTTTCCACAAACCACATATGGATCCACTAGTGTTCATTGCATGTGTGTTCTTTACACAAACCACACATGGATCCTCCTGAGTCATTGCATGTGTCTTCTTTTCACAAACCACATATGGACCAACTTGAGTCATTACATGTGTGTTCTGTCCACAAACCACATATGGACCCACTAGAGTCATTGCATGTATATTCTTTTCACAAACCACACATGGATCAACCAATGGCATTGCATGTGTGTTCTTTCCACAAACCACACATGGATCAACCAGTGTCATTGCATGTGTGTTCTTTCCACAAACCACATATGGATCCACTAGAGTCATTGCATGTGTGTTCTTGTCACAAACCACATATGGACCAACCAATGTCATTGCATGTGTGTTCCTATCAAGAACCACATATGGATCAAGCAATGTCATTGCATGTCTGTACCTATCATGAACCAGAGATGGATCAGCAAGTGGTTATTGCATGTGTGTTCTTTTCCACAAACCACATATGGATCAACCAATGTCATTGCATGTGTGTTCCTGTCATGAACCACACATGGATCAACCAATGTCATTGCATGTGTGTTCCTATCAAGAACCACATATGGATCCACAAGTGTTCATTGCATGTGTGTTCCTGTCATGAACCACAAATGGATCAACTAGTGGGTATTTCTTGTGTGTTCTTTTCCACAAACCACATATGGACCCACTAGAGTCATTGCATGTGTGTTCTTTCCACAAACCACACATGGATCAACTAGTGTCATTGCATGTGTGTTCTTTCCACAAACCACATATGGATCAACCAGTGGTCATTGCATGTGTGTTCTTTTCCACAAACCACATATGGATCCACTAGAGCCATTGCATGTGTGTTATTTCCACAAACCACACATGGATTAACCAATGGGATTGCATGTGTGTTGTTTTCACAAACCACATATGGATCAACCAATGGCATTGCATGTGTCTTCTTTGCACAAATCATATATGGATCCACCAGTGTTCACCGCATGTGTGTTCTTTCCACAAACCACTTATGGATCCACCAGTGTTCATTGCATGTGTGTTCTTTTCCGCAAACCACATATGGATCCACTAGAGTCATTGCATGTGTGTTCTTTCCATAAACCACATGGATTCACCAGAGTCATTTGCATGTGTGTTCTTTTCAATGACCACCACCAGTGTCTTTGCATGTATGTTCTTTTCATAAACCACCAGTGTCAATGCATGTGTCTCCTTTTCCTAAACCACCACTAGACTCATTGCATGTTTGTTCTTTTCCTAAACCACAACTAGAGTCATTGCATGTTTGTTCTTTTCATATACCACATGGATCCACCAGTGTCATTGCATGTGTTCTTTTCCTAAACCACCACTAGATTCATTGCATGTGTGTTCTTTACATAAACCACAAGGATCCACCAGAGTCAGTTGCATGTGTGTTCTTTTCATTAACCACCACCAGTGTCATTGCATGTGTGTTCCTTTCGTAAACCACATGGATCCACCAGTGTCATTGCATGTCTTTGCATGTGTGTTCTTTTCCTAAACTACCACTAGTGTGATTGCATTTATTCTTTTCCTAACCCACCACTAGTGTCATTGCATGTGTGTTCTTTTCACTAACCACTTGGATCCACCAGAGTCATTGCATGTGTGTTATTTTCCCAAACCACCACTAGAGTCATTGCATGTGTGTACTTTTCCTAAACCACAACTAGAGTCATTTCATGTTGGTTCTTTTCAGAAACCACATATGGATCCACCAGTGTCATAGCATGTGTGTTCTTTCCACAAACCACATATGGATCCACCAGTGTTTATTGCATGTGTGTCCTTTCCACAAACCACACATGGATCCCCCTGAGTCATTGCATGTGTGTTCTTTCCATAAACCACATGGATCCACCAGAGTCATTTGCATGTGTGTTCTTTTCAATGACCACCACCAGTGTCTTTGCATGTCTGTTCTTTTCATAAACCACCACTAGACTCATTGCATGTTTGTTCTTTTCCTAAACCACAACTAGAGTCATTGCATGTTTGTTCGTTTCATAAACCACATGGATCCACCAGTATCATTGCATGTGTGTTCTTTTCCTAAACCACCACTAGATTCATTGCATGTGTGTTATTTCCAAAAACCACATGGATACACCAGAGTCATTTTCATGTGTGTTCTTTTCATTAACCACCATCAATGTCATTGCATGTGTGTTCCTTTCCTAAACCACATGGATCCACCAGTGGCATTGCATATCTTTGCATATGTGTTCTTTTCCTAAACTACCACTAGTGTCATTGCATGTGTGTTCTTTTCCTAAACCACCACTAGTGTCATTGCATGTGTGTTCTTTTCATTAACCACTTGGATCCACCAGTGTCATTCCATGTGTGTTCTTTTCATAAACCGTAACTATAGTCATTGCATGTTTGTTCTTTTCATAAACCACATGGAACCACAACTAGAGTCATTGCATGTGTGTTCTTTTCATAAACCACCAGTGTCATTCCATGTGTGTTCTTTCCATAAACCACATGGATCCAATAGAGTCATTTGCATGTGTGTTATTTTCATTAATCACCACCAGTGTCATTGCATGTGTGTTCCTTTCCTAAACCACACTGATCCAATAGTGTCATTGCATGTCTTTCTATGTGTGTTCTTTTCCTAAACCACCACTAGTGTCATTGTATGTGTGTTCTTTTCCTAAACCACCACTATTGTCACATCATGTGTGTTCTTTTCATAAACCACTTGGATCCACCAGAGCCATTGCATGTGTGTTCTTTTCATAAACCACAACTATAGTCATTGCATGTTTGTTATTTTCTTAAACCACTTGGATCCACCAGTGTCATTGCATGTGTGTTCTTTTCATAAACCACCACTAGATTCATTGCATGTGTGGTATTTTCATAAACCAAATGGATCCACCAGAGTCATTTGCATGCGTGTTCTTTTCATTAACCACCACCAATGGCATTGCATGTGTTTTCTTTTCGTAAACCACATGGATCCACTAGTGTCATTGCATGTCTTTCTCTATGTGTTCTTTTCCTAAAGCACCACTAGTGTCATTGTATGTGTGTTCTTTTCCTAAACCACCACTAGTGTCAGTGCATGTATGTTATTTTCATAAACCACTTGGATCCACCAGAGTCATTGCATGTGTGTTGTTTTCATAAACCACAACTATAGTCATTGCATGTTTGTTCTTTTCATAAACCACATGGAACCACAACTAGAGTCATTGCATGTGTGTTCCTTTCATAAACCACCACTAGTGTCATTGCATGTTTGTTCTTTTCCTACACCACAACTAGAGTTATTGCATGCTTGTTCTTTTCATAAACTACATGGATCCACCAGTATCATTGCATGTGTGTTCTTTTCCTAAACCACCACTAGATTCATTGCATGTGTGTTCTTTCCATAAACCACCACCAGTGTCATTGCATGTGTGTTCCTTTCCTAAACCACATGGATCCACCAGTGAAAGTGCATGTCTTTGCATAAGTGTTCTTTTCCTAAACTACCTGTAACACCCCAAAACATTAATCCAAGTGATCAAGATCCAAATCATCAAATTTAGACTTAACGAAAACTTTTCCATTTAAAAATATTAAAGCATTCATATGTGTGTGCATTTAAATTAGGAGTTGTTTTGAATTGCCATGTTTGAGTGATCCATTGATTGTAAAATGATTCTTAGGTGAATTAAACATCATCTAGATCATTGCCACCCAAATCCCAAAGAAAAACAAATCAAAATGAATAAAGGAAGCAAATGGTCATTTGTGCCATTTTAATCACCATGCCTACTTTGGCCATTCCTACGACTCAAATCTCAACAGAAACAAATATGGATCTTTGCACCCCTTGCTAGTACAAGTAATGATGTACCAAGGCCCACTTTGTGTTCTACCAAAAACTTTAAAACACTACATTTAAATGACATTTGAAAATTGAATGTAGTTCATATGAGAAGATCCCACTTATTCAAAAACCACTCAAATGAATTCCATTTTTAAATCCCAAGCAACCAGAGATGCTGAAGCATGTGATCACCAACTCCACCAAAATTCAGCCCAAAATTCAAATATTTGGTTCATGCGGCCATTGTGTCGAACACCAGGCAGGCATAATCAAAATGGCCTAACTTATACTATTTTTGATCGAATATTGTCGAACCATTTGAACCCTAGTAGATGCCCTTGTCTCACCCAGACCCAACCAAACCATCAAGAGGCTACCCCTTAACCATTTGCAGCAGTGTCGCGCTACCTGAGCACCATGCTCGCCGGTCGAGCATGGATAGCTCGCAGCCGACCGCCCCTCTCTCTCGCGCCATGTCTAGGAGCTAGACCAGACCATACCATCGCCCTCTGTCCCCTCCCCGAGTAGAGCCGAGCCATGGACCACCCGCAGAGCGCCGCGCCCAGACCGTCTGCACCATTCCGAGCATGCGCTAGAGCACCGCGCTCGACAAGCGTGCACACGCCGCGCCTCGACCGCAGCCCGCAAGCACCGCTTCGCCATGACCCCAAGAACCGCCCGGACATGCCCGTTCGCAGCCGCTTGACCTGCAGCCCCCGTGCGCCGCATCGAACGTCGCCTCTGACGCGCAGAGCACCAACTTCCCCGACCAAATGCCACCGCCCCTAGCCACGCATTTAAACCGTAGAGCACCGCCAGGAGGCAGGCCACCGTCCCCTATCTCCATCCACGATGATAGAACGCTGTGCAGCCCTCGCCAGAGTCGCCAGACCATCCCGTTCGGTCGCTTCGTCGAGCTATAAATAGAGGCCACCCCCAGGCCCATTCTGCACACCAGCTCACTCCCCTCTCTCCACTGATCCTTCCACCCCATCCCTGGAGCAAGGCGGGCTGCCGTTCGCCAGAATTTTGCTGGAGCTTGCCGCAGCAGAGGAGGAGAGGCGCTGTTGATTGCTACTGCACTAGGAGCCATCGCGACCACGCCTAGAACCGTCGTCATCCACAAGCTCGATCGCCCCCATCGCCACGTCTAGTTGGAGCCCTTGGTAAGCCCCCACGTACCCCCACCGAGCCGCTAGGGTTAGCTCTCGTCGGCGACCTGTTTGCCGGGGACGATGATCCTCAGCCATTGATCCATCTTTTAATCGTAGCACTAAGAGTGCCCCATACCGCTTCAGCTTGACGTGTCACACCATGGGACCCCCTCCGGGCTTGTCATCTCCATCATGAGCGCCACCGGGCCGCGTTTGAACTAACTTATGTCCCTTAGTTTAAAAATAGATTCAAGAAGATCTACTAAGCCAAATTGAGTGATTCAAATTTTGTTAGAAAGATACTAAAAAGATCCATCCAAGCCCGTTGGATTTAATTCATTTAGTGTTAGAGATCTCTCCTAGTAAAAATAACAAGACAGAAGCTTTTGCACATTCAAACATTTTTATAAAATCAACCATAATAGCTTTTGAGTTGATTCCAACACTCAAAAATCACATTTAACCATAACTATCTGAATATGTAATAATATTAAGGTTTGAATGTAGTGACTTTGGACTAGTACCAAAATAATACTATATAGGCATTTCTAGTCACTTTAAATCATTAAATATTAAACTTAAACTTAATTAAATGTGATCCAACATTTAAATCACATTCCTATATGTTAGAATTTGTGGTGATGACATGTGTCCACATAATTCCATGTTCTAAGTGGAGAATATTAAATCTTAGTTATTTTCAATGACTAGAAATTACTTTTCTCAAATCAAAAGAATGAGACTAGTTAAAAAAACCTTGTGGTGCTTGTGATGATAATAGATCATCCAATGTGTGCCTTAGAGTTCTAAGTAGACTAGTTAAGTATTGTTTGGTGATTGTGTACTCCGTATGTATTTATAGATGATAGTACCGACCAAGCTTACGAGGAGGAGGAGTTCTACCAAGAGGAGGAGGAAGAAAACTTCAACCACTGCACCAACCAAGGCAAGCTATTGTTAGCAAGCTAGAATTAAGCTTGATAACCTGATAAAGATGCATTAGGCATGCTTTGGTTATACCACTTTGACTATTACCTACCCCAAGTTTTATTTCTAAGCTTTTACCTCTTTACTTTATTAAACTACCTTACTTGTTTGAAGGTAGCATAAAGAATATAAAACTTGACCTATCTAGATAACCTTAAAGGTCATTCTATGGCATGAGATTTATCTTAGCATCCCACATTAGTGAACACTCTTAACTTAGTAGTTTAGAGAAACTAAAACTTGAGCCACTTCAGATGGGAACACTTGGTGAAAATGACTTGTGAAAACCTTAGAATGATGAGTCATTCTATTGAGATGTTTTGATACGTGGTGAGATACACAAATGGTTTATGATGATGAAAATGTTGAGGCATGAGCCTTAAGCCTTTTACAAAACTGATGGTTGGATTCGGATGCGATACCATTCGAAATTTACTGTACAACCACAATACCTGAATTGGGTAAGGCTTATCCAGAAGTTTATATGCATTACTATTGGTTCCCTCACGGGAGAGGTTTGAGCTGAGGCTACCTCTCAATGTTGTTCACCTATGCAGTGCCCAGGATGACAGATGGTCATGGTTGGGAGGCCATGCTCATAGGAGAGGTGCTTATACTAGGGTGTGTAAAGGAAAGGTTATGTTTGATTATCTGCATACTAAGTATGATGATTTAGGGTTATCCCTGACAGATGTATCAAATCTTGTGGTGAAAGTGTACCACCTCTTCAGAGTGTCAAACTATTTGAATAGCTGCATCCGCGGTTATGGACAGTTGGAGTGACCATACTGTTTTGTTGTCAGATATTTTCAAAATGACTTATGAAATGAATGATGAACCTTGACTTGACCACAACAGAGATGTGACTATGACACTAGCTTCCCAACTTAAGTGATTCTAGAAATTTGTTTTATCTTTCTTTGTTTCAGAACTCAGCTTAGGTTTCAAACATAACTTTTTAGTTAAACTTAGAGTTAGCATTTACACTAGAATTATACTACTTGATAGTGGTAGTGTGCGAGTACTTAAAGAGTACTCATGGCTTTTGTCCCTGGCTATTCCTATGGCCAGACTATGAAGGAGACTACCAAGATGATGCATGCAGGATCGGCTATGATAACTAGGACTATCTCGCCTTCATCAAGATTGCGTGCCCTCAAGATAGACCCCACCGCTACGCTTATTATTTATTCCGCTGCTTGTTGTATTAAGACTGGATCATGAGATCCTTATTTGTGTAAGACCTTATTTATGGTTTGTAATGGATGATGTACTATGATATCCAATCTATTATATCTCGCAAAAATGTTTAATCCTGGGATTGCGCTGTATGACATAACAGGCATCTGGGATTAAAAATTCGGGTGTTGACAAGTTGGTATCAGAGCCATCCTGATCATAGGAGACCCTAGTTAGAATGGACGTCCGAACAAAAACTTAATTTCAAAACCAAAGTGAGTATTTATAAAAACTATTTCCTCTCTTACCATTGGAAATTCATTCTTTCTTAAAAATTCATGTTCCTCCAATTCTTACATTACTACCTAAAATTTGACACACTTCATCACTTCACTAACTTCCTCATCCTAAATTTTTGTAAATGGAGACTCAGTTCAGCAAGTTCTACCAATTGGGCAACAGAGGCGAACTGATCTTCGAGAGGGATCTGGATTCACTGTCTGAGTTACTGGGATGCGCACATCCGGAGTTTCTTGGATATCAACTTCCTGGACCCCCAGGAGGAGATTTACAGTGGCTAGTCATCGCTGATCTTCGAGGAAGCATAGAAGCACCAACGTCCGGGAGAATCCAGTTCTCTGTCAGAGAGAACAACTGGCTAGATGGATTAGCCAGGGCGATGCATGAAGCTCTCGCACGTCTATGTGCCCTTAGTGTCAACCAAATCCAAGGAACCCGTTTTGCCCACTATGCAAGACGTGACTTCATGGGAATGCCAATGGATATGCCAAGTCACCCGGAGTTGAAGCGTTAAGTGGAGAACCTTGACTTCCTGCTGTACGATCGCCTGAAGGAAATGGGACAATGCTAGGGAGTTTGCCAACCACAACCGTGCCATTGCCGCCCAGAAGGCCCAGAATTTCTGACTGCTTGTCAAGGACCGTCAGTCTCTTCGCCTCCAGCGCGAGAAGAAGGATCGCACCATCGCAAGTCTTCGTAAGAAGGTGACCGACCTCGAGAAGACCGTCAAGGAGCAAGAAGCTTAGCTTGCAGCAAAGGAGGAAGAAGAGGAGGGTGAATACATCCAGGGAGACATGGATTCTTACCTCAGCAATGATGATGACTTCCTGGAGGAGGATGTCGTGGACTTCTACACTGACGATGAGGACTCCGACTTCATCGATGATGAGTAGATGCACTAGAGCACTATCGTAGAGTGAGGAGATCAACACGAAGGCCAAGAAGAAGGAGAGAATCCTGAATGGACTGCACGATGAGATGCAGACTGTCCTTGTCAACATCTGTTTCCAGGATATCGAAGAGCTAGTCAACTGCAATTCAGATGGAAGGAAAGATAAACTAGGCAAACGACAACCGCAAACATCGTATGATGCAGCAAACTGGATCCAGCAGTCACCAGAAGTACCATCCCAACCCCTCACCAGGATATGCACCGAGGAACAACCGACCCCCAATGTCTCGCCCAAGCTACCCCAACCGTAGCAGAGGCAATGTGAAGTCCGGAGGAAAAAACAACAACTCCGGCAACACCAACAATTTTAGCCGTGCCCCTCCCAAGAGCAACAACAACAACAACACTGTACCTAGAACTGGAAGCAATGCTCTGCCTGTGGCGGAAAATACAAGTCCCATATCACTTGTTTCGTGTGTGGAGTGAAGGGTCACTATTCCAATGAGTGCCCCAAGAAGGCTGCCGCCACTGCCAATGTGAATGCCCCAGCTCAAGAGCAGCGCCGTGTTCAACCAGGAAGAAGATTCGCATCAGGGAACCCTCACAACCGCAACGGTCGTGTATTCCACATGAACGCTGAAGAGGCCCAAGAAGCGCCACATGTAGTGTTGGGTATGTTTTCTATCAACTCAGTATTAGCAAGAGTATTGTTTGATTCGGGAGCATCACATTCATTTATCACCGAAGAATTTGCATGCACTAGTAAGATCCACCCAACCAACTTGAAGCATTTCATGATAGTTCAAATTCCTGGATCAACTACAAAGGATAGAAAAATTTGCAAAGTTGTGCTTATCAGGATACATTGGATAGATTTTTATGCCAACCTTATAGTACTTGGAACCAAAGAACTGGAAGTAGTACTAGGTATGGACTGGATGTCAAGGCATAAAGGACTGATAGACTGTGCTAAGAAAGCCATCACCATGACCAGTAGCTCTGGAGTAACAGTAGAGCATATATCTAAAACCATACCTCGTCAATTCAAGTGCAACAAGAGTTTAGCCTTACCCACCATTGTCCAAGTCCGAGTAGTCTGTGAATACCCCAACATATTCCCAGATGAATTGCTAGGTATGCCCCCGGATAGGGATATTGAGTTCATTATTGAATTAATCCCCAGAACCGGACCCATAGACCAGAGACCCGATAGCATGAACCCCTCAGAGTTAGTAGAGTTGAAGAAGCAGCTGGATGCTATGTTGGCAACATGCTTGATTCAACCAAGCGCATCGCCATGGAGATCACCAGTGTTATTCGTCGAGAAGAAAGATGGAGGCAACCGTTTGTGCACCGATTACAGAAAGTTGAATGACATCACCATCAAAAACAAGTACCCACTGCCAAAGATAGAGGATCTATTTGATCAGTTGACTGGTGCCCAGGTATTCTCAAAGATTGATCTTAGGACTGGTTATCACCAACTTAAGATTCATGCAACAGATATTCCGAAGACCTCCTTTACTACTCGCTATGGTTTATACGAGTATATGGTTATGTCTTTTGGAATAACCAATGCCCCTGCTTATTTCATGAATCTCATGAATAAGATCTTTATGAATTTCCTAGATAAGTTTGTCGTTGTGTTTATCGACGATATCCTTATCTACTCCAAGTCAGAAGAAGAGCATGAGCAACATCTGAGAATCATCATAGAAACCCTAAGAGAGCATCGGTTATATGCCAAGTTCAGCAAGTGTGAGTTTTGACTGAAAGAAGTGGGATTCCTAGGACATATTGTGTCAGTCGGAGGAGTCTCTGTTGATCCCGCCAAAATCAAAGATGTCGAAGAATGGGAAGCCCCAACCACTCAAACCCAAGTTCGTGCATTTCTCGGATTAGCATGATACTACCGCAAGTTCGTCGAAGGATTTTCAAGCATCGCCCGACCCATGACCCAATTGTTGAAGAAGGACAAGAAGTTTGAATGGACTGACAAATGTGAAGCCACTTTCAAAGAGCTGAAGAAGAGATTGATTTCAGCCCCAATATTGATCATGCCAGATATCAAGAAGCCGTTTTATGTGTATTGTGATGCATGCAAGATTGGTCTCGGATGTGTATTGATGCAAGAAGGCAAAGTTATCGCCTATTTGTCTCGACAACTAAAGCAGCATGAGCAGAACTATCCGACCCATGATCTGGAGTTAGCAGCCGTAGTTTTGGCATTGAAGACATGTCGTCACTACCTGATGGCTAATCGCTGAGAGATTTACTCAGATCACAAAAGCTTGAAGTATATTTTCACTCAGAAGGAGCTGAATATGAGGCAAAGGAGATGGATAGAGTTAATCAAGGATTATGACCTTGACATTCACTATCACCCCGGAAAAGCCAATGTGGTAGCGGATGCTCTTAGCAGATTGCCATGTAAGCTAAATACCATGATCAAGGAGAAGCAATCAAGTTTGTATGAGGAGTTGGAGCAGTTTAGGTCTGAGCTAGTTAGCAAAGGATTCTTAGCTAGCATTGAACTTCAACCCACTTTGATTAGCCAAATAAAGGAAGCCCAGAAGGGAAATGAAAGTATCGACGGAATCAAACATCGTCTTCGTACAGGAAAGGTACCTGGATTCACCGAAGACGAAGAAGGAGCTCTGTGGTACAAAGGACATATCTGTGTGCCAGCAGATTCGGAGCTGAAGCAAGTTATCATGAAGGAAGCTCATGATACTCTTTATTCTATCCACCCTGGAGGAACGAAGATGTATCAATATTTGAAAGAGCAATTTTGGTGGCACAAGATGAAGAGAGAAATCGGCAGCTACATCGCCAAGTGTGACATCTATCAAAGAGTCAAAGCAGAGCATCAAAGACCCGTAGGACTGTTGCAACCTTTGCAGATTCCGGAATGGAAATGGGATTCCGTCGGAATGGACTTTATCACCAGTTTACCTACTTCTAGTAGGGGAAATGACTCAATCTGGTTCATCGTTGATAGACTGTCTAAGTTAGCTCACTTTATACCTATCAAGACCACCTACTAGAGTTCGAAGCTAGCATAGCTATATATTGCTAGAATTGTTAGTCTGCATGGAACCCCCAAGACCATAGTATCAGATCGAGGAACCTAGTTTACCACGAGATTTTGGCAGAAAGTCTAGGAAGGATTAGGAACCAAGTTGAACTCCAGCATAGCTTATCACCCGCAAACTGATGGACAAACTGAGAGAGTCAACCAAATTCTAGAGGATGTATTGAGAGCTTGTGTTTTGGAGTACGTATCAAAATGGGAAGATTGCCTGCCTTTCGCAGAATTCTCATATAACAACAGTTACCAAGCCAGTTTGCAAATGACACCATTTGAGTTCCTATACGGAAGAAAGTGTCGCACCCCTTTGAATTGGTCGCAAGTAGGAGAGAGTCAGATCTTTGGACCCGACATTCTCCGAGAAGCCGAAGAGAAGGTTCACAAAGTCCGTGAGAACGTCAAGACCGCCCAACCCCGATAGAAGAGTTATGCTGACAAGAGAAGGAGAGACCTGACTTTCAATGTCGAAGATTTTGTATAACTCAAGGTTTCACCACTGAAGGGAACCCAACGTTTTAGTCTAAAAGGAAAGTTAGCCCCCAGATATATCGGACCTTTCAAGATTCTGAACCGTCGAGGAGAAGTATCGTATCAACTGGAACTGCTAGAGGACATGTCATCCATCCACAATGTGTTCCATATCTCGTTACTTCGCAAATGCCTAGAAGTGCCGGAGAAGACTGAAGTTTTCAAGAACATCGATCACCGAGCCATGGAGATCAACAAGGACCTGACATATCGTGAAGTGCCCATCCATAGCCTGGAGGAAGCCTACAGAACCACCAGAACCAGGAGTATCAAATTTCTCAAGATTCAATGGAGCAACCATACCAAAAAGGAGGCCACTTGGGAGCGAGAAGATTACATTAGAACAGAGTTCCCAGATCACTTTAGTTCCTAGTTTTCTTTCGTAATTCTTGGGACGAGATTTTGTTTAAGGGGGAAGGTTTGTAACATCCCAAAACTTTAATCCAAGTGATCAAGATCCAAATAATCAAATTTAGAGTTAACAAAAACTTTTCTATTTAAAAATATTAAAGCATTCATATGTGTGTGCATTTAAATTAGGAGTTGTTTTGAATTGCCATGTTTGAGTGATCCATTGATTGTAAAATGATTCTTAGGTGAATTAAACATCATCTAGATCATTCCCACCAAAATATCAAAGAAAAACAAATCAAAATGAATAAAGGAAGCAAATGGTCATTTGTCCCATTTTAATCACCATGCCTACTTTGGCCATTCCTAGGACTCAAGTCTCAACAGAAACAAATATGGATCTTTCCACCCCTTGCTAGTACAAGTAATGATGTACCAAGGCCCACTTTGTGTTCTACCAAAAACTTTCAAACACTGAATTTAAATGACATTTGAAAATTGAATGTAGTTCATATGAGAAGATCCCACTTATTCAAAAACCACTCAAATGAATTCCATTTTTAAATCCCAAGCAACCAGAGATGCTGAAGCATGTGATCACCAACTCCACCAAAATTCAGCCCAAAATTCATATATTTGGTTCATGCGGCCATTGTGCCGAACAGCTGGTAAGCAGAATCAAAATGGCCTAACTTATACTATTTTTGCTCGAATTTTGTCGAACCATTTGAACCCTAGTAGATGCCCTTGTCTCCCCCAAACCCAACCAAACCATCAAGAGGCTACCCCTTACCCATTTGCAGCAGTGCGGCGCCACCTGAGCACCATGCTTGCCGGTCGAGCATGGATAGCTCGCAGCTGACCGACCCTCTCTCTCGCCATGTCTAGGAGCTAGACCAGACCACACCATCGCCCTATGTCCCCTCCCCGAGCATAGCCGAGCCATGGACCACCCACAGAGCGCCGCGCCTAGACCGTCTGCACCATGCCGAGCACGCACCAGAGCGCCGCGCCCGACAAGAGTGCACACGCCGCTCCTCGACCACAGCCCGTGCGCACCGCTTCGCCACGACCCGAGGAACCGCCCGGACATGCCCGTTCACCGTCACTTGACCTGCAGCCCCCGTGCGCCGCATCGAACGCTGCCTCTGCCGCGTAGAGCACTAGCTTCCCCCAACCAAATGCCACCGCCCCTAGCCACGCATTTAAACCGTAGAGCACCGCCAGGAGGTAGGCCACCGGCCCCTACCTCCAGCCACGACGATAGCATGTTGTGCAGCCCTCGCCGGAGTCGCCAGCCCATCCTGTTCAGTCGCTTCGTCGAGCTATAAATAGAGGCCACCCCCAGCCCCATTCTGCACACCAGCTCACTCCCCACTCTCCACTGATCCTTCCACCCCATCCCAGAGGAAGTCGGGCCGCTGTTCACCGGAATTTTGCCGAAGCTTGCCGCAGTAGAGGAGGAGAGGCACCGTTGATTGCGACTGCCCCAGGAGCCGTCGCGACCACGCCTAGAACCTCCATCGTCCACTAGCTCGATTGCCCCCATCACCACGTCTAGCTAGAGCCTTGGTAAACCCCCACGTGCCCCCACCGAGCCGCTAGGGTTAGCTCTCGCCGGCGACCTGTTCGTCGAGGATGACGATCCTCAGTCGTTGATCCATCTTTTAATCGTGGCGTTGAGAGTGCCCCGTACTGCTTCACGTTTGACGTGTCGCTGACCTGCGGGACCCCCTGTCAGTTGTCATCTGCGCTGCGGAGCGCCACTAGGCCAGCCCGTTAGTTTTCCCGCGTGACCTAGTTAATTCAAATTTAGGTTTTTCCATTTCAGTTTGAACTCACTTCTGCCCCTTAGTTCAAAAATTAATTCAAGAAGATCTACTAAGCCAAATTGAGTGATTAAAATTTTGTTAGAAAGCTACTGAAAAGATCCATCCAACCCAGTTGGATTTAATTCATTTAGAGTTAGAGATCTCTCCTAGTGAAAATAACAAGACAGAAGCTTTTGCACATTCAAACATTTTCATAAAATCAACCATAATAGCTTTTGAGTTGGTTCCAACTCATTTAACCATACCTATCTGAATATGTAATAATATTAAGGTTTGCATGCAGTGACTTTGGACTAGTACCAAAATAATGCTATATAGGCATTTCTAGTCACTTTAAATCATTAAATATTAAACTTAAACTTAATTAAATGTGATCCAACATTTAAATCACATTCCCATATGTTAGAATATGTGGTGATGACATGTGTCCACATGATCCCATATTCTAAGTGGATAATATTAAATCTTAGTTATTTTCAACGAGTAGAAATTACTTTTCTCAAATAAAAAGAATGAAACTAGTTAATAAAACCATGTGGTGCTTGTGATGATAATAGATCATCCAATGTGTGCCTTAGAGTGCTAATTAGACTAGTTAAGTATTGTTTGGTGATTGTGTACTCCGTATGTATTTATAGACAATAGTACCGACCAAGCTTACGAGGAGGAGGAGTTCTACCAAGAGGAAGAGGAAGAAAACTTCAACCACTACACCAACCAAGGCAAGCTATTGTTAGTAGGCTAGAATTAAGCTTGATAACCTGATAAAGATGCATTAGGCATGCTTTGGTTATACCACTTTGACTATTACCTACCCCAAGTTTTATATCTAAGCTTTTAGCTCTTTACTTTAAGTACCTTACTTGTTTGAAGGTAGCATAAAGAGTATAAAACTTGACCTATCTAGATAACTTTAGATGTCATTCTATGGCATGAGATTGATCTTAGCATCCCACATTAGTGAACACTCTTAACTTAGTAGTTTAGAGCTAAACTAAAACTTGAGCCACTTTAGATGGGAACACTTGGTGAAAATGACTTGTGAAAACCTTATAATGATGAGTCATTCTATTGAGATGTTTTGACATGTGTTGAGAAAGACAAATGGTTTGTGATGATGAAAATGTTGAGGCATGAGCCTTAAGCCTTTTACAAAACTGATGGTTGGATTCGGATGCAATACCATTCCAAATTTACCGTACAACCACAATACCTGAATTGGATAAGGCTTAGCCGGAAGTTTATATGCATTACTATTGGTTCCCTCGTGGGAGAGGTTTGAGCTGAGGCTACCTCTCAATGTTGTCCAGCTATGCAGTGCCCAAGATGACAGATGGTCATGGTTGGGAGGCCATGCTCATAGGAGAGGTTCTTATACTAGGGTGTGTAAAGGAAAGGTTATGTTTGATTATCTGCATACTAAGTATGATGATTCAGGGTTATCCCTGACAGATGTATCGAATCTTGTGGTGAAAGTGTACCACCTCTGCAGAGTGTCAAACTATTCAATAGCGCGTCATGATTATGGACAGTTGGAGTGGCTATACTGTTTCGTTGTCAGATATTTTCAAAATGACTTATGAAATGAATGATGAACCTTGACTTGACCACAACAGAGTTGTGACTATGACACTAGCTTCCCAACTTAAGTGATTCTAGAAATTTGTTTTATCTTTCTTTGTTTCAGAACTCAGCTTAGGTTTCAAACTTAACTTTTTAGTTAAACTTAGATTTAGCATTTACACTAGAACTATACTACTTGATAGTGGTAGTTTGCGAGTACTTAAAGAGTACTCATGGATTTTGTCCCTGGCTATTCCTATGGCCAGACCATGAAGGAGACTACCAAGATGACGGACAGCAGGACGGCTATGATAACTAGGACTATCTACCTTCGTCAGCATTGCCTGTGCCCCTGAAGATGGACCCCACCGCTACGATTATTATTTATTCCGCTGCTTGTTGTATTAAGACTGGATCATGAGATCCTTATTTTGTGTAAGACCTTATTTATGGTTTGTAATGGATGATGTACTGTGGTATCCAATCTGTTATGTCTCGCAAAAATGGTAATCCTAGGATTGCGATGTATGACATAACATGCATCTGGGATTAAAAATCTGGGTGGTGACACTGCCACTAGTGTCATTGCATGTGTGTTGTTTTCATAAACCACAACTATAGTCCTTGCATGTTTGTTCTTTTCATACACCAAATGGAACCACAACTAGAGTCATTGCATGTGTGTTCCTTTCATAAACCACCACTAGTGTCATTGCATGTTTGTTCTTTTCCTAAACCACCACTAGAGTCATTGCATGTTTGTTCTTTTCATAAACCACATGGATCCACCAGTATCATTGCATGTGTGTTCTTTTCCTAAACCACCACTAGATTCATTGCATGTGTGTTCTTTCGATAAACCACATGGATCCACCAGAGTCATTTGCATGTCTGTTCTTTTCATTAACCACCACTAGTGTCATTGCATGTGTGTTCCTTTCCTAAACCAAATGGATCCACCTGTGTCATTGCATGTCATTGCATATATGTTCTTTTCCTAAACTACCACTAGTGTCATTGCATGTGTGTTCTTTTCCTAAACCACCACTAGTGTCATTGCATGTGTGTTCTTTTCATTAACCACTTGGATCCACTAGAGTCATTGCATGTGTGTTCTTTTCATAAACTACAACTATAGTCATTGCATGTTTGTTCTTCTCATAAACCACATGGAACCACAACTAGAGTCATTGCATGTGTGTTCTTTTAATAAACCACCATCAGTGTCATGCCATGTGTGTTCTTTCCATAAACCACATGGATCCACCAGAGTCATTTGCATGTGTGTTCTTTCATTAACCACCACCAGTGTCATTGCATGTGTGTTCCTTTCCTAAACCAAACGGATCCGCCAGTGTCAATGCATGTCTTTATATGTGTGTTCTTTTCCTAAACCACCCCTAGTGTCATTGTATGTGTGTTCTTTTCCTAAACCACCACTAGAGTCATTACATGTGTGTACTTTTCCTAAACGACAACTAGAGTCATTTCATGTTGGTTCTTTTCATAAGCCACATGGATCCACCAGTGTCATTGCATGTGTGTTCCTTTCCTAAACCACACGGATCCACCAGTGTCATTGCATGTCTTTCTATGTGTGTTCTTTTCCTAAACCACCACTAGTGTCATTGTATGTGTTGTTCTTTCCCTAAACCACCACTAGTGTCATTGCATGTGTGTTCTTTTCATAAACCACTTGGATCCACCAGAGCCATTGCATGTGTGTTCTTTTCATAAACCACAACTATAGTCATTGCATGTTTGTCTTTTCATAAACCACATGGAACCACAACTAGAGTCATTGCATGTGTGTTCCTTTCATAAACCACAACTAGAGTCATTCCATGTGTGTTCTTTTCATAAACCACCACTAGTGTCATTGCATGTGTGTTCTTTCCATAAACCACATGGATCCACCAGAGTCATTTGCATGTATGTTCTTTTCAATGACCACCACTAGTATCTTTGCATGTATGTTCTTTTCATAGACCACATGGATCCACCAATGTCATTGCATGTCTTTCTATGTGTGTTCTTTTCCTAAACCACCACTAGTGTCATTGTATGTTTGTTCTTTTCCTAAACCACCAATAGTGTCACTGCATGTGTGTTTTCTTTTCATAAACCACTTGGATCCACCAGAGTCATTGCATGTGTGTTCTTTTCATAAACCACAACTATAGCCATTGCATGTTTGTTCTTTTCATAAACCACATGGAACCACCACTAGAGTCATTGAATGTGTGTTCCTTTCATAAACCACCACTAGTGTCATTGCATGTGTTTTCTTTCCATAAACCACATGGATCCACCAGAGTCATTTGCGTGTGTGTTATTTTCAATGACCACCACCGGTGTCATTGCATGTCTTTGCATGTATGTTATTTTCCTAAACCACCTATAGTGTCATTGCATGTGTGTTATTTTACTAAACCACATAGATCCACCAGTGTCAATGGATGTGTGTCTTTTTCATAAACCACCACTAGTTTCATTGCATGTTTGTTCTTTTCCTAAACCACAACTAGAGTCATTGCATGTGAGTTCTTTTCCTAAACCACCACTAGAGTCATTGAATGTTTGTTCTTTTCATAAACCAAATGGATCCACTAGTGTCATTGCATGTGTGTTCTTTTCATAAACCACCGCTAGATTCATTGCATGTGTGTTCTTTCCATAAACCACATGGATCCACCAGAGTTTTTTCATGTGTGTTCTTTTCATTAACCACCACCAGTGTCATTGCATGTGTGTTACTTTCCTAAACCACATGGATCCACCAGTGTCATTGCATGTGTGTTCTTTTCCTCAACCACCACTATTGTCATTCCATGTGCGTTATTTTACTAAACCATATGGATCCACCAGGGTCATTGCATGTGTGTTCTTTTCATAAACCACCACTAGATTCATTGCATGTGTGTTCTTTCCATAAACCACATGGATCCACCAGAGTCATTTGCATGTGTGTTCTTTTCATTAACCACCACCAGGGTCATTGCGTGTGTGTTCCTTTCCTAAACCACATGGATCCACCAGTGTCATTGCATGTATTTGCATAAGTCTTCTTTTCCTAAACTACCACTAGTGACATTGCATGTGTGTTCTTTTCCTAAACCACCAGTAGTGTCATTGCATGTGTGTTCTTTTCATTAACCACTTGGATCCACCAGAGTCATTGCATGTGTGTTCTTTTCATAAACCACAACTATAGTCATTGCATGTTTGTTCTTTTCATAAACCAGAACTATAGTCATTGCATGTTTGTTCTTTTCATAAACCACATGGAACCACAACTAGAGTCATTTCTTGTGTGTTCTTTTCATAAACCACCACCAGTGGCATTCCTTGTGTGTTCTTTTCATAAACCAAATGGATCCACCAGAGTCATTTGCATGTGTGTTCTTTTCATTAACCACCACTAGCGTCATTGCATGTGTGTTCCTTTCCTAAACCACATGGATCCACAAGTGTCATTGCATGTCTTTATCTATGTGTTCTTTTCCTAAAGCACCACTAGTGTCATTGTATGTGTGTTCTTGTCAATAACCACCACCAGTGTCACTGCATGTGTGTTCCTTTCCTAAACTGCATGGATCCACCAGTGTCATTGCATGTGTGTTCTTTTCCTAAACCACCACTAGTGTCATTCCATGTGCGTTATATTACTAAACCACATGGATCCACCAGGGTCATTGCATGTGTGTTCTTTTCATAAACCACCACTAGATTCATTGCATGTGTCTTATTTCCATAAACCACATGGATCCACCAGAGTCATTTGCATTTGTGTTCTTTTCATTAACCACTTCCAGTGTCATTGCATGTGTGTTCCTTTCCTTAAACACATGGATCCACCAGTGTCATTGCATGTATTTGCATAAGTGTTCTTTTCCTAAACTACCACTAGTGTCATTGCATGTGTGTTCTTTTCCTAAAGCAGCAGCAGTGTCATTGCATGTGCGTTCTTTTCATTAACCACTTGGATCCACCAGAGTCATTGCATGTGTGTTCTTTTCATAAACCACAAGTATAGTCATTGCATGCTTGTTCATTTTATAAACCACATGGATCCACAAGTGTCATTGCATGTCTTTCTCTATGTGTTCTTTTCCTAAAGCACCACTAGTGTCATTGTATGTGTGTTCTTTTCAATAACCACCACCAGTGTCATTGCATGTGTGTTCTTTTCCTAAACCGCATGGATCCACCAGTGTCATTGCATGTGTGTTCTTTTCCTAAACCACCACTAGTGTCATTCCATGTGCGTTATATTACTAAACCACATGGATCCACCAGTATCATTGCATGTGTGTTCTTTTCCTAAACCACCACTAGATTCATTGCATGTGTGTTCTTTCCATAAATCACATGGATCCACCAGAGTCATTTGCATGTGTATTATGTTCATTAACCACGACCAGTGCCATTGCATGTGTGTTCCTTTCCTAAACCACATGGATCCACCAGTGACATTGCATGTTTTTACATATGTGTTCTTTTCCTAAACTACCACTAGTGTCATTGCATGTGTGTTCTTTTCCTAAAGCACCAGCAGTGTCATTGCATGTGCGTTCTTTTCATTAACCACTTGTATCCACCAGAGTCATTGCATGTGTGTTCTTTTCATAAACCACAACTATAGTCATTGCATGCTTGTTCTTTTTATAAACCACGTGGAACCACAACTAGAGTCATTGCTTGTGTTTTCTTTTCATAAACCACCACGAGTGGCATTCCATGTGTGTTCTTTTCATAAACTAAATGGATCCACCATAGTCATTTGCATGTTTGTTCTTTTCATTAACCACCACAAGCGTCATTGCCTCTGTTCCTTTCTTAAACCACATGGATCCACCAGTGTTGTTGCATGTCTTTCTCTATGTGTTCTTTTCCTAAAGCACCACTAGTGTCATTGTATGTGTGTTCTTTTCCTAAACCACCACTAGTGTCAGTGCATGTGTGTTCTTTTCATAAACCACTTGGATCCACCATAGTCATTGCACGTGTGTTGTTTTCATAAACCACAACTATAGTCATTGCATGTTTGTTCTTTTCATAAACCACATGGAACCACAACTAGAGTCATTGCATGTGTCTTCCTTTCATAAACCACCACTAGTGTCATTGCATGTTTGTTCTTTTCCTAAACCACAACTAGAGTCATTGCATGCTTGTACTTTTCATAAACCACATGGATCCACCAGTATCATTGCATGTGTGTTCTTTTCCTAAACCACCACTAGATTCATTGCATGTGTGTTCTTTCCATAAATCACATGGATCCACCAGAGTCATTTGCATGTGTATTATGTTCATTAACCACGACCAGTGTCATTGCATGTGTGTTCCTTTCCTAAACCACATGGATCCACCAGTGACATTGCATGTTTTTACATATGTGTTCTTTTCCTAAACTACCACTAGTGTCATTGCATGTGTGGTCTTTTCCTAAACCACCACTAGTGTCATTACATGTGTGTTCTTTTCATTAACCACTTGGATCCACCAGAGTCATTGCATGTGTGTTCTTTTCATAAACCACAACTATAGTCATTGCATGTTTGTTCTTTTCATAAACCACATGGAACCACAACTAGAGTCATTCCATGTGTGTTCTTTTCATAAACCACCACCAGTGTCATTCCATGTGTGCTCTTTCCATAAACCACATGGATCCACAAGAGTCATTTCCATGTGTGTTCTTTTTATTAATCACCACCAGTGTCATTGCATGTGTGTTCCTTTCCTAAACCACATGTATCCACCAGTGTCATTGCATGTCTTTCTATGTGTGTTCTTTTCCTAAACCACCACTAGTGTCATTGTATGTGTGTTCTTTTCCTAAACCACCAATAGTGTCATTGCATGTGTGTTTTGTTTTCATAAACCACTTGGATCCACCAGAGTCATTGCATGTGTGTTCTTTTCATAAACCACAACTATAGCCATTGCATGTTTGTTCTTTTCATAAACCACATGGAACCACAACTAGAGTCATTGAATGTGTGTTCCTTTCATAAACCACCACTAGTGTCATTGCATGTGTTTTCTTTCCATAAACCACATGGATCCACCAGAGCCATTTGCATGTGTGTTATTTTCAATGACCACCACCGGTGTCATTGCATGTCTTTGCATGTATGTTATTTTCCTAAACCACCTCTAGTGTCATTGCATGTGTGTTATTTTACTAAACCACATAGATCCACCAGTGTCAATGGATGTGTGTCTTTTTCATAAACCACCACTAGACTCATTGCTTGTTTACACTTTTCCTAAATCACAACTAGAGACATTGCATGTGAGTTCTTTTCCTAAACAACCACTAGAGTCATTGAATGTTTGTTCTTTTCATAAACCACATGGATCCACTAGTGTCATTGCATGTGTGTTCTTTTCATAAACCACCACTAGATTCATTGCATGTGTGTTCTTTCCATAAACCACATGGATCCACCAGAGTATTTTTCATGTGTGTTCTTTTCATTAACCACCACCAGTGTCATTGCATGTGTGTTACTTTCCTATACCGCATGGATCCACCAGTGTCATTGCATGTGTGTTCTTTTCCTAAACCACCACTATTGTCATTCCATGTGCGTTATTTTACTAAACCACATGGATCCACCAGGGTCATTGCATGTGTGTTCTTTTCATAAACCACCACTAGATTCATTGCATGTGTGTTCTTTCCATAAACCACATGGATCCACCAGAGTCATTTGCATGTGTGTTCTTTTCATTAACCACCACCAGTGTCATTGCGTGTGTGTTCCTTTCCTAAACCACATGGATCCACCAGTGTCATTGCATGTATTTGCATAAGTCTTCTTTTCCTAAACTACCACTAGTGTCATTGCATGTGTGTTCTTTTCCTAAAGCACCAGTAGTGTCATTGCATGTGCGTTCTTTTCATTAACCACTTGGATCCACCAGAGTCATTGCATGTGTGTTCTTTTCATAAACCACAACTATAGTCATTGCATGCTTGTTCTTTTTATAAACCACATGGAACCACAACTAGAGTCATTGCTTGTGTTTTCTTTTCATAAACCACCACGAGTGGCATTCCTTGTGTGTTCTTTTCATAAACGAAATGGATCCACCATAGTCATTTGAATGTTTGTTCTTTTCATTAACCACCACTAGCGTCATTGCCTGTGTTCCTTTCTTAAACCACATGGATCCACCAGTGTTGTTGCATGTCTTTCTCTATGTGTTCTTTTCCTAAAGCACCACTAGTGTCATTGTATGTGTGTTCTTTTCCTAAACCACCACTAGTGTCAGTGCATGTGTGTTCTTTTCATAAACCACTTGGATCCACCAGAGTCATTGCACGTGTGTTGTTTTCATAAACCACAACTATAGTCATTGCATGTTTGTTCTTTTCATAAAACACATGGAACCACAACTAGAGTCATTGCATGTGTCTTCCTTTCATAAACCACCACTAGTGTCATTGCATGATTGTTCTTTTCCTAAACCACAACTAGAGTCATTGCATGTTTGTACTTTTCATAAACCACATGGATCCACCAGTATCATTGCATGTGTGTTCTTTTCCTAAACCACCACTAGATTCATTGCATGTGTGTTCTTTCCATAAATCACATGGATCCACCAGAGTCATTTGCATGTGTATTATGTTCATTAACCACGACCAGTGTCATTGCATGTGTGTTCCTTTCCTAAACCACATGGATCCACCAGTGACATTGCATGTTTTTACATATGTGTTCTTTTCCTAAACTACCACTAGTGTCATTGCATGTGTGTTCTTTTCCTAAAGCACCAGCAGTGTCATTGGATGTGCGTTCTTTTCATTAACCACTTGGATCCACCAGAGTCATTGCATGTGTGTTCTTTTCATAAACCACAACTATAGTCATTGCATGCTTGTTCTTTTTATAAACCACGTGGAACCACAACTAGAGTCATTGCTTGTGTTTTCTTTTCATAAACCACCACGAGAGGCATTCCATGTGTGTTCTTTTCATAAACTAAATGGATCCACCATAGTCATTTGCATGTTTGTTCTTTTCATTAACCACCACTAGCGTCATTGCGTCTGTTCCTTTCTTAAACCACATGGATCCACCAGTGTTGTTGCATGTCTTTCTCTATGTGTTCTTTTCCTAAAGCACCACTAGTGTCATTGTATGTGTGTTCTTTTCCTAAACCACCACTAGTGTCAGTGCATGTGTGTTCTTTTCATAAACCACTTGGATCCACCATAGTCATTGCACGTGTGTTGTTTTCATAAACCACAACTATAATCATTGCATGTTTGTTCTTTTCATAAACCACATGGAACCACAACTAGAGTCATTGCATGTGTCTTCCTTTCATAAACCACCACTAGTGTCATTGCATGTTTGTTCTTTTCCTAAACCACAACTAGAGTCATTGCATGTTTGTACTTTTCATAAACCACATGGATCCACTAGTATCATTGCATGTGTGTTCTTTTCCTAAACCACCACTAGATTCATTGCATGTGTGTTCTTTCCATAAATCACATGGATCCACCAGAGTCATTTGCATGTGTATTATGTTCATTAACCACGACTAGTGTCATTGCATGTGTGTTCCTTTCCTAAACCACATGGATCCACCAGTGACATTGCATGTTTTTACATATGTGTTCTTTTCCTAAACTACCACTAGTGTCATTGCATGTGTGGTCTTTTCCTAAACCACCACTAGTGTCATTACATGTGTGTTCTTTTCATTAACCACTTGGATCCACCAGAGTCATTGCATGTGTGTTCTTTTCATAAACCACAACTATAGTCATTGCATGTTTGTTCTTTTCATAAACCACATGGAACCACAACTAGAGTCATTCCATGTGTGTTCTTTTCATAAACCACCACCAGTGTCATTCCATGTGTGCTCTTTCCATAAACCACATGGATCCACAAGAGTCATTTCCATGTGTGTTCTTTTTATTAATCACCACCAGTGTCATTGCATGTGTGTTCCTTTCCTAAACCACATGGATCCACCAGTGTCATTGCATGTCTTTCTATGTGTGTTCTTTTCCTAAACCACCACTAGTGTCATTGTATGTGTGTTCTTTTCCTAAACCACCAATAGTGTCACTGCATGTGTGTTTTGTTTTCATAAACCACTTGGATCCACCAGAGTCATTGCATGTGTGTTCTTTTCATAAACCACAACTATAGCCATTGCATGTTTGTTCTTTTCATAAACCACATGGAACCACAACTTGAGTCATTGAATGTGTGTTCCTTTCATAAATCACCACTAGTGTCATTGCATGTGTTTTCTTTCCATAAACCACATGGATCCACCAGAGCCATTTGCATGTGTGTTATTTTCAATGACCACCACCGGTGTCATTGCATGTCTTTGCATGTATGTTATTTTCCTAAACCACCTCTAGTGTCATTGCATGTGTGTTATTTTACTAAACCACATAGATTCACCAGTGTCAATGGATGTGTGTCTTTTGCATAAACCACCACTAGACTCATTGCTTGTTTGCACTTTTCCTAAACCACAACTAGAGACATTGCATGTGAATTCTTTTCCTAAACAACCACTAGAGTCATTGAATGTTTGATCTTTTCATAAACCACATGGATCCACTAGTGTCATTGCATGTGTGTTCTTTTCATAAACCACCGCTAGATTCATTGCATGTGTGTTCTTTCCATAAACCACATGGATCCACCAGAGTATTTTTCATGTGTGTTCTTTTCATTAACCACCACCAGTGTCATTGCATGTGTGTTACTTTCCTAAACCGCATGGATCCACCAGTGTCATTGCATGTTTGTTCTTTTCCTAAACCACCACTATTGTCATTCCATGTGCGTTATTTTACTAAACCACATGGATCCACCAGGGTCATTGCATGTGTGTTCTTTTCATAAACCACCACTAGATTCATTGCATGTGTGTTCTTTCCATAAACCACATGGATCCACCAGAGTCATTTGCATGTGTGTTCTTTTCATTAACCACCACCAGTGTCATTGCGTGTGTGTTCCTTTCCTCAACCACATGGATCCACCAGTGTCATTGCATGTATTTGCATAAGTCTTCTTTTCCTAAACTACCACTAGTGTCATTGCATGTGTGTTCTTTTCCTAAACCACCAGTAGTGTCATTGCATGTGCGTTCTTTTAATTAACCACTTGGATCCACCAGAGTCATTGCATGTGTGTTCTTTTCATAAATGTGACACCCCGGTTCTGATAAGACCATGGCCTCTATGTGACATGCCAATCCCTGGATCGGTTCATTGGCCCACAATAGAGTAAGATAGATAATCATAGCAAATAACCGTGTATCATGATCTACAAGATCCAGAGTACCATTATTACAATATAAAAGCTTAGCATAAAGCTAGCTCAAATTGTTCAGGTAGCAACAAAAGCGAGTAAATCCTCCAATCTTCAAATTGCCCACAAGTGAACAAGTGCCGAGTGGAGTACCGTGGCCTATAACGATCAATCAGAAACGGAATAACCTGCAGCATAAAACGCAACAGCCCCGAAGGGTCAATACATGGAATGTATGGCAAGTAGAGCTAGTAAAGGAGACAATAGTACTAACAACTACATGCATATCTGGCAAGTGGAGCTGTGTCTGGCTTGCATTTGCAAATACATTTGTCCTACTTTCATAAACAGTTTTGAATTTTCTTTGAAAAGATCCCAATTAAGTTAACCCAACAAGATTAAAACAATTATGAAATTAGAATGAGCGAGAAACATGTCATGGAATCAATATCTAGCAACTCGGATGTCCATAACGGGACACGGCTAATCGATTAGATTATACACTCTGCAGAGGTTAGTACACTTTACCCATGTGACTTGGCCAGCCCAGCTTGCCATCACTCTCATTTTGGGTGATGATAGGAGAAGACCAAGAAGAGGACTGTTGAAGTAGCTCCTCAATCCCGACGCCGCACCGGTCCAACCTACCAAAATTCTACATCTCGGATACGCTGGTTCGAAGTTACCACAACCTACTAAGTCCAACCAACCGCCCATTCCATTATTGGCACATGGTTGTACACGTAAGCTACACAATAAAGAAGCCAATCATTCTCTCTTGATACCGGGTGCCTTTCCAATAAACCACCAAAAATTATCAATCCCATCACACCCAGGGGGTTCATTGATTAAGTTGTTTTTAGTTTTCACAAACCAATACTTTGAGAAAACAAGTATCAATGATGTAACCCAGCCCTCGTTCAACATAGCATGGCTAAGCACATCTACAACGGTGGTTCATCTACAAGGAAAACCCTACCACATAATAGGACATAGCATAGCGATAGTATCATCCTACACATGCATCTACAAAATACACGACAATGCATTGAAAATAGTAGGACGATATCATGAACAAAGTAGCATCTACTTGCCTTGGTTGTAGCGGTCGGAAGAACAATCCACACACGCGCAAGGGTTGCACTCCACACAATCTACACGACACAATTGCATTCATAAACAAACAATTCACAAACATATGCAACAAAGATGATGCATGAATGCAAGAACGGCAAGCGAATTGGTGCTACAGCTGCACCACATAGTACTAATTCATATTACTACCGAATACATGCATGGAAAATAGGTTTGGCGCAAGGGAAACTATTAACCAAAAGTGGTGATCACTACTAGAGCTAGAACTTAAATAATTCACTACCGGTAGTATACTGTTTGTAAAATCCTAGAAAAATTCTACCCCATAGGCATCGCTGATAAGAAACAGTACCAATTGGAATTACTCAAAAAGGAGTTATAAAACATCCCGAGTAATTAAACTACCTCATGGACATCGCTGGTTTGATAACTGTTGTTGTAGGAAAACTACCTCCAGATACTACCTCCAGTCTAAGGTCCTTGAATTGCTTGCACAAATCCTCAGGCAATTCACCAATTGTCAATCCATTGGCATAAACCTTCCGGCTCAGAGCATCTGCTACTACATTGGCCTTTCCTGGGTGGTACTGTAGATTCATATCATAATCCTTGATAAGTTCCAACCATCTCCTTTGTCTCATGTTCAGTTCCTTCTGTGTAAATATGTACTTCAGGCTCTTGTGGTCGGTGTACACATCACAGTGTTTTCCCATTAAGTAATGCCTCCATACCTTGAGCGCATGAACCACTGACGCTAACTCCAAGTCGTGTGTGGGGTAATTCCGCTCATGGTGCTTGAGTTGTCGCGAGGCATATGACACTACTCTCCCATCTTGCATCAGCACACTCCCAAGTCCCTGTCGTGAAGCATCACAGTACACTTGGAAATCCTTCTGAAGATCCGTAAACACGTTGAGCAGTATGATTACTAGTCGACGCCTTGAGTTCTGGCTGGCTTCACATACATCTGACCATTCAAACTTCCTCTCCTTCTTCAGAAGTTCAGTCATCGGCTTAGCAATCTTGGAAAAGTTTTCTATGAACCTTCGGTAATATCCAGTAAGTCCCAAAAAGCTTCGAATCTCTCCCGCATTCTTGGGAGCTTCCCACTCTGTCACTGCAGTCACTTTGCTTGGATCAGCAGCGACTCCTTCTCCTGACACTACGTGTCCAAGAAATCCCACAGTGTTAAGCCAGAATTCACACTTGCTGAATTTGGCATACAGCTTGTGTTCTCTCAGTTTCTCCATAATCGATCAGATGTTTCTCATGCTCAGCATCATCCTTGGAATATATCAATGTCATCAATAAACACCACCACGAACTTGTCCAAATACTCCATAAATACCTTGTTCATCATGGTCATGAAATACGCTAGGGCATTCGTTAGTCAAAAGACATAATCAGATACTCATATAGACCATACCTAGTGGTGAAGGCGGTTTTTGGTACATCCTCCTTCCGGATCTTCAATTGAAAGTAGCCTGATCGCAGATCAATCTTGCTGAACACCTTTGCTCCTTCCAGTTGATCAAATAAATCATTTATGTTCGGCAGAGGGTACTTGTTCTTGATGGTTACTTCATTCAGCGAACGATAGTCCACCACTAATCTCTTGGTGCTGTCTTTCTTCTCCACAAATAGAACAGGTGCTCCCCATGACGACGCACTAGGCTGAATGAATCCCTTTTCCAGTTGTTCCTTCAACTGTTTCTTCAATTCCTTCAGCTCATCGACATCCATCTTATATGGTTTCTTTGCTATTGGTCCTGTTCCCGGCATCAGGTCGATAAGAAACTCTACATCTCTGTCAGGTGGCATTCCTGGCAGTTCTTCCGGAAACACGTCGGGGTAATCCCTAATCACTGGCACAGTATCCATGCTAACCCCCTTAAGAGAATTCAGCTTACACCTTCCTAGTCGTGCGGCTGACTTGAATCTAATCCTCTTACCATCCAGGGTTTTAAGTGAAACAGCTCGCTGTGCACAATCTATGTGTCCCTCATGCATAGACATCCAATCCATACCCAGAATAACGTCTAATCCCTGTGATTCCAACACTACCAAATGTGCAATGAAGTTGTGTG
Organism: Avena insularis; assembly: GCA_023614405.1. Taxonomy (NCBI): domain Eukaryota; kingdom Viridiplantae; phylum Streptophyta; class Magnoliopsida; order Poales; family Poaceae; genus Avena; species Avena insularis. The sequence goes on from CM042688.1 coordinate 379,703,661, forward strand.
TTCCAATCCTCACAGTCAAGTCGCGGCATCCCGCGCTAGCTATCATATCTCCTCCAGGTGAACTCACTCTAATAGCCCTTTTCATAGACTCAGTAGGTAACTTATACTTATCCACAAATGCCTTTGATATGAAGGAATGCGATGCACCAGTATCAAAAAGTATAAGTGCAGGGTAAGCGTTGATTGGGAACTTACCAATCACAAGGTCAGGCTCATCTGGAATCTCCTCCACATTCATGTGGTTCACTGTGGCCTTCTCACCGTTGGTTGGCTTCAGTCCTTTCCTCTCCGGACAGTTGTCAGCATAGTGTCCCTTCTGCTTGCACTTGAAGCACGTCACCTTCACGAAGTTGCGATCACGGTTGCGGTCATGTCCACCGTGTCCTCCAGAGTGGTGAGAGTGTCCTCCCTTGTGGCTGTGGTGACTGCTCCTATGGTTGTCATGGCGATGTCCATCGCGGTGGTCATGGTTCCCATGGTCACTTCCTCCATGCTTGAGTATCCATCATATGAAGTGCGAGACTTGTGGTGTGAGCAGTAGTGATTGTTCTTTCTCTTGCGGCTTAGCATAGGTAAGTTTAGAGAGAATCAACTACGGTAATAGGATTCTACCCATGCATATGATCAAACAACAACAAACAATAGCAGACAATCACAAGCAAGCAACACATCAACAAACAAGCGATCCAGCAACATCCCAGGTGTTATCCTATTAGTATATACCTACTGAAATAGTTTTGCAAGAGTTGGCAATGGTTAACTAAACAGTTGAGCATCAAAACGACAAAACAGCAATTCTGACAAAACAGTTCTGCTGTGTTCGCAAATTTTTCCGCCTGACTTAAACTCGTCAGAAAAATTAGCCAATTTTTGTGCATATGGCACAGAGTGTTTCGCATCAGCCCAATTTTTTTCAGATTTTCCGAGTTACCAGAAAATATGAAAATCGCGCAGTACTGCTGTATCAGCAGAAAAACTGCAGCGAAAACAACACAGATAGTAACCAAATTGCCATAACTCTTTCATATAATTTGCACAAATAATTCCTGAGATATTGGAGTACACAAATAAGCATCTAAACACTCTTACACTAACACGAACTAAGTATCACAACGATCGAGAATAAATCTAACGATTTCGCCTAACGAGGACTAATTGGTGGACTTCTATCTATTGCTTGAAGAGTTTGAGGTAGGCCCTTGCGGTCATGCGTTGGCGCTTCGCTCATGGTACAACCATGGCGCGGAGTGTACCTCTCCTGAACCATCACTTGAAACGTCAAACTCCACCTCTTCTGGATCCTCCTCTTCTTCTTCATCCTCAGCTACAACTACAACAGCTTCATCTCCTCCACCATCATCGTCTCCATCATCATCATCCTCGTCCTCATCATCATCATCTCCACTGTCATCATCATCCCCATTGTTGCCATCATCTCCATTGTCATCATCAGAGGGTGGATTCAGTTGTGCTTGGAGAGCGGCAATCTGGGCTGTCATAGCTTCAATAGTCTGATCCCTTTCCTGGACTGTCCCTCGCAGTTGCTGTATGTTCTGGGTGTTCTCCTGCACAGTACCATGAAGATGTGCTATGGTGGCATCTCTGGCTATCAGGGCATTCTCCAGAACTCCCACAGCTTCATGCAAAGTGTCAATCTCCTGTCCTTGGACCACCATACCATTGCTAGTAAAATCTGCAATCTCCTTTATCATCCTCACCTTCTCTGCTAGAGATCCATTCTCTCTCTCCATGTCCTCTATGTGCCTCCGACGGGGCGGCATGTTGTTCCTGTCGCCCGGGGTAACCACAATGTTCCCATCTTCATCACGCCTTCCATAGTCACGGTAGGGTGAATCTGCTGGTAGTAGGTGTCGGACATAGTGGCACTGGCGAGACAGGGCTTCATGTATGGCCAAGTTGATTCCAAGTCCCCAGTTGCAGTATGTCTTGGTGTAGACCAAGTGCACGGGGTTTGGCAAGGCGGCATCTCTGAATATGAAGGTAGTGATCTCCCATGCATCCTCTCCATATCCATAGGTGTACAGCCTTCTTCCCTTGAACATGGGCAGTGGCAATCCCAATGACTGCGAGAGCTGAGCTAACTGCCTTGCAAAGGGCCTTGGTGACTCCATGGTGACATACTCAGTCCTGACGTCTCCCATCTATCAAGTAAAAGAGGAAAGTGTAAGAATAGCATATGGTAAGAATTTACGAGGGTGAAAGGCATAAGATGAAAGATAGAGTTAATATAGGCTTTAATAATTCTATGGCTTCCTAATCCAATCCTAGGTCACGATCCTACAGTCGACACACGGGCTCTGATACCATCCTGTGACACCCCGGTTCTGATAAGACCGTGGCCTCTATGTGACATGCCAATCCCTGGATCGGTTCATTGGCCCACAATAGAGTAAGATAGATAATCATAGCAAATAACGTATCATGATCTACAAGATCCAGAGTACCATTATTACAATATAAAAGCTTAGCATAAAGCTAGCGCAAATTGTTCAGGTAGCAACAAAAGCGAGTAAATCCTCCAATCTTCAAATTGCCCACAAGTGAACAAGTGCCGAGTGGAGTACCGTGGCCTATAACGATCAATCAGAAACGGAATAACCTGCAGCATAAAACGCAACAGCCCCGAAGGGTCAATACATGGAATGTATGGCAAGTAGAGCTAGTAAAGGAGACAATAGTACTAACAACTACATGCATATCTGGCAAGTGGAGCTGTGTCTGGCTTGCATTTGCAAATACATTTGTCCTACTTTCATAAACAGTTTTGAATTTTCTTTGAAAAGATCCCAATTAAGTTAACCCAACAAGATTAAAACAATTATGAAATTAGAATGAGCGAGAAACATGTCATGGAATCAATATCTAGCAACTCAGATGTCCATAACGGGGACACGGCTAATCGATTAGATTATACACTCTGCAGAGGTTAGTACACTTTACCCATGTGACTTGGCCAGCCCAGCTCGTACCATCACTCTCATTTTGGGTGATGATAGGGAGAAGACCAAGAAGAGACTGTTCGGGAAGTAGCTCCTCAATCCCGACGCGTATCGGTCCAACCTACCAAAATTCTACATCTCTGGATACGCGGGTTCGAGTTACCACAACCTACTAAGTCCAACCAACCGCCCATTCCATTATTGGCACATGGTTGTACACGTAAGCTACACAATAAAGAAGCCAATCATTCTCTCTTGATACCTGGGTGCCTTTCCGCAATAAACCACCAAAAATTATCAATCCCATCACACCCAGGGGGTTCATTGATTAAGTTGTTTTTTTAGTTTTCACAAACCAATACTTTGAGAAAACAAGTATCAATGATGTAACCCAGCCCTCGTTCAACATAGCATGGCTAAGCACATCTACAACGGTGGTTCATCTACAAGGAAAACCCTACCACATAATAGGACATAGCATAGCGATAGTATCATCCTACACATGCATCTACAAAATACACGACAATGCATTGAAAATAGTAGGACGATATCATGAACAAAGTAGCATCTACTTGCCTTGGTTGTAGCGGTCGGAAGAACAATCCACACACGCGCAAGGGTTGCACTCCACACAATCTACACGACACAATTGCATTCATAAACAAACAATTCACAAACATATGCAACAAAGATGATGCATGAATGCAAGAACGGCAAGCGAATTGGTGCTACAGCTGCACCACATAGTACTAATTCATATTACTACCGAATACATGCATGGAAAATAGATTTGGCGCAAGGGAAACTATTAACCAAAAGTGGTGATCACTACTAGAGCTAGAACTTAAATAATTCACTACCGGTAGTATACTGTTTGTAAAATCCTAGAAAAATTCTACCCCATAGGCATCGCTGATAAGAAACAGTACCAATTGGAATTACTCAAAAAGGAGTTATAAAACATCCCGAGTAATTAAAACACTGCAGAAGGCCATTAGACAAATACTGCAGAAGTTTTTACTGTAAGCCTATCTTTTTATTTCACGATGAGATTCCCCTCGTTCATACGAGTTCAGGGACATATCATACGCGATTTTTGGAGCTACGAAACTTTTACTACGAATTTATTACTCCGAAAAAGCCACTAACTAGTTTGATTAAACTGTACTAAACCTGACAGTAAAAATCTGAACCAAAGCTACAGCGAGATTCTACACGACTCACTGAACGCGTGCATATTTTATTTGCAAATTTTGGCCAAGCGGTTTAATTTCTACGCAATTTACAAGATTCTACCGAAATCTGCCAACTAATAGGATTAACGAAATTGACCCGATCAACTGCGTTCGATGATCGGGCGATCGGGCGTCGACCAGTCAACGTCTGGGGCCTCTGACTAGTCAACGTCTGAGTGCTGACCAGTCAACGAACGATCTAAGCCGCTGATCTGAGATCTGACGGTGGCTGCTGTCTTACGAAGCGGACGGCGAAACGAACTCCGCGAGCTCGGACGGCGGCGATCGGATCGGTGGCGGGGAAACTCCTGCAAGTACACACACGGTCAACTACGGCTCCCGGAATAATAAACGCGTGCGCGTACGTGGCGATCTGCAGGGCGCAGTTGGCGGCGGCGGATGGAGACGCGGAGCACGGGAACGGAAAGAGGGCGACGAGACGAACCCGGAAACAGACGCGGCGATGGCCGGCGACGGAGGGTGGCGGCGGCGAAGCGGCGGCGGCTGGACGTGCGCCGTGCGCCAGGGAGCAGATGGCGGCAGGGTGTTGGTCGCGTGGGGGTGTCGGGCACGGATCCCAAGGCCCGGGTGGGTCCCTTTTTTTAGAAGAAAAAAAAAAAAAAAAAAAACAGAAACAGATTCGGTCCGCGGTTGGACTATAACTCGGAAATCGGTCCAGATTTTCGGACCGTTTTTCGGTTTACTAAAACGTCCGAGTCTTTTTGCATACGAACTCGATTGAGCGATTTTTCGCCCTACGGGTTAGATTCGTCGAGGCACAACCTTCAGTCAACGGTTGAGCGAAACCTCGTACCTACAGGGGTGGCGGCACTAGATTCTCTAAAACCTTCCGCAGGAGCCTCGTGGCAAAACTAGAATAGGGTTTTGACGGTGGCGTTTCGCCGAACCTCTCTACTCGACGGTTTTGCATGGAAAAGCATGATGCAATGCAATGAATGATATGCAAGACCAAATCTAAAATTTGGGATGTGACAAGACTAACCCCCTTAAGATGAATCTCGTCCTCGAGATTCGGCGCGGCTAGCAAATAGGTGTGGGTAGTCCTCTCGGATGTCATCTTCACGCTCCCAAGTGGCTTCCTCTTCGGTGTGGTGACTCCACTGCACCTTGCAAAACTTGATTGTCTTGGTACGGGTAGTCCTTTGCTGTCTCGAATCTTGACCGGTTTCTCCTCATAGGTCAAATCGTTCTCCAGCTGAACCTCCTCTAGCGGTACAGTGTCTCTCAACGGTGTATCCACCATCTCCGGATGGCACTTCTTCAGCTGGGATACGTGGAACACGTTGTGAACAGCGCAGAGCCTCCGCAACTCCAAGCGATAGGCAACTTCTCCTTTGCGCGCTAAGACCCGATACGGTCCAATAAATCGAGGTGCCAGCTTACCCTTAATACCAAATCTCTTAATTCCACGAAGCGGCGATACTCTGAGGTATGCTCTATCACCTATCTCATATACCACTTCCTTGCGCTTGGCGTCAGCGTAGCTCTTCTGTCTTGATTGTGCTACCTTTAGTCTGTCTCTAATCAAGGCGACCTTCTCCTCAGCGTCCTTGATCAAGTCAGGTCCAAACAACTGACGTTCTCCTACTCCATCCCATAGCAATGGTGTTCGGCACCGTTTCCCATATAGCACATCGAACGGTGACGTCTTGATGCTGGTTTGATAACTGTTGTTGTAGGAAAACTACCTCCAGATACTACCTCCAGTCTAAGGTCCTTGAATTGCTTGCACAAATCCTCAGGCAATTCACCAATTGTCAATCCATTGGCATAAACCTTCCGGCTCAGAGCATCTGCTACTACATTGGCCTTTCCTGGGTGGTACTGTAGATTCATATCATAATCCTTGATAAGTTCCAACCATCTCCTTTGTCTCATGTTCAGTTCCTTCTGTGTAAATATGTACTTCAGGCTCTTGTGGTCGGTGTACACATCACAGTGTTTTCCCATTAAGTAATGCCTCCATACCTTGAGCGCATGAACCACTGACGCTAACTCCAAGTCGTGTGTGGGGTAATTCCGCTCATGGTGCTTGAGTTGTCGCGAGGCATATGACACTACTCTCCCATCTTGCATCAGACACTCCCAAGTCCACAGTGAAGCATCACAAGACACTTGGAAATCCTTCAAGATCTCCGTAAACATGTAACAGGCGCAGTTACTAGTCGACGCCAGTTCACTCGGCTGGCTTCACATACATCGACCATTCAAACTTCCTCTCCTTCTTCAAGTTCAGTCATCGGCTTAGCAATCTTGGAAAAGTTTTCTATGAACCTTCGGTAATATCCAAGAAGTCCCAAAAGCTTCAATCTCTCCGCATTCTTGGGAGCTTCCCACTCTCATCACAGCTCACTTTGCTTGGATCAGCGACTCCTTCTCGACACTACGTGTCCAAGAAATCCCACAAGTGTTAAGCCAAATTCACACTTGCTGAATTTGGCATACAGCTTGTGTTCTCGGTTCTCCATAATCGATCGTAGATGTTTCTCATGCTCAGCATCATCCTTGGAATATATCAGTATGTCATCAATAAACACCACCACGAACTTGTCCAAATACTCCATAAATACCTTGTTCATCATGGTCATGAAATACGCAGGGGCATTCGTTAGTCCAAAAGACATAACTGTATACTCATATAGACCATACCTAGTGGTGAAGGCGGTTTTGGTACATCCTCCTTCCGGATCTTCAATTGAAAGTAGCCTGATCGCAGATCAATCTTGCTGAACACCTTTGCTCCTTCAGCTTGATCAAATAAATCATTTATGTTCGGCAGAGGGTACTTGTTCTTGATGGTTACTTCATTCAGCGATAGTCCACCACTAATCTCTTGGTGCTGTCTTTCTTCTCCACAAATACAGGTGCTCCCCATGACGGCCACTAGGCTGAATGAATCCCTTTTCCAGTTGTTCCTTCAACTGTTTCTTCAATTCCTTCAGCTCATCGACATCCATCTTATATGGTTTCTTTGCTATTGGTCCTGTTCCCGGCATCAGGTCGATAAGAAACTCTACATCTCTGTCAGGTGGCATTCCTGGCAGTTCTTCCGGAAACACGTCGGGGTAATCCCTAATCACTGGCACAGTATCCATGCTAACCCCCTTAAGAGAATTCAGCTTACACCTTCCTAGTCGTGCGGCTGACTTGAATCTAATCCTCTTACCATCCGGGGTTTTAAGTGAAACAGCTCGCTGTGCACAATCTATGTGTCCCTCATGCATAGACATCCAATCCATACACAGAATAACGTCTAATCCCTGCGATTCCAACACTACCAAATGTGCAATGAAGTTGTGTGTTCCAATCCTCACAGTCAAGTCGCGGCATCCCGCGCTAGCTATCATATCTCCTCCAGGTGAACTCACTCTAATAGCCCTTTTCATAGACTCAGTAGGTAACTTATACTTATCCACAAATGCCTTTGATATGAAGGAATGCGATGCACCAGTATCAAAAAGTATAAGTGCAGGGTAAGCGTTGATTGGGAACTTACCAATCACAAGGTCAGGCTCATCTGGAATCTCCTCCACATTCATGTGGTTCACTGTGGCCTTCTCACCGTTGGTTGGCTTCAGTCCTTTCCTCTCCGGACAGTTGTCAGCATAGTGTCCCTTCTGCTTGCACTTGAAGCACGTCACCTTCACGAAGTTGCGATCACGGTTGCGGTCATGTCCACCGTGTCCTCCAGAGTGGTGAGAGTGTCCTCCCTTGTGGCTGTGGTGACTGCTCCTATGGTTGTCATGGCGATGTCCATCGCGGTGGTCATGGTTCCCATGGTCACTTCCTCCATGCTTGGAGTATCCATCATATGAAGTGCGAGACTTGTGGTGTGAGCCAGAGTAGTGATTGTTACTCTTTCTCTTGCGGCTTAGCATAGGTAAGTTTAGAGAGAATCAACTAGGGTAATAGGATTCTACCCATGCATATGATCAAACAACAACAAACAATAGCAGACAATCACAAGCAAGCAACACATCAACAAACAAGCGATCCAGCAACATCCCAGGTGTTATCCTATTAGTATATACCTACTGAAATAGTTTTGCAAGAGTTGGCAATGGTTAACTAAACAGTTGAGCATCAAAACGATAAAACAGCAATTCTGACAAAACAGTTCTGCTGTGTTCGCAAATTTTTCCGCCTGACTTAAACTCGTCAGAAAAATTAGCCAATTTTTGTGCATATGGCACAGAGTGTTTCGCATCAGCCCAATTTTTTTCAGATTTTTCCGAGTTACCAGAAAAATATGAAAAATCGCGCAGTACTGCTGTATCAGCAGAAAAACTGCAGCGAAAACAACACAGATAGTAACCAAATTGCCATAACTCTTTCATATAATTTGCACAAATAATTCCTGAGATATTGGAGTACACAAATAAGCATCTAAACACTCTTACACTAACACGAACTAAGTATCACAACGATCGAGAATAAATCTAACGATTTACTTAACGAGGACTAATTGGTGGACTTCTATCTATTGCTTGAAGAGTTTGAGGTAGGCCCTTGCGGTCATGCGTTGGCGCTTCGGCTCGCGGTACAACCATGGCGGCGGAGTGTACACCTCTCCTGAACCATCACTTGAAACGTCAAACTCCACCTCTTCTGGATCCTCCTCTTCTTCTTCATCCTCAGCTACAACTGCAACAGCTTCATCTCCTCCACCATCATCGTCTCCATCATCATCATCCTCGTCCTCATCATCATCATCTCCACTGTCATCATCATCCCCATTGTTGCCATCATCTCCATTGTCATCATCAGAGGGTGGATTCAGTTGTGCTTGGAGAGCGGCAATCTGGGCTGTCATAGCTTCAATAGTCTGATCCCTTTCCTGGACTGTCCCTCGATTCTTTGTATGTTCTGGGTGTTCTCCTGCACAGTACCATGAAGATGTGCTATGGTGGCATCTCTGGCTATCAGGGCATTCTCCAGAACTCCCACAGCTTCATGCAAAGTGTCAATCTCCTGTCCTTGGACCACCATACCATTGCTAGTAAAATCTGCAATCTCCTTTATCATCCTCACCTTCTCTGCTAGAGATCCATTCTCTCTCTCCATGTCCTCTATGTGCCTCCGACGGGGCGGCATGTTGTTCCTGTCGCCCGGGGTAACCACAATGTTCCCATCTTCATCACGCCTTCCATAGTCACGGTAGGGTGAATCTGCTGGTAGTAGGTGTCGGACATAGTGGCACTGGCGAGACAGGCTTCATGTATGGCTGTTGATTCCAAGTCCCCGATTGCAGTATGTCTTGGTGTAGACCAAGTGCACGGGTTTGGCAAGCGGCATCTCTGAATATGAAGGTAGTGATCTCCCATGCATCCTCTCCATATCCATAGGTGTACAGCCTTCTTCCCTTGAACATGGGCAGTGGCAATCCCAATGACTGCGAGAGCTGAGCTAACTGCCTTGCAAAGGGCCTTGGTGACTCCATGGTGACATACTCAGTCCTGACGTCTCCCATCTATCAAGTAAAAGAGGAAAGTGTAAGAATAGCATATGGTAAGAATTTACGAGGGTGAAAGGCATAAGATGAAAGATAGAGTTAATATAGGCTTTAATAATTCTATGGCTTCCTAATCCAATCCTAGGTCACGATCCTACAGTCGACACACGGGCTCTGATACCATCCTGTGACACCCGGTTCGATAAGACCGTGGCCTCTATGTGACATGCCAATCCTGGATCGGTTCATTGGCCCACAATAGAGTAAGATAGATAATCATAGCAAATAACGTGTATCATGATCTACAAGATCCAGAGTACCATTATTACAATATAAAAGCTTAGCATAAAGCTAGCGCAAATTGTTCAGGTAGCAACAAAAGCGAGTAAATCCTCCAATCTTCAAATTGCCCACAAGTGAACAAGTGCCGAGTGGAGTACCGTGGCCTATAACGATCAATCAGAAACGGAATAACCTGCAGCATAAAACGCAACAGCCCCGAAGGGTCAATACATGGAATGTATGGCAAGTAGAGCTAGTAAAGGAGACAATAGTACTAACAACTACATGCATATCTGGCAAGTGGAGTGTCTGGCTTGCATTTGCAAATACATTTGTCCTACTTTCATAAACAGTTTTGAATTTTCTTTGAAAAGATCCCAATTAAGTTAACCCAACAAGATTAAAACAATTATGAAATTAGAATGAGCGAGAAACATGTCATGGAATCAATATCTAGCAACTCAGATGTCCATAACCGGGGACACGGCTAATCGATTAGATTATACACTCTGCAGAGGTTAGTACACTTTACCCATGTGACTTGGCCAGCCCAGCTCGTACCATCACTCTCATTTTGGGTGATGATAGGGAGAAGACCAAGAAGAGACTGTTAGGAAGTAGCTCCTCAATCCCGACGCACCGTCCAACCTACCAAAATTCTACATCTCCTGGATACGCGGGTTCGAGTTACCACAACCTACTAAGTCCAACCAACCGCCCATTCCATTATTGGCACATGGTTGTACACGTAAGCTACACAATAAAGAAGCCAATCATTCTCTCTTGATACCTGGGTGCCTTTCCGCAATAAACCACCAAAAATTATCAATCCCATCACACCCAGGGGGTTCATTGATTAAGTTGTTTTTTTAGTTTTCACAAACCAATACTTTGAGAAAACAAGTATCAATGATGTAACCCAGCCCTCGTTCAACATAGCATGGCTAAGCACATCTACAACGGTGGTTCATCTACAAGGAAAACCCTACCACATAATAGGACATAGCATAGCGATAGTATCATCCTACACATGCATCTACAAAATACACGACAATGCATTGAAAATAGTAGGACGATATCATGAACAAAGTAGCATCTACTTGCCTTGGTTGTAGCGGTCGGAAGAACAATCCACACACGCGCAAGGGTTGCACTCCACACAATCTACACGACACAATTGCATTCATAAACAAACAATTCACAAACATATGCAACAAAGATGATGCATGAATGCAAGAACGGCAAGCGAATTGGTGCTACAGCTGCACCACATAGTACTAATTCATATTACTACCGAATACATGCATGGAAAATAGATTTGGCGCAAGGGAAACTATTAACCAAAAGTGGTGATCACTACTAGAGCTAGAACTTAAATAATTCACTACCAGTAGTATACTGTTTTTAAAATCCTAGAAAAATTCTACCCCATAGGCATCGCTGATAAGAAACAGTACCAATTGGAATTACTCAAAAGGAGTTATAAAACATCCCGAGTAATTAAAACACTGCAGAAGGCCATTAGACAAATACTGCAGAAGTTTTACTGTAAGTCTATCTTTTATTTCACGATGAGATTCCCTCGTTCATACGAGTTCAGGGACTTATCATACGAGATTTTTGGAGCTACGAAACTTTTACTACGAATTTATTACTCCGAAAAAGCCACTAACTAGTTTGATTAAACTGTACTAAACCTGACAGTAAAAATCTGAACCAAAGCTACAGCGAGATTCTACACGACTCACTGAACGCGTGCATATTTTATTTGCAAATTTTGGCCAAGCGGTTTAATTTCTCGAATTTACAAGATTCTACGAAATCTGTCAACTAATAGGATTAACGAAATTGACCCAGTCAACTGGTTCGATGACTGGCGCTGATCGGCGCCTGACCAGTCAACGTCTGGGCCTCTGACTAGTCAACGTCTGGAGTGCTGACCAGTCAACGAATGATCTAAGCCGCTGATCTGAGATCTGACGGTGGCTGTCTTACCGAAACGGACGGCGAAACGAACTCCGCGAGCTCCGGACGGCGGCAACGACGGATCCGGTGGCGGAAACTCCTGCAAGTACACACACGGTCAACTACGGCTTCCGGAATAATAAGCAGCGTGCGTACGCGGGCGATCTGCAGGCGCAGCTTGGGCGGCGGATGGAGACGGAGCACGGAACGGAAAGAGGCGGGCGGCAGCGAGGCGAACCCGACGCGGCGGCGCGACGGTACGGCGCGGCGGCGCCGTCGCGAGGAGCAGATGGCGGCGGGGTGTTGGTCGCGTGGGGATGTCGGGCACGGATCCCAAGGCCCGGGTGGGTCCTGTTTTTTAGAAGTCCTACGCGCGCAGAAAAAAAAAAAAAAAAAAACAGAAACAGATTCGGTCCGCGGTTGGACTATAACTCGGAAATCGGTCCAGATTTTCGGACCGTTTTCCGGCGGTTTACTAAAACGTCCGAGTCTTTTGCATACGAACTCCGATTGGAGCGATTTTCGCCACGGGTTCAGATCGCCGAGGGGCACAACCTTCAGTCAACGGTTGAGCGAAACCTCGTACCTACAGGGGTGGCGGCACTAGATTCTCTAAAACCTTCCGCAGGAGCCTCGTGGCAAAACTAGAATAGGGTTTTGACGGTGGCGTTTCGCCGAACCTCTCTACTCGACGGTTTTGCATGGAAAAGCATGATGCAATGCAATGAATGATATGCAAGACCAAATCTAAAATTTGGGATGTGACAATAAACCACAACTATAGTCATTGCATGCTTGTTCTTTTTATAAACCACATGGAACCACAACTAGAGTCATTGCTTGTGTTTTCTTTTCATAAACCACCACGAGTGGCATTCAATGTGTGTTCTTTTCATAAACTAAATGGATCCACCATATTCATTTGCATGTTTGTTCTTTTCATTAACCACCACTAGCGTCATTGCCTGTGTTCCTTTCTTAAACCACATGGATCCACCAGTGTTGTTGCATGTCTTTCTCTATGTGTTCTTTTCCTAAAGCACCACTAGTGTCATTGTATGTGTGTTCTTTTCCTAAACCACCACTAGTGTCAGTGCATGTGTGTTCTTTTCATAAACCACTTGGATCCACCAGAGTCATTGCACGTGTGTTGTTTTCATAAACCACAACTATAGTCATTGCATGTTTGTTCTTTTCATAAAACACATGGAACCACAACTAGAGTCATTGCATGTGTCTTCCTTTCATAAACCACCACTAGTGTCATTGCATGTTTGTTCTTTTCCTAAACCACAACTAGATTCATTGCATGTTTGTACTTTTCATAAACCACATGGATCCACCAGTATCATTGCATGTGTGTTCTTTTCCTAAACCACCACTAGATTCATTGCATGTGTGTTCTTTCCATAAATCACATGGATCCACTAGAGTCATTTGCATGTGTATTATGTTCATTAACCACGACCAGTGTCATTGCATGTGTGTTCCTTTCCTAAACCACATGGATCCACCAGTGACATTGCATGTTTTTACATATGTGTTCTTTTCCTAAACTACCACTAATGTCATTGCATGTGTGGTCTTTTCCTAAACCACCACTAGTGTCATTACATGTGTGTTCTTTTCATTAACCACTTGGATCCACCAGAGTCATTGCATGTGTGTTCTTTTCATAAACCACAACTATAGTCATTGCATGTTTGTTCTTTTCATAAACCACATGGAACCACAACTAGAGTCATTGCATGTGTGTTCTTTTCATAAACCACCACCAGTGTCATTCCACGTGTGCTCTTTCCATAAACCACATGGATCCACAAGAGTCATTTCCATGTGTGTTCTTTTTATTAATCACCACCAGTGTCATTGCATGTGTGTTCCTTTCCTAAACCACATGGATCCACCAGTGTCATTGCATGTCTTTCTATGTGTGTTCTTTTCCTAAACCACCACTAGTGTCATTGTATATGTGTTCTTTTCCTAAACCACCAATAGTGTCACTGCATGTGTGTTTTTTTTTCATAAACCACTTGGATCCACCAGAGTCATTGCATGTGTGTTCTTTTCATAAACCACAACTATAGCCATTGCATGTTTGTTCTTTTCATAAACCACATGGAACCACAACTAGAGTCATTGAATGTGTGTTCCTTTCATAAACCACCACTAGTGTCATTGCATGTGTTTTCTTTCCATAAACCACATGGATCCACCAGAGCCATTTGCATGTGTGTTATTTTCAATGACCACCACCGGTGTCATTGCATGTCTTTGCATGTATGTTATTTTCCTAAACCACCTCTAGTGTCATTGCATGTGTGTTATTTTACTAAACCACATAGATCCACCAGTGTCAATGGATGTGTGTCTTTTTCATAAACCACCACTAGACACATTGCTTGGTTGCCCTTTTCCTAAATCACAACTAGAGACATTGCATGTGAGTTCTTTTCCTAAACCACCACTAGAGTCATTGAATGTTTGTTCTTTTCATAAACCACATGGATCTACTAGTGTCATTGCATGTGTGTTCTTTTCATAAACCACCGCTAGATTCATTGCATGTGTGTTCTTTCCATAAACCACATGGATCCACCAGAGTATTTTTCATGTGTGTTCTTTTCATTAACCACCACCAGTGTCATTGCATGTGTGTTACTTTCCTAAACCGCATGGATCCACCAGTGTCATTCCATGTGTGTTCTTTTCCTAAACCACCACTATTGTCATTCCATGTGCGTTATTTTACTAAACCACATGGATCCACCAGGGTCTTTGCATGTGTGTTCTTTTCATAAACCACCACTAGATTCATTGCATGTGTGTTCTTTCCATAAACCACATGGATCCACCAGAGTCATTTGCATGTGTGTTCTTTTCATTAACCACCACCAGTGTCATTGCGTGTGTGTTCCTTTCCTAAACCACATGGATCCACCAGTGTCATTGCATGTATTTGCATAAGTCTTCTTTTCCTAAACTACCACTAGTGTCATTGCATGTGTGTTCTTTTCCTAAAGCACCAGTAGTGTCATTGCATATGCGTTCTTTTCATTAACCACTTGGATCCACTAGAGTCATTGCATGTGTGTTCTTTTCATAAACCACAACTATAGTTATTGCATGTTTGTTCTTTTTATAAACCACATGGAACCACAACTAGAGTCATTGCTTGTGTTTTCTTTTCATAAACCACCACAAGTGGCATTCCATGTGTGTTCTTTTCATAAACTAAATGGATCCACCATAGTCATTTGCATGTTTGTTCTTTTCATTAACCACCACTAGCGTCATTGCCTGTGTTCCTTTCTTAAACCACATGGATCCACCAGTGTCGTTGCATGTCTTTCTCTATGTGTTCTTTTCCTAAAGCACCACTAGTGTCATTGTATGTGTGTTCTTTTCCTGAACCCCCACTAGTGTTAGTGCATGTGTGTTCTTTTCATAAACCACTTGGATCCACCAGAGTGATTGCACGTGTGTTGTTTTCATAAACCACAACTATAGTCATTGCATGTTTGTTCTTTTCATAAACCACATGGAACCACAACTAGAGTCATTGCATGTGTGTTCCTTTCGTAAACCACCACTAGTGTAATTGCATGTTTGTTCTTTTCCTAAACCACAACTAGAGTCATTGCATGTTTGTACTTTTCATAAACCACATGGATCCACCAGTATCATTGCATGTGTGTTCTTTTCCTAAACCACCACTAGATTCATTGCATGTGTGCTCTTTCCATAAATCACATGGATCCACCAGAGTCATTTGCATGTGTATTCTATTCATTAACCACGACCAGTGTCATTGCATGTTTGTTCCTTTCCTAAACCACATGGATCCACCAGTGACATTGCATGTTTTTACATATGTGTTCTTGTAAGGTTCCCAACCTTTAATAAGGTAGAGATCCCTGTGTTTACAATGCTAGTCCCTGGATCAATAGCTAGCATCCACAGTTTAGATGTAATATCAAGAAACAAAGGTCATAATATAACTTTATAACCAGGAATAATATAATTTTATTACATCATTACATAGCTCATTTGGCTATTACATTACATTGCAGCGGAATAACTATAAGCATGGGTCCTTCATCTTCAAAGTGCCATAGGTAGACATGTTGGTTGTAGACTTTGTAATCCTAATCAACACACTTCACTAAATCAATCAAACCTGCAACATAACAAGTTACAGCCACAAGGGTCAATACATTTGAATTGTATTGGCAAGTGATACTATGTAGTATAGTGGAGTCTATCATCTATATGCATTTGGATAAGTGGAGCTTTGGCTTGCTTTGCTCAAAATAGATTTTCCTTATTATTTGAAAAAACTAAGTTTTTGCTTGACAAAAATCTCCGAAGGAACCACCAATAGAAATTGGTGAACCTTAAACCCTTGTTTAACCACAAGTTTTTACTTAGAAATTGGGATGAGGAGATTCTTGATAGCTTCCATGTCTTGATGCTCAAATTGTCCTTTACCAGGGACATGGCTAAGTACTTAGATTTTTCACTCTGCAGAGGTGGTGCACTTTCCCCACAAGACTTGGTTTCCCAAGACAAGATCTTTCAGAAGCCTTCCCTTAGACCAACATGGACGCGCTCCAACCTATCAAACCCCTACCACCAACTGTCCATTTGGCTAAGTTATTGCAACCTATATGATCCAGGCAGAGCCCATAATGCCAAGTGGCTGCACTTGAAGCTTCTCAACATTTGACATCTCAAATCTCTTTGTTCCTGGGTGGCCATCCACAAGTGAGATACACAAGGTAAGCCATAAAAATGGGCCTTGTGAACCACTCAACACAAACCATTCCTTCCATTCCACCCAGGTGATTTATTCACTTAGTTGTTTTATTAAACAAAACACAAGTCCTCAGACTTAGAAATTTTCCATAGCATGAATATATATTCCACCCTTGTTTTCTACTAACTAAGCTAAGCATGATAGTAGTAGGAATCTTAACTTAGGAAATTTCTTCTAAGGTTTCATCTACTAGGATTTCCCATGGCATAGTTTATACTTAGCAAAATTCCATGCAAGTCCTACTTAGAAAATATCACTAATGCATAGTGAAAATAATGGGACAAAAGTATGAAGCATCACTTGCCTTTTTGGTAGAGAGTATAGGTTCACTCCTTGATCTTTGCAATGTTCACACACTTCAAGTCACTACAATTCAATCAAGCAACAATATTTCAATCTACCATTCAAGCAATTCGTCACATAAAAAATAATAAAAACAAGCAATGCATACAAGCATGCAAAAGATTTCACTACTATATAAGTGGTTCCTAATGGGTCATAAACTTTTGAAAACACCTAATGGTCATTTTATAAAGTGGCAAAGTCATTTCCAAAAGGTTTCACTACAAAAACCATTTTCAAAACAAAGTATCATTTTATGTGGTGTAGAATATTTTTACTAAGGCATTAGCCTATAGGGTTCACCCAATATGTTTTCAAATCACAAAACTTGGTGTTTAGGGTCAGAGGTTTTAAGACAAAACATTTCCCAAAAAGTTTTCTTCAAAAACCATTTTTAATAATTAAACCACATTTCTATTTGACTAGAAATGGTTTTAAATCAAGGAATCCTTATTTTGTTTCACCAAATTCATTTTTGAATCCACAAAGTGGTTCCCAATGTTAGTAGGTTTGGTTCAACACATTTCCTCCAAAGTTTTCCATTCAAAACCATTTTCATAAACAAATCAATAGTTTTATTTAGCTAGAAATGAACTAAACCAATTAATCCATTCTAAACTTTTCCAAATTCATTTTCCAAAACATGGGTTGGTTCCTAGGGTCAGTAAGGTCACAATAAACCATTTTGCAAAGGTTTTAACCCAAAAATCATTTTTAAACCATTTTCCTACTCTAAACAAGCTCACAAAAGAATCTGCAAAAACAAGCAAACTAACAGATACTATTTGCTAAACCAAGGGCAGGTTGGTTAGATCTTGCTCTCCTGAATCCAACGACATAAAATTTGTAATTTTTGGACGTGTGGATCAAAAGTTATAGGGTTTTCAAATCTGCATACAAATCTGTTTTCAAATCTGTTTTAAATCATCACCGACACGCCTGGCATTTCCTATTCGCTTAGACTGCTTTGCTTCAATCACATCATACAGACGATGATTTAAGTTAAAAGGCGGCGCGGCTACTTTACTTACCGCTTCCGTTCAGTTTTCTATCACAGCCATACACACGACCATTCTAACGGTGTTACACGGACCACCAGGCACAGCGCGTGCGGGTTGCGGGCGCAAGGTTGGGGGTCGGTCGGGCGGTGCGATGCGGCAGGAGGGGAGGTGAGGGAGAAAGGGGAGTTCCTCCGGGCCACTGGGGTCACGGTGCCGATGAATGTGATGATGGTGTTCGACGAGGGCGCCCGAAAGATTGCGTTTAAGGGTAGTTTAGGGTGGGAGATGCTTTGCTGGGGAGGGATTACCGGGCTGCTGGGGGCCGGGCAGGCAAGAAACCGGAAGCGCGAAGCGCGGTGCAACGCGGGATGAACGTGTCGAACAGCGTATCATCGGAAGGACAAGGTGGCCATTTACTACCGGAGGCTTCACTTGAGGAAGAGGCAGACGACGGTGCTGCAGGTCGTCGTCGAAGACGAGGCTACTGGTCACGAAAAGACAAACAGAGGTCAGGGTTAGTTGCGCAAGACCGAGGCGAGTGAGGGAGTGTGAACGAGGAGGCACGGGGCGGTCAGCGTTTACCGGGGGAGGTCGTCGGAGAGGTTGCAGACGTGGCGGCGTTTGGAAGCTTGACGTAGCTGACGCTCTGGGGCATCCGCGGTCGAACGAAAGGCACTGGGAGATGCGTCAAGAAGTGGTGAGTCTGGGTGCGAGGTCAGGGAGGCAGGAGGTGGTATGGCTTGGCCGGAATCGTCAGCGTGGTGTCGTCGGAACAGAGGAGTCTTGGGCGAATTGTGGCAGCCTCGGGCGGAGAAGGAGTGGCGACAGAGGAAAGGAGGAGAAGACGCAGCGCTTAATAGCGTCAGGATCTGGCGAGATTAACGCGCGGCATTATGGCGAATTGAAGCCGCGGGATTACCGCAGGAAACGGTGACGAGGGAGGGGAGAACTGGTCGCGCGGGTGAGGAGGATGAACAGTAGAGTGGGGTCCAGTCGTCAGCGGGAAAAAGAAAGGAGGGGGAGGTCCACTGGTCAGTCTCTGCGCGGGTCAGATACGAGGTGTGAAACGTTTTCTTTCGGGGAGTGAAGGCTGGGCTGGTACTGGGCTTAATGGGCTCTGTCAACTGGGCTGGTCCAACTCTATTTTTTTTCTGTTTCTGATTTCTTTTTCCTTTTTCATTTCTTAATATTCTGTTTTGATTTCAAATAAGTAATTCAATCACTCATTTGAATTCAGACCTTTGTCAAATTTTGTGTAGGTTTAAATACTGATTAGTATTGTATTCTGAAATCAATTTTTTAATAAAACTTTATTCTTTTAAGATCTATTAATAATTTAATAAATAGACCTTAGTTATTAATTCAAAATAGGGTTTAATTTATTTTATAAAATCTTCATTTGAAATCCAAATACTTTCAAAACCAAAACAGTAGGTTTTATTTGAGAGTAAGGAATACTTGGGAAGTTTGTTTAAAACAAAATAACATTTTTGTTATAAGGTCCATTAATAATTAAGTAAAATGGGCCTTAGTTATTAAATCAAATAGGATTGGTTTTATTTAAATCTTTTATTTTGAAATCTAAAATAAAACCAAAACACTTCAGTAAGTTTAATTGAGAATATAAAACCAAAGTCAAAAACAAAATAATTTTTATCCTTTTTAGGATCTATTAATAATTAAACAAAATAATTGACAGTTCTTTTCCTAAACTACCACTAGTGTCATTGCATGTGTGGTCTTTTCCTAAACCACCACTAGTGTCATTGCATGTGTGTTCTTTTCATTAACCACTTGGATCCACCAGAGTCATTGCATGTGTGTTCTTTTCATAAACCACAACTATAGTCATTGCATGTTTGTTCTTTTCATAAACCACATGGAACCACAACTAGAGTCATTCCATGTGTGTTCTTTTCATAAACCACCACCAGTGTCATTCCACGTGTGCTCTTTCCATAAACCAACATGGATCCACAAGAGTCATTTACATGCGTGTTCTTTTCATTAATCACCACCAGTGTCATTGCATGTATGTTCCTTTCCTAAACCACATGGATCCACCAGTGTCATTGCATGTCTTTCTATGTGTGTTCTTTTCCTAAACCACCACCAGTGTCATTGTATGTGTGTTCTTTTCTTAACCACCAATAGTGTCACTGCATGTGTGTTTTCTTTTCATAAACCACTTGGATCCACCAGAGTCATTGCATGTGTGTTCTTTTCATAAACCACAACTATAGCCATTGCATGTTTGTTCTTTTCATAAACCACATGGAACCACCACTAGAGTCATTGAATGTGTGTTCCTTTCATAAACCACCACTAGTGTCATTGCATGTGTTTTCTTTCCATAAAGCACATGGATCCACTAGAGTCATTTGCATGTGTGTTATTTTCAATGACCACCACCGGTGTCATTGCATGTCTTTGCATGTATGTTATTTTCCTAAACCACCTATAGTGTCATTGCATGTGTTTTATTTTACTAAACCACATAGATCCACCAGTGTCAATGGATGTGTGTCTTTTTCATAAACCACCACTAGACTCATTGCTTGTTTGTCCTTTTCCTAAATCACAACTAGAGACATTGCATGTGATTTCTTTTCCTAAACCACCACTAGAGTCATTGAATGTTTGTTCTTTTCATAAACCACATGGATCCACTAGTGTCATTGCATGTGTGTTCTTTTCATAAACCACCGCTAGATTCATTGCATGTTTGTTCTTTCCATAAACCACATGGATCCACCAGAGTATTTTTCATGTGTGTTCTTTTCATTAACCACCACTAGTGTCATTGCATGTGTGTTACTTTCCTAAACCGCATGGATCCACCAGTGTCATTCCATGTGTGTTCTTTTCCTAAACCACCACTATTGTCATTCCATGTGCGTTATTTTACTAAACCACATGGATCCACCAGGGTCATTGCATGTGTGTTCTTTTCATAAACCACCACTAGATTCATTGCATGTGTGTTCTTTCCATAAACCACATGGATCCACCAGTCATTTGCATGTGTGTCTTTTCATTAACCACCACCAGTGTCATTGCATGTGTGTTCCTTTCCTAAACCACATGGATCCACCAGTGTCATTGCATGTATTTGCATAAGTCTTCTTTTCCTAAACTACCACTAGTGTCATTGCATGTGTGTTCTTTTCCTAAACCACCAGTAGTGTCATTGCATGTGTGTTCTTTTCATTAACCACTTGGATCTACCAGAGTCATTGCATGTGTGTTCTTTTCATAAACCACAACTATAGTCATTGCATGTTTGTTCTTTTCATAAACCACATGGAACCATAACTAGAGTCATTGCTTGTGTGTTCTTTTCATAAACCACCACCAGTGGCATTACATGTGTGTTCTTTTCATAAACCAAATGGATCCACCAGAGTCATTTGCATGTGTGTTCTTTTCATTAACGACCACTAGCGTCATTGCATGTGTGTTCCTTTCCTAAACCACATGGATCCACAAGTGTCATTGCATGTATTTCTCTATGTGTTCTTTTCCTAAAGCACCACTAGTGTCATTGTATGTGTGTTCTTTTCCTAAACCACCACTAGTGTCAGTGCATGTGTGTTCTTTTCATAAACCACTTGGATCCACCAGAGTCATTGCACGTGTGTTGTTTTCATAAACCACAACTATAGTCATTGCATGTTTGTTCTTTTCATGAACCACATGGAACCACAACTAGAGTCATTGCATGTGTGTTCCTTTCATAAACTTTAACTACCTCGGTGAATTACGCTCTTAGTTACAAGCCTGGATGAGCGGAAATGGTTAAAATAGTACGGTGGGGCCAAATGCCACTCACAGGTAGACCTTTCGGCCGTCCTAACCATTTCCAAACATCAGGACAAGAACGAGCGGCATAATCGGCAGGCGAAGGGATCAACTACATACACAAATGAGTATGTATGCAAGCCACCATACAATATTCCTCAGAGCCATTCCATATAAAAGAAATAGAAATATTGCAACGCCATACGGCAAGATCCAAATATCCTAGATAGATATAATAGTTTAGGATATCTCCTCATACATCAAACATCAGAGTATCAGGCGGAAGCGGAAAACAAGATCCGAGTACGGATAAGAAGCAAATCGGCATAAGATGCCCCATAAATAAACACATCCCGCCCATAGATCTCACGGATCCCCTGCTCGAATCTCTACACCGAAAGTGATCGCCAACATCGTCTGCCTCCTCCACCCGGATCCATCTTGCGAAGTTTACATTCATCTGAATCAAACAATTTATCGTGTGAGACCCTAGGGGTACTCAGCAAGTCTTTATGCCTCTAAAGGGGACACAACCTGGTGTGACACAATTGCAGCAAAAGATAATACCTAACAATTCTATAGATACTCGCTAACCATCCGCCTAACCATAGATAGACGGATGTCCGTGAATTAATAACAACAGTTACAACAGTAATATTAACAGATCCATCTTCCTCCTCGCTTACCAACGAGGAAGCGGACGAACAGCCCCCATTCGTTGGCAGTTTTAATATCCATTCCATGAATGTTGCACTATTTACTAGTCAGATACTTAGTCAAATTAAAGCGGTACTTTAGTTATACTTGTCTATGATCGAGAAACTGTGCTCCAAGTCGTCCATAACCACGGACACGGCTTTCAGAAATATTTACCCTGCAAGGGTGCACAAATAGCAACACACACTCGATCAACCTCGGAAAAACCAAATCAAAACCCAACGAGGCATTCACGACAAAAAGATCACAGGATTCAGAAATATTTCAGGGGGCCACCCCATTAAGCTACCCGCAACGAAGTTGGCCGGCTCCGAGACGCACTCAAGGTTTGCGTCAATGGCTGTAAACGACTGGGAACCCGAAAGTGTGACTGGGCTTGTCGATACCGCGAAAACACTCCGCATCCAAAACAGTACAGGTGCTCCTCGCACAATCGTAAATAAAGCAGTAAGGCATGGCATAAGTACAGGATAGTAATAAAGCCCCAAACTACTTTGTGGGCCCAAGAAATAAGAATGAATCAAGCTCTGGCTCAGGGGGGTTCATAAGCCTCCCGGATGTGGATAGCGCGAATATTCAAGGAACAGGAATCAAGTACTCGGGGTCCTACGGGACACAAGTGAGCATGAAAAACCAAATAGCAGATATTGCTCACCGGTGCCACTGTCATTAGTTATCCCATTACTACTCAGGTTAAGTTGTTTAGGTACCTCGTTATCCATCAGACACTCACATACCCTACACATGCTGTTCTACGACCCACATGGCTCAAACAACTCCTGTAGTAATGGCTCATGGGATGGAGGAACAAGCTTCGGTGGGGTTTAAAAGTAAAGGCTATGCAGTACATGGGATTCAGTTTAATGCAATCGCGACTCAATGATGCAAGAATAAGATAGAGGCAATAGGTACTATATGTATGCAAGCATGTGGTAGTGCTTGCCTGGCAGCTCAGTTGAAGCGAGAGAAGGATCTGGGTAGTGCTCCTGGGTTTCTTGATATATCCCCTGCTCAGCGTCTATTCGAAGAAGAACCAAACAAACAAGGGCCAACATAAATAGAGTGCACAAGCATATGAATTAAAATGCGACAAGCAAACAATCATGCCATGATGAATGATGCACAATTTGCATGGCAATAATGTAGCATGGCATGGGTGAGGTGTGGGATACAAGACTAAGGCATTTTATGGAGTTTTAGTCACATTTTATACTCAAATAAGTTGCTGTATACTTTATATTTACATGATGCATGCTGCAATTCAGAACATGGAATGCATAAACAGAAAGGTCTCGTCGAGCTGATCAATTTAGACATATTATTTGTCAAAATTGGAGTTATAAAACAAAAGTTATTAATTAATTAAGAAAAGGGCATTTTATTGTAATTTTAATCAACTCGAAATTTAGAGTGTTCAAAATATATTTTGAATGGCATATTTGAAATCCTCACATTTTTCTGATTTCAAAACATATATTACATGTTTAATTTGGAATTATATTTTAAAAGATATTTAAAAACAGATTTGAATTTGAATTTAAAACAAAATTTGAAAAGTTTAAAATAAAACAGAAAACAGAAAACCTTTTGTTACTCCGGCAAACCTAGCCACAGACGCTGACGGTGGGCCTCTGCTGACTGGGGCCACGCGCGCGGAAAAGTCCTTCTGCTACAGCGGGCTTAGCTAGCCCAGGCGACTGACATGCGGGCCCGACAGAGACATAGGTCCCACGTGACAGCGGCGAGGGGAACAGGGGCGGACAGGAGGGGGTGTACTGGACCGCGGGTTAAGGCTAAGATTCAACGGGGTGCTTTTTGTAAAATGATAGAGAGATAGTGGGTGATGGGCTCAGGGTGGATTAGAAAACAAAAATTTGGGGGGTTTTGGCAAAGTCTTGTGGCCACCTTGTTGTTCTTCTCTGCTAAGACAGGCAATGGCGCCTGGCCGGCGAGAATCGAACCAGCGGCGACGCTGGGCGCGCGATACCAGTCACGGTGGCGGGTGTTGTTGTCAGGAGGGTACAGGGGCGCTAGGTGAGGCGTGCTGTGGCGTGGCGACGAGCAGCCAGCGGCCACCGCGCCTGAGCGTGCTTGCTGAAACGAGCAGCGAGACCAGAGGGGTTGGCGAGAGAGGATGTCGTAGGTGTGTCGACTCACCGTGAGTTCAACGGAGGTTGGATCGGCTCGGGAGCAGCAGGCGAGCGTTGCAGCGCACCGAGCTAGTGTTTCTCGTCGGCATCGCGATCTGACAGTCAGGGCTTCTCCTCCTCATCGGCGCGTCTGAGGTGAAGCAGAGGCGTCCTCGGCGCCTCGACCACTCCCATGTCAACCACGACAGCAGGAGCTAGGAGTAAGCGGGCAGTGACAGTGGCGGCGAGAGAGTAAGCGTCGGTGGAGAGGGAGAAGAGGAGCGGCAGGCTCTGGGCGGATCTGGGAGGCGAGGGAGTCGTGTGGATGAGGGAGCGAGAGAGAGAGGAGGTGGGCGTGTGGGCACGGGTAGAGGAAAAGGTGGTCTCGGCCACCTTTCTCCACCTCCTCTCACGTGCTCGGTGGGGACTGGCGAGGCAGGGGCTACCAGGTGGGGACGGTGAGGAGAGCTCGGGGTGGGGCTAGCTCAGCAGGAAGAGAGAAAAAGAGAGGAGAGAGGAGGCTCGTGCGAGCTAGGGTATGAGGGAGGGGGTAGATATCTAGGTTAGGATGGAGAGGCTCGGGTTCGGGTTTGTTAGGGTTGGGATAGGGTAGCTGGGGGTGTGGGGCCGAGGAGAGAGGGTGGCCCGGTGGGGCCAGCATGGGGAGGCTCGGCATGGTGAGAGGAGAGGGTGAGGTGAGAGAGGAGATGGGTGTAACTAGGGTTAGATTAGATGAGGTGTTAGGTTTAGGGTTTTTGGGTTAGCTAGGTTAGAGAGAGGAGAGGGTGATGGCTTAGAGAGGAGGGATTAGAGAGAGGGTGATGGAAAAAGGGTGAGGTTGCAAGGTCAAAACAAAAGAATAGGACCAACATGAGTAGACTCTCAAAGATCCATGCTCCACTTCCAAAAATACAAGAAAAACCAAAGGAGGGTATGATGTTGAGATTTGCATGGCCCATGCATGAATAGTAGATGCCACATTTAATTTTGTGAGAACAAAATTAAATCCCATGGCATTTATTTCCATGTATCCCCAAATATGGAATAAAGGTCAAGCAAAAGGAATTAAAGTAGGTCCCATGTGGAGTAGAGGGAGATGATCATATTTGAACATAATTGGGACTTGCTAGTGTGTATATTCCACTAGATGTTTAATAGTCTAAAAAATATTCCAACATGAGCATACATTCATAATAATCCATATGGAAACTAGAAAAAGGGGTTCCACTCACAAAGCATGCAAAGGTGGCTCCACATATTAATAATGTGGAAACAACATGATGCTAGTGTGAGGGCATGTGGAAGGTAGAAGTGGATCCATCCTAACCCACATGAGCTAGATTTAAATGCCAAAGGAAAAGAATTACAAGCTCATGGGTTATTGGAATGGTGGAAGTATAAGGTGGTGACAAAGAGAGGTGGTGGAATTGGAATAAAAGATATGCCCCCAACTCAACTTGGGCATTAAACAATATATCAATAACCAAATACAATATCAAGAGTCAAATACAATTTATAATGCATATGAGGGAAGAACCAAAGAAAGAGGGTTTTATATGATGCTCAAATGCAAGGTGGCATGATGACATGAGCATGATATGATTATGATGCAACAATTATATATAGGAAGTAGCCATTATATAGACTAGGCTAGTAGCATTACAATTGTTAGACAATTGGGATGCTACAACTCTCCCCCACTAAACAAGAATCTACTTGAGATTCCTAGGAAAAAGAAAACAACACAAGGAGAGGCGGGTGTTCGAACGAAGGTGACCCTCACGTTCCCAAGTTGATGAACCATGGAATGGTGCGACCACTACACCTTGCAAAACTTGCTAGACTTGTTGCGAGTCTTGAGTTTTGCTTCAAGATCAACGGATTAGAAGAGTTGAAGGATTGTCGTGAGGCAAGAAGGTAGGATGAACATAGCTCCGGTTTTCTCAAGAAACATGATAAGAGAAAAATAGAACCACTTGTGAAAGAAAAAGACAAGATGATGTATCATGAATAAAGAAAGACACACCGTTAAGATTAAAGATTTACTGATACGAGAGAGGATGAATCTTTATCTCGCCGGAAGAAAAAGAGCTAGATTGGAGAGGTTTTGAACCACTATGACAATAGCATCTTATCTTCTCTCGGATTTGAGAAATGAAGTACGGAAACAATATTGCCTTCAAACAATAGAGTCCCTTGATATCAACAGAAAGATTTAGTTAGACATTGTCGGATTAGATTCTTCTTGCGCTGGTAAGAACCAAAGGATCACGCAATTGAGGTGCGCGGCTATAACTTCCAGAGACGGATGTGAAGCTAGATCATGGTGGAATCCCGAGAAGCAAAGAATATGGAGGATCTGGAGTTTATTGTAGAGATACTTATTGCTTTTCTTTAGCCTTGAGGCTAACGCAATAGATTTGCGGCTGACGGCCTCAACCATAATTGGCTTTACCACAGAAAAAGAATTGATGAAACAAAGAGAGATAGTTTCCTTTCATCTTGTTTGTGGATGTCGAGCGTCGGTAGAATGGCGAGGATAGAAAAGAGTTTGCGTTTGTTTCCACCAGATAATTGAAGATTTTGCTCCGTGTAGGAAAAGACGAGATCACCAACAAGAGATTATTGATTACTTTCTTTGAGAGAGCACTCCGGAAAAACAAGGATGGAAGTAAAAGTATCAAAGGATAAAGGCCACTTCTAACTTCCGTGGAATGAGTGAAATCACATTAATTCACCAATTCAATGTACAAGAGCGAATGATAAGAGTAGTGGTATGGTAGCTACTCCATCCCGCACTCAAAGCATTACTCCGCACATGAATAAGAAAACCATGCAACCCAACTACCGAAACAGACTGAATGTATTGACAAGAAGAGCTCATGGAACTCCATAAGAAAACAAAGATTGATGCAAACGATTCACCGGATCCAAGATAGATAAGGGTGATGATGTTGTCGTCATGTCTGAAGTACCAAGCCACCGGAAAGATATGAAGAAAGATCCAGAGACAACTGCAAGATTCAACAGCTACAGAAAAGATAGCACCAACTTGAACAGAAGGAAAACAAGATCTGGAAGGTCTTCATGGCCTCCGGTGGATTGAGCATAGACGATAGAGCGAGAGGGTTTCAAGAGATCACTTGACGAGACTGAGGTGAAAGAACTCCATGTTCTTATTGAAATGATTGAGAGAGATTTAGCAGTCTTGAAGAAAAATCTTTAGCGGAACAACGATGATAACTTGCCAACAAGGAAAACTCCGGGTTTGATTGAATATGGAGGATGGAATTAACAATGGACTTGCTGATTCCAGAATTGAAGTAATGTATTTAGCAGAAGGACGTGGTCGAGATAGGTGACTTCAAGAAGCCAGAATTCTCACTTTGAGACTTTGCACACAGGCAGTGCTCACGAAGCTTGAGAGAAAGAGACACAGATGATCTTCCATGTCCTTCCATCGATATGGAATAGGCAAGCATATTATCAACATATACCACCATGGATTAACAAGATATTCCCAGAATACCAAGTTAAAGAGGCGGGAGAAACAAACAAATGCTCGAACACTTCCTGAGCTCAACGCTCTTAGAAAGATCAACATTACGAGTAAGGATTCATGTTGGGAAGAAGCACTGGTAGAATAGATTATCTGGTCCTTCGGAAGAGAACAGGAAATGCCACCTGCTTCACATTGTCGATCGGATCACCGGTTACAAAGATAAGGAGATCTTGGATAAGAACCGATTATAGCTCATACCTTAAGCAAAGCTATCAGAAGCGAAAAGATGCAATTCCCTCGTATCCAGGAGAATTGTGCAGATATGGGGTTCAAAAAGATGTGCAGCAGGATGGACAGATGATAGACCGCCGTAGTGCTTTGAGAAACTCCGGATTGCCAAAGATGCTTGAATATGCATAGATATGATCACGGTGTACTCAAAATCACAGGAGATAACCGTCACCATTTGGAGGATAGTGTTGATAGCATTTTCCATATTCCACTCATGATAAGTGTCCTATAGCTATGCCGAGAACCAAATTACAATCACCAGCATCGGATCGACACATGTTATGTAATTAGCCCAAAAGAATTGGAGATGAAAAGAAACTCTAGGATTAAGCGCCGGTGACAAAAGAATGAGTTAGCATGGACATGCTGATAAAAGGGAGATAGATAATGTTTCACACACGACTGAAAAGGAGTGTGGAAACACAGATGTATGAAAGAATTTTTTTTCGCATTTTCGGCGTTAAAATACCAATAGATGCGCAAAATCACTTATCAGGTAGAGATTAGCAACTCCACATTCTATGAAAGCATGCTGGAAGGAAGAACACCCTTAAGAAGATGGCACCGGTTAACAAGGAGTCGGATAGATCGCGCCGGTTTTCAAAAAGCACATCGTATGGAATGTACCAGTTGATAACCAAAGGCGATTGATAAGAAATTGGATGCAACAGATAGACAAGGAACTACACACACACACATTCTATGGTACTACGAGAAACCGTAACGCGTGAATCCTAGTTTGAATTTTAAGAAGAGGATTGAAAGCGTTACACTTCCTTACCGAAAAGGGTGGTGGGTGGGTAAGAAAAAATGGAAGCGTCCTACTCTCACGTTTTGTTTTTCCCTAGTATACATAGCTACCAAAAATATTTGCTAGGACAACGACCATTTGGCTGAGACCTTGAAGGCGGGATGGCTCGATACCAATTGTAACTACCTCGGTGAATTACGCTCTTAGTTACAAGCACGGATGAGCGAAATGGTTAAAATAATGCAGTGGGGCCAAATGCCACTCACAGTAGACCTTTGGCCGTCCTAACCATTTCAAACATCAGGACAAGAGCAGTGGCGTGTCGGCGGTGAAGGGATCAACTACATACACAAATGAGTATGTATGCAAGCCACCATACAACAGTCCTCGAGCCATTCCATCTAAAAGAAATAGAAATATTGCAGCATACGGCAAGATCCAAATATCCTAGATAGATATAATAGTTTAGGATATCTCCTCATACATCAAACATCGAGTATCGGTGAGCGGAAAACAAGATCCGAGTACGGATAAGAAGCAAATCGGCATAAGATGCCCCATAAATAAACACATCCCGCCCACAGATCTCACGGATCCCCATTCCCGGAATCTCTACACCGAGTGATCCTTGCCAACATCGTCCGTCTCCTCCACCCAGTATCCATCTTGCGAGTTTACCTGTTCATCTGAATCAAACAATTTATCGTGTGAGACCCTAGGGGTACTCAGCAAGTCTTTATGCCTCTAAAGGGGACACAACCTGGGGTGACGCAATTGCAGCAAAAGATAATACCTAACAATTCTATAGATACTCGCTAACCATCCGCCTAACCATAGATAGACGGATGTCCGTGAATTAATAACAACAGTTACAACAGTAATATTAACAGATCCATCCTCCTCCTCGCTTACCAACGAGGAAGCGGACGAATAGCCCCCCATCCGTTGGCAGTTTTAATATCCATTCCATGAATGTTGCACTATTTACTAGTCAAATACTTAGTCAAATTAAAGCAGTACTTTAGTTATACTTGTCTATGATCGAGAAACTGTGCTCCAAGTCGTCCATAACCGCGGACACGGCTTTCAGAAATATTTACCCTGCAGGGGTGCACAAATAGCAACACACACTCGATCAACCTCGGAAAAACCAAATCAAAACCCAACGAGGCATTCACGACAAAGCGATCACAGGATTCAGAAATATTTCAGGGCGCCACCCCATTAAGCTACCCGCAACGAAGTTGGCCAGCTCCGAGACGGACTCAAGGTTTGCGTCAATGGTTGTAAACGACTGGGAACCCGAAAGTGTGACTGGGCTTGTCGATACCGCGAAAACACTCCGCATCCAAAACAGTACAGGTGCTCCTCGCACAATCGTAAATAAAGCAGTAAGGCATGGCATAAGTACAGGATAGTAATAAAGCCCCAAACTACTTTGTGGCCCCAAGAAATAAGAATGAATCAAGCTCTGGCTCAGGGGGTTCATAAGCCTCCGGATGTGGATAGCGAATATTCAAGGAACAGGAATCAAGTACTCGGGGTCCTACGGGACACAAGTGAGCATGAAAAACCAAATAGCAGATATTGCTCACCGGTGCCACTGTCATTAGTTATCCCATTACTACTCAGGTTAAGTTGTTTAGGTACTTCGTTATCCATCAGACACTCACATACCCTACACATGATGTTCTACGACCCGCATGGCTCAAACAACTCCTGTAGTAATGGCTCATGGGATGGAGGAACAAGCTTCGGTGGGGTTTAAAAGTAAAGGCTATGCAGTACTTGGGATTCAGTTTAATGCAATCGCGACTCAATGATGCAAGAATAAGATAGAGGCAATAGGTACTATATGTATGCAAGCATGTGGTAGTGCTTGCACAGCGCTCGATTGAGCGAGAGAAGGATGCAGGTAGTGCTCACGGGTTTCTTGATATATCCCCTCGCCAAGCCTATTCAAAGAAGAACCAAACAAACAAGGG
Source organism: Avena insularis (assembly GCA_023614405.1). Taxonomy (NCBI): domain Eukaryota; kingdom Viridiplantae; phylum Streptophyta; class Magnoliopsida; order Poales; family Poaceae; genus Avena; species Avena insularis. Next base: position 379,734,914 of record CM042688.1, read on the forward strand.
CCAACATAAATAGAGTGCACAAGCATATGAATTAAAATGCGACAAGCAAACAATCATGCCATGATGAATGATGCACAATTTGCATGGCAATAATGTAGCATGGCATGGGTGAGGTGTGGGATACAAGACTAAGGCATTTTATGGAGTTTTAGTCACATTTTATACTCAAATAAGTTGCTGTATACTTTATATTTACATGATGCATGCTGCAATTCAGAACATGGAATGCATAAACAGAAAGGTCTCGTCGTATTATTTGTCAAAATTGGAGTTATAAAACAAAAGTTATTAATTAATTAAGAAAAAGGGCATTTTATTGTAATTTTAATCAACTCGAAATTTAAGGTGTTCAAAATATATTTTGAATGGCATATTTGAAATCCTCACATTTTTCTGATTTCAAAACATATATTACATGTTTAATTTGGAATTATATTTTAAAAGATATTTAAAAACATATTTGAATTTGAATTTAAAACAAAATTTGAAAAGTTTAAAATAAAACAGAAAACAGAAAACCTTTTGTTACTCCGGCAAACCTAGCCACAGACGCTGACGGTGGGCCTCTCACGCTGGGCCACGCCATGAAAAGTCCTTCTGCTACCACGGGCTTAGCTAGCCCAGGCGACTGACATGCGGGCCCGACGGAGACATAGGTCCCACGTGACAGCGGCGAGGGGAACAGGGGCGGACAGGAGGGGGTGTACTGGACCGCGGGTTAAGGCTAAGATTCAACGAGGTGCTTTTTGTAAAATGATAGAGAGACTGACTGGTGGGCTCGACTGGGTCGCGGGATTAGAAAACAAAAAGGCTGGGGGGTTTTTGGCAAAAGTCTTGTGGCACCTTGTTCTTCTCTGCGGCTAAGACGAACGGCGCGCACGGCGCGGGCGAGGGGAATCGAACCCATGACAGCTGGGCGCTTGAGGGGCGGTACCAGGTGTGAGCGGGTGTTGTTGTCGAGGGAGTGCAGGCGCTAGGTGAGGCGCATGCGGCGAGCCAAGCAGCGGCACCGGCACGTAGCGCCTGGCTTGCTGAAACGAACGGCGAGACCAGAGGGGGTTTGCGAGGGAGAGGATGTCAGGTAGGTGGGTCAGCTCACCGTGAGTTCAACGAAGAGGTTGGATCGGCTCGGGGAGCAGCAGGGCGACGGCGTTGCAGGCGCACCCGGAGCTAGTGTTTCTCGTCGGCATCGCGGTACTGCGGCAGGTCCGGGGCTTCTCCTCCTCATCGGCACGTACGAGGTGAAGCAGGGGAGCGTCCTCGAGCGCCTCGACCACTCCCATGTCAACCACGACAGCAGGAGCTAGGAGTAGGCGACGGTGCAGACGGTGGCCGGCGAGAGAGGGGTAGGCGTCGGTGGAGAGGGAGAAGAGGAGCGGCAGGGCTCTGGGCGGATCTGGGAGAGGCAGGGGAGTCGTGTGGATGAGGGCAAGCGAGAGAGAGGGAGGAGGTGGCGTGTGGGCACGGGTAGAGGAAAAAGGTGGTCTCGGCCACCTTTTCTCCACCTCCTCTCACGTGCTCGGGCTGGACGGCAGGGGCAGGGGCTACCAGGTGGGGACGGTGAGGAGAGCTCGGGGTGGGGCTAGCTCAGCAGGAAGAGAGAAAGAGAGAGGAGAGAGGAGGCTCGGGCGAGCTAGGGTAGGAGGGAGGGGGTAGATAGCTAGGTTAGGATGGAGAGGCTCGGGTTAGGGTTTGTTAGGGTTGGGATAGGGTAGCTGGGGGTGTGGGGCCGAGGAGAGAGGGTGGCCCGGTGGGGCCAGCATGGGGAGGCTCGGCATGGTGAGAGGAGAGGGTGAGGTGTAACACCCTTAGAATCGGCCATATGCAAGTTTCAGCGATCCCCGCCAAACCCGCATAGAAACGATTCAAAGGTGCCCACCAGGCACTTTCGTGCGGGTGGAAAACGAAGTAATAACATTACACAACAGTCCTCGATGGGACCCACAGAACAGGTATATATATAACAGCGACTCAAAGAGTCAAGAATACAGATATTATATACAAAGATCCAAATCACCTTGAAAATGATAGAGCGTCCGACTACGGACAAGATGCAAATGGGGCTAAGAGCCCGGAAGAATAACCAATGGCGTCCATAACTCGCCCTGCCCAAGCCGGAAGGGTAACCACCTAACGACGTCGATCTCAAAACCTGCTTAAACAAAGGGGTGCCGACAAAGGGCAAAGGAAAAGAGGCGTCGATCGAGGCCAATACAGCGAGGCTAGAATTGGCGGTCCTCGCCTACATAGGTATGGTGGATCAAGCGGCAGCGGCAACATGCTCTAAACAACCTATAGAGACTCGATACTGGCGACTATCGAGAGGGTAAGAAAGACCTATTCGAACCAACCTGATTCTAACACCAAACAATCCCATCCTGGTATTCCCCTCGAGACCAAACGAGGAAGTCGACCGAGGAACTCACACGGTTGGCGGTTTTATTTATTCAGGATCGTTGCAGCAATTACTAGTCGTGTAGATAATCATTACGATAAAATAAGCAATGGGCGTTTTAGTTAACCATTCCGTTGTAGTTGCAACACTTACTAGTCGGATACAAATAGCATGAGATAACCCAAAACCCAGGTTGTTGGCACTTTTATTTAGCCATTCCGTTGTGGTGAAGCTGATTACTAGTCATATCGGATACAAGTCAATTTATGACAAGAACTTTAGTTATAGTTGTCTATGATCGTGCACCGTGCTCCAAGTCGTCCATAACGCGGACACGGCTTCTCGAAAAGATTTAACCTGCGAGGTGCACCAAAGTATCCACAAGCACTTCACCCTTTTGCGGATCGGTTAACATACACCCATCGGTATGTCGGCGGGCCTAAGTCACGACGCTTCTGCACTCAAAGCATGCACGGGGCCACCCACTAAGTACACCCCACTGAAGTCGGCGGTCTCGAGACGGACTTAGGGTTTGGTCGACGCAGGAACGACAACAAATCCCAAATCTGGACTGTCGACACCGCGAAACGTGTCCCGATCCTAAATAAAGCGATTGTGCTATCCATCGCAATTTAAATAAAGCAAGAAAGCATGGCATAGGTACAGGATAGTAAATAAAACCTCAAACTAGTTGTGGCCCCCAGACAATACTTTGAAATCAGGTAATAATCAATGGGGCCCATATCTCCCACCGTGGTTAGCGCTCGATCTCTAACAGATGTCAAGAACTCGGGGTCCTACGGGACACAAGTGGGCGGTCGGAAAACCAACATTATCTATCACCCACCGATGCCTCTGCTTACTTACTTCAATTTTAGTTGTTATACAGTAATTAAAGTGAACGAAAAGTAAAGCCATGATCATCTCCAACATTGAACATGCGGCACTTCTCCAACAGCTGTGGTACTTGACTACACGCAACAACACTTGAGCAAGCGACTACGACGCGCAAGTCCAACTATCTACCAAACAACAGGTAATAGGATGTGTCCAAGGCAATATGAGGCTGCAAGGGATATCACGGGTACGAAAACTAGAGCAACGCAACACAGATAGCAATAGATCAACAGGAGGGAATAAATACTATAAAAGTAAGATAGGTAGAAAGGGGGAGATGCTCGCCTGAAAACGTTGCCGAAGGTTCAACCGAAGAACGGGACGAAGCTCACATCAACTCAACGGCCTTATCCGCGAAGAAGCAAAACACTAGAATAAACACCGGATGCACTATTTAATACTACGGCAAAAGATCGGGCATGATGCATGCATGATGTATGACATGGCAAAGGTGCGATGCAATTAGGTCATATTAAGCGGAACCGGGGTCCGACAATTAAATATATGGTTCTATTTGTTTATATACCCCGCAAATTAAATGTTGTAACAACAAGATAAAACATGGCATCGGTTCGCTACACCAATTTAAATGGAGTCCGGAATAAGACAAAGATATCCCGTGTATAGACTCCATATTTAATTATGAGATGAATTGGCTTAATGCCCCCAAACCACAGACAAGTATGCATGCATGAACAATTTAATATGCATCAGTTGATAATGTAATATTATAAAAATAGGGTCTCGGATAAAGGGGTCACACATTAGGGGGTCTCGGCGATCTTGTTAGGGTTCGACGAACTTGGGCTCCGGGGGATTCGGGTCGGTCTCAGGGTCCAGGGTTCGACGGGTTCGGTCTCGGCGGGATCGTTCTCGCATCCGGACAGGACTTGGTGTGGCGTCGGGGACGCATCGGACTCTCCTTGGTCGGTGTCGAACTTGTCGTGGTGAAGATCTTGTCGGGTCCGCGTATCAGGTCGGTCTTGGCGTCCGGGATGAAGAACTTGGCGTTCTGCGTCGGTGTCCTTACCGTTCGGGTTCTCGAGCATCGCATCCGGGAAGGAGTACTTGTCGTTCAGGGTCTCGATGTCCGGGGTGAAGTACTTGGCGTTCCGCGGCGAAGTGCTTGACGTCATTTGGTTTCATGTCGACGGTCTTGGTGTCCTCGATGGAGAACTCGGTCTATCCGGGAGCGTTCTCGGGTCCCCGAGGAGAGCTTGGCGTTCCACGATGAGGTTACTAGCGGCCGTGTTGGAGATCCTGTCGGTCCTTCTACTGACCAGCACCAAAACATGACACATGGAGCAAACCCGCTGGTACTAGAGGTACCCTGAACTAGCACCAAACGCCACGGCAGCGGCAGATGCATGCAGAGGACATGCGGCCTCGTGACAGGATGGCAGCGAGCTTGGGCACCGGACCGGCTGCAGGAGCTTGGCGGTGAGGTCGACGGTATACGGGCGCGCTCGAGGATGCGGGAGACGACGGCGGTTGAGGCCCGGCGGCCGGCGGAAGCCGGAGCAGAGAGGAAGGGGAGGGCGGCGGCTGCTCGGGGAGGAAGGGCGCGAGGTCGCCGGCGAGGCCGAGGCCGCTTGGGAGCTGCTGCTGGCCGGGCGGAGGAGGCGGGGCCGGAGAGCGGAAGGGATGCGAGGTGGGGGGTGGCGCGGAGGCGCGGGCGCGACGGCGCGGGACCGGCGAGAAGGGGGCCTCGCGGACTAGGGGCGGAGCGGCTGCCGGGGAGGAAGACGCGGGTGCGGGAGAGAGAGGCCGCGGGCGGCGGACGGCAGGAAGAACTCGAGGTGGCGACGGGGAAGCTCCGGCGGCGGCGCTCGGGGCGGAGCCGAGGAGAGGCGCGGGGTAGAGGAGGTGCTCGGGCCGGCGAGGGGACGCGCGGGGGAGGCTCCTGCGGAGGACGCTGGCGGGCGGCCGTCGAGGAGGGTGAGGGCGGAGCCCACCGGCGACGCGTCGCTGCCGGGCGGTGCACGCAGAGGGGAGGAGAGGCGGCCGGGACAGAGCTCGACAGCAGGGAGGGGGTCTTGGGGAGCACGGCGAGAAGGGGAGGCGCCGCGTCGGTGACGGGGTCCGTCGGCCGACGGAGGCGGGCTCGGGGACGCGGGGCGGCGACCTGAGCGGGAGGAGGCGGCGGCTCGGGCGGAGGTGTTGCAGGCGGTGGGAGCGGCGGCAAGGGCGCGGAGGAGGATGCGGGCGAGGAGGAGGGCGGCCGGGAGGGGAAAAAGGGGCAGGCGTGCGGTGGCAGCGGAAAGACGCGTGGGGTGGTAGGAAGCAGGGGGTGGTGGGGGAGGTGGTGGGGCCCGCTGGGCTGGGGCGGGGCCAGGCGACAGGGAGGAGAGAGGGCGGGACCAGAAAGAAAAAGAGAGAGAGGCTGGGTGGGACCTGTGGCGTGGGCCTGGGAGAGAGAGGAGGTGGGAGAGGAAAGGAGAGTTGGGTGGTGAGGTGGCTTTGTTTGATTGGGTGGGAAAAGGGGCAGGGTGACGTGTCGACCAGGGATTGGAGGGGGTGAGGTGGAGAGGGGCTGGGTAGGTTAGGTTGGGTAGAAAAAGGTTTTTAGGTTGGACCGATTTTATTCTGGGGGTGGTCGTCATCGAATAATCGCCTGCCTGACTCCCACTAAAATAATTAACTATTTTATTTATTTCAAACCGGGCTTTTGCAAACCGATAGCAGACAAAACAAAATATCCCGGCGACCCGGGTTAGAAGACAAATTAGGTTTTCCGAAAATAGTTTTATGCAAGCAAATGAAGATGATGACGATGCTCAAATGCAATGTGGCATGATGACATGAGCATGCGGTCATGATGATGCAATGCACAAAAACAACGCGATTTTCTAGTAGTGGTTTTGCGGGATGCCACATGAGGTGAGAGAGGAGATGGGTGTAACTAGGGTTAGATTAGATGAGGTGTTAGGTTTAGGGTTTTTGGGTTAGCTAGGTTAGAGAGAGGAGAGGGTGATGGCTTAGAGAGGAGGGATTAGAGAGAGGGTGATGGAAAAAGGGTGAGGTTGCAAGGTCAAAACAAAAGAATAGGACCAACATGAGTAGACTCTCAAAGATCCATGCTCCACTTCCAAAAATACAAGAAAAACCAAAGGAGGGGATGATGTTGAGATTTGCATGGCCCATGCATGAATAGTAGATGCCACATTTAATTTTGTGAGAACAAAATTAAATGCCATGGCATTTATTTCCATGTATCCCCAAATATGGAATAAAGGTCAAGCAAAAGGAATTAAAGTAGGTCCCATGTGGAGTAGAGGGAGATGATCATATTTGAACATAATTGGGACTTGCTAGTGTGTATATTCCACTAGATGTTTAATAGTCTCAAAAATATTCCAACATGAGCATACATTCATAATAATCCATATGGAAACTAGAAAAAGGGGTTCCACTCACAAAGCATGCAAAGGTGGCTCCACATATTAATAATGTGGAAACAACATGATGCTAGTGTGAGGGCATGTGGAAGGTAGAAGTGGATCCATCCCAACCCACATGAGCTAGATTTAAATGCCAAAGGAAAAGAATTACAAGCTCATGGGTTATTGGAATGGTGGAAGTATAAGGTGGTGACAAAGAGAGGTGGTGGAATTGGAATAAAAGATATGCCCCCAACTCAACTTGGGCATTAAACAATATATCAATAACCAAATACAATATCAAGAGTCAAATACAATTTACAATGCATATGAGGGAAGAACCAAAGAAAGAGGGTTTTATATGATGCTCAAATGCAAGGTGGCATGATGACATGAGCATGATATGATTATGATGCAACAATTATATATAGGAAGTAGCCATTATATAGACTAGGCTAGTAGCATTACAATTGTTAGACAATTGGGATGCTACATAAACCACCACTAGTGTCATTGCATGTTTGTTCTTTTCCTAAACCACAACTAGAATCATTGCATGTTTGTACTTTTCATAAACCACATGAATCCACCAGTATCATTGCATGTGTGTTCTTTTCCTAAACCTCCACTAGATTCATTGCATGTGTGTTCTTTCCATAAATCACATGGATCCACCAGAGTCATTTGCATGTGTATTCTATTCATTAACCACGACCAGTGTCATTGCATGTGTGTTCCTTTCCTAAACCACATGGATCCACCAGTGACATTCCATGTTTTTGCATATGTGTTCTTTTCCTAATCTACCACTAGTGTAATTGCATATGTGGTCTTTTCCTAAACCACCACTAGTATCATTACATGTGTGTTCTTTTCATTAACCTCTTGGATCCACCAGAGTCATTGCATGTGTGTTCTTTTCATAAACCACAACTATAGTCATTGCATGTTTGTTCTTTTCATAAACCACATGGAACCACAACTAGATTCATTCCATGTGTGTTATTTTCATAAACCACCACCAGTGTCATTCCACGTGTGCTCTTTCCATAAACCACATGGATCCACAAGAGTCATTTCCATGTGTGTTCTTTTCATTAATCACCACCAGTGTCATTGCATGTGTGTTCCTTTCCTAAACCACATGGATCCACCAGTGTCATTGCATGTCTTTCTATGTGTGTTCTTTTCCTAAACCACCACTAGTGTCATTGTATGTGTGTTCTTTTCCTAAACCACCAATAGTGTCACTGCATGTGTGTTTTCTTTTCATAAACCACTTGGATCCACCAGAGTCATTGCATGTGTGTTCTTTTCATAAACCACAACTATAGCCATTGCATGTTTGTTCTTTTCATAAACCACATGGAACCACAACTAGAGTCATTGAATGTGTGTTCCTTTCATAAACCACCACTAGTGTCATTGCATGTGTGTTCTTTCCATAAACCACATGGATCCACCAGAGTCATTTGCATGTGTGTTATTTTCAATGACCACCACAGGTGTCATTGCATGTCTTTGCATGTATGTTCTTTTCCTAAACCACCTCTAGTGTCATTGCATGTGTGTTATTTTACTAAACCCCATAGATCCACTAGTGTCAATGGATGTGTGTCTTTTTCATAAACCACCACTAGAGTCATTGCTTGTTTGTCCTTTTCCTAAATCACAACTAGAGACATTGCATGTGAGTTCTTTTCCTAAACCACCACTAGAGTCATTGAATGTTTGTTCTTTTCATAAACCACATGGATCCACTAGTGTCATTGCATGTGTGTTCTTTTCATAAACCACCGCTATATTCATTGCATGTGTGTTCTTTCCATAAACCACATGGATCCACCAGAGTATTTTTAATGTGTGTTCTTTTCATTAACCACCACCAGTGTCATTGCATGTGTGTTACTTTCCTAAACCGCATGGATCCACCAGTGTCATTCCATGTGTGTTCTTTTCCTAAACCACCACTATTGTCATTCCATGTGCGTTATTTCACTAAACCACATGGATCCACCAGGGTCATTGCATGTGTGTTCTTTTCATAAACCACCGCTAGATTCATTGCATGTGTGTTCTTTCCATAAACCACATGGATCCACCAGAGTATTTTTAATGTGTGTTCTTTTCATTAACCACCACCAGTGTCATTGCATGTGTGTTACTTTCCTAAACCGCATGGATCCACCATGTCATTCCATGTGTGTTCTTTTCCTAAACCACCACTATTGTCATTCCATGTGCGTTATTTCACTAAACCACATGGATCCACTAGTGTCATTGCATGTGTGTTCTTTTCATAAACCACCGCTAGATTCATTGCATGTGTGTTCTTTCCATAAACCACATGGATCCACCAGAGTATTTTTAATGTGTGTTCTTTTCCTAAACCACCACTATTGTCATTCCATGTGCGTTATTTCACTAAACCACATGGATCCACCAGGGTCATTGCATGTGTGTTCTTTTCATAAACCACCACTAGATTCATTGCATGTGTGTTCTTTCCATAAACCACATGGATCCACCAGTCATTTGCATGTGTGTTCTTTTCATTAACCACCACCAGTGTCATTGCGTGTGTGTTCCTTTCCTAAACCACATGGATCCACCAGTGTCATTGCATGTATTTGCATAAGTCTTCTTTTCCTAAACTACAACTAGTGTCATTGCATGTGTGTTCTTTTCCTAAACCACCAGTAGTGTCATTGCATGTGTGTTCTTTTCATTAACCACTTGGATCCACCAGAGTCATTGCATGTGTGTTCTTTTCATAAACCACAACTATAGTCATTGCATGTTTGTTCTTTTCATAAACCACATGGAACCACAACTAGAGTCATTGCTTGTGTGTTCTTTTCATAAACCACCACCAGTGGCATTACATGTGTGTTCTTTTCATAAACCAAATGGATCCACCAGAGTCATTTGAATGTGTGTTCTTTTCATTAACCACCACTAGCGTCATTGCATGTGTGTTCCTTTCCTAAACCACATGGATCCACAAGTGTCATTGCATGTCTTTCTCTATGTGTTCTTTTCCTAAAGCACCACTAGTGTCATTGTATGTGTGTTCTTTTCCTAAACTACCACTAGTGTCAGTGCATGTGTGTTCCTTTCATAAACCACTTGGATCCACCAGAGTCATTGCACGTGTGTTGTTTCCATAAACCACAACTATAGTCATTGCATGTTTTTTCTTTTCATGAACCACATGGAACCACAACTAGAGTCATTGCATGTGTGTTCCTTTCATAAACCACCACTAGTGTCATTGCATGTTTGTTCTTTTCCTAAACCATAACTAGAATCATTGCATGTTTGTACTTTTCATAAACCACATGGATCCACCAGTATCATTGCATGTGTGATCTTTTCCTAAACCTCCACTAGATTCATTGCATGTGTGTTCTTTCCATAAATCACATGGATCCACCAGAGTCATTTGCATGTGTATTCTGTTCATTAACGACGACCAGTGTCATTGCATGTGTGTTCCTTTCCTAAACCACATGGATCCACCAGTGACATTCCATGTTTTTGCATATGTGTTCTTTTCCTAATCTACCACTAGTGTAATTGCATATGTAGTCTTTTCCTAAACCACCACTAGTATCATTACATGTGTGTTCTTTTCATTAACCACTTGGATCCACCAGAGTCATTGCATGTGTGTTCTTTTCATAAACCACAACTATAGTCATTGCATGTTTGTTCTTTTCATAAACCACATGGAACCACAACTAGAGTCATTCCATGTGTGTTATTTTCATAAACCACCACCAGTGTCATTCCACGTGTTCTCTTTCCATAAACCACATGGATCCACAAGAGTCATTTCCATGTGTGTTCTTTTCATTAATCACCACCAGTGTCATTGCATGTGTGTTCCTTTCCTAAACCACATGGATCCACAAGTGTCATTGCATGTCTTTCTATGTGTGTTCTTTTCCTAAACCACCACTAGTGTCATTGTATGTGTGTTCTTTTTCTAAACCACCAATAGTGTCACTGCATGTGTGTTTTCTTTTCATAAACCACTTGGATCCACCAGAGTCATTGCATGTGTGTTCTTTTCATAAACCACAACTATAGCCATTGCATGTTTGTTCTTTTCATAAACCACATGGAACCACAACTAGAGTCATTGAATGTGTGTTCCTTTCATAAACCACCACTAGTCTCATTGCATGTGTGTTCTTTCCATAAACCACATGGATCCACCAGAGTCATTTGCATGTGTGTTATTTTCAATGACCACCACCGGTGTCATTGCATGTCTTTGCATGTATGTTCTTTTCCTAAACCACCTCTAGTGCCATTGCATGTGTGTTATTTTACTAAACCACATAGATCCACTAGTGTCAATGGATGTGTGTCTTTTTCATAAACCACCACTAGAGTCATTGCTTGTTTGTCCTTTTCCTAAATCACAACTAGAGACATTGCATGTCAGTTGTTTTCCTAAACCACCACTAGAGTCATTGAATGTTTGTTCTTTTCATAAACCACATGGATCCACTAGTGTCATTGCATGTGTGTTCTTTTCAGAAACCACCGCTAGATTCATTGCATGTGTGTTCTTTCCATAAACCACATGGATCCACTAGAGTATTTTTAATGTGTGTTCTTTTCATTAACCACCACCAGTGTCATTGCATGTGTGTTACGTTCCTAAACCGCATGGATCCACCAGTGTCATTGCATGTGTGTTCTTTTCCTAAACCACCACTATTGTCATTCCATGTGCGTTATTTTACTAAACCACATGGATCCACCAGGGTCATTACATGTGTGTTCTGTTCATAAACCACCACTAGATTCATTGCATGTGTGTTCTTTCCATAAACCACATCGATCCACCAGAGTCATTTGCATGTGTGTTCTTTTCATTAACCACCACCAGTGTCATTGCGTGTGTGTTCCTTTCATAACCCACATGGATCCACCAGTGTCATTGCATGTATTTGCATAAGTCTTCTTTTCCTAAACTACCATTAGTGTCATTGCATGTGTGTTCTTTTCCTAAACCACCAGTAGTGTCATTGCATGTGTGTTCTTTTCATTAACCACTTGGATCCACCAGAGTCATTGCATGTGTGTTCTTTTCATAAACCACAACTATAGTCATTGCATGTTTGTTCTTTTCATAAACCACATGGAACCACAACTACAGTCATTGCTTGTGTGTTCTTTTCATAAACCACCACCAGTGGCATTCCATGTGTGTTCTTTTCATAAACCAAATGGATCCACCAGAGTCATTTGCATGTGTGTTCTTTTCATTAACCACCACTAGAGTCATTGCATGTGTGTTCCTTTCCTAAACCACATGGATCCACAAGTGTCATTGCATGTCTTTCTCTGTGTGTTCTTTTCCTAAAGCACCACTAGTGTCATTGTATGTGTGTTCTTTTCCTAAACCACCACTAGTGTCAGTGCATGTGTGTTCTTTTCATAAACCACTTGGATCCACCAGAGTCATTGCACGTGTGTTGTTTTCATAAACCACAACTATAGTCATTGCATGTTTGTTCTTTTCATAAACCACATGGAACCACAACTAGAGTCATTGCATGTGTGTTCCTTTCATAAACCACCACTAGTGTCATTGCATGTTTGTTCTTTTCCTAAACCATAACTAGAGTCATTGCATGTTTGTTCCTTTCATAAACCACATGGATCCACCCGTATCATTGCATGTGTGTTCTTTTCCTAAACCACCACTAGATTCATTACATGTGTGTTCTTTCCATAAACCACATGGATCCAACAGAGTCATTTGCATGTGTGTTCTTTTCATTAACCACCACCAGTGTCATTCCATGTGTGTTTCTTTCCTAAACCACATGGATCCACCAGTGTTGTCATTGTATTGGGAACAACGGTACAAAAGAAGGTTAGATAGAGGTGCGGGGACTAGCAAGGAAGCTCTCGATGGCGTCCGCAGGCGGGATTGGATACGAGCAAGTGTAGCGAGACACAAAAAGTACCCAGGTTCAGAGCCCTCGTGGTGAGGTAAAGCTCCTACTCCTTCCGGTCTGACTATTAGTACTATACGGGATACAATCGCTCCTCGATATGTATCTTCTATCGACCTCCTTAAATGCACTAAGACCAACCCTTGCTACGAGAGCGTTGCCTCTCCTTATATAGGCAGAGAGGCAACGGTCTGACTGGCCAGTCCGGCTGGTGGGCCCCAGCCGGTTGGTCGTCTACAGTATCCGGTACACTTATATCGCATTAGGGTACATGCGGTAGGGTCGTCGTGGGTACAGTGAACTCCGTCGAGCCTCACATCGATTCGCTACCGTCTCGCGCCACCCAAAGAAAGTCTTCGTATGGCCGTAGAAGCGAAGTCTTGTCATCATACCGCGCACTGTGTAGTACGTCGCTCTATCCTCTTGATTGAGTCCGGCTACACTAGTATCGCCGGTCCCATGCCTTGCTGCTCCTCGTGGTTCCGGCTACCGTGAAGCAGCCGACATGACCTGCCCATGTCCGGCTGCGCTTAGCCAGCCGGACACGAACCGACTGCCATAGTTCTTGTCTGGTTGGGGTATCCGGAGGTCATCCCCCTAACAATAGCCCCTGAGCGCGTGTAGATTTCGCCCTTAGGTGAAATGTGCGCGTGCTCCTCTCCAACTTTGAAATTTCTGGCGAGCTACATCTGGTGGCTGCGCTGCCCGTGACATTAGTGCTGACGCCGGCCACGCGCGCACGCGCCATCATTGCACTGCAGTGAGCAGTGTAACGTCCCGTCACACATCGCCTCGGGAAACTGCCGCCTGCCTCTTCGATTTCTGCTCCGGGATCTTCTGCGCATCCGACGCCTAGACAAAGTATCATGTGCGGTGGGGACGGTGGGGTAAGGCTAGATGGGCATCGCGTGGCACCGCGGATGGTTGCGCTTCCAGGCCTTTAAAAGGTCGCTCGGGGGAGGGCAGTTCTTTCTTCCGCTTGGTGCCTCCCCAGTTCTCCCCTATGCCTTTGCCTTCCTCGCTATGCTCCGCTTGCTCCTGTCGCTGTAGTTCGCTGCACCACCCATTTAAAGTCGTCGGAGAAACGGGCCACCGCCACTCCTCAATCGGTGCGATGCCCAGCGAGCCGGAGAAGGCTGCCCAGCGCGAAGCATGGTGCGGCTCCTCTATGACGGATGAGCACATCGAGAAATACCACGCCACCCACGTACTACCGATGGAGATAGAGGTGGAAGTGCAGCTGGCGCCGGCGGGAGAGGAACCACCACATCCGGCAGAGGGGGAGCTGGTGATCTTCCTGTCGCACCTCACCTGCAGCTTCGCGCTGCCGGTGAACCCCTTCTTTGTCACTTTCCTCGCCTTCTTCGACCTCCACCTCCACCACCTCGGCGCCAACACCATCAGGACGCTGGCGCACTTCGTGGCCTTCTGCGAGAGCTACCTCGGCATCCAGCGGGATCTCGGGCTCTTTTGTCGGCTCTTCTGCGTCCAGCTGCAAGTCTAGTTCACCTAGGGGCCGCTGGAGACGTGAGGTGGTGCCTCCATCTACTCCCGCATGCAGACCCGCTACCCCAAGTTCCGGCTGTAGGACATAGTGCGACTGTGGCAGCAGTCGTACTTCTACATCCGCAACCTCGGCGTCGTGGACCAGATGAATCTGCCGGCTTTCCAGGACGTGGAATCTAGTCGGCAGCATTGGGACTTGAAGATCCATGGGGCGAAGGCGTAGTCGGATGCCATGCTGCAGCAGATGCGCTCCCTCGTCACCGTTGGCTTGACCGGCCTAGACATCACACTCAACTGGATGTCCCGGTTGATGATGCCGCTGCAGCAGCACGAACACATGTGCTACTACTCCGGCCGGTTGGACCCGACCCGGCTGTCCCGCCACGATCCCCGCTACCACAACTTGAAGGAGTGGGTGTGGAAAATCACGAAGGAGCGGCTGTCGGAGCACTGGAAGTTCGGGCTGGCTCCTTATAGCCGCGATAACAGCACGCCCCGGGTATGTCTCCCTAGCCGGTTTTTGCTTTCTCGTTCTACCTTTTTATTTGATGGTCCCTTGTCTCTTTCTTACGCAAACCTTCCCCTCCATCATCCGGGAGGAGGGCGAAGCCCTCTCCAAAACTTCATGCCTGACCTCCCCGAGCCACGCGCTCGCCGGTCCGGCGAGGAGTCGGATGGGGATGGCGATGTCTTCCCTAGTCGGAACGACAAGTCGGCTCACGACCCCGACGTGGAGGTTGATGAGCAGGAGGAGGCCAAGCCGGCTCCCAAACCGACTCGTCACCGTGCAATGGACAACGACTCTAGCCGGTCCGGCGCCGGTGGGAGCGGCTCCAGCCGGTCCATCGGAGGAGAGGCGGGTCTAGTCGGCCTGCCGTGGAGGAGACAGCCTCCAAGAGGAGCCGAACCGGCGCCCTTCCGCCCAGCCGACTTGGTCGCAAGAACATGCCACCTCCCATGGTGTCGGGGTAGGTCCTCTGCTAATCCTTACGCCCTTTCCTCCTTTCTTTGTGCATCTTTTTCTGTCTTTTGCTTCTTTGCTTTTGTTTCTCTCTTTTTTTCTGTTGTCCAGCACACTAGTCTCCTTTGGTGCCACGAGCCTGGGGAGGGCGCCCACTGGCTCGCCGCCCCGCGCGTCAGACACTGTGCCACCTCCGGCTGCTCCTACTCCCCTTCCTTCTCCTAGGGAACCATCTCCACCGCCTCCTCAAGCTGATCCGGCTGCCGCAGCCAGAGCAGGAGACGCCCCGCCGACCATGGTGGTGCAGCGGGAAATGGTTGTGCCACAAAGTGGAGGTAGTTCCCCCGCGGCGGCATAAAGGGCCTCCACCGACACGGAGCTTGTGGTCATCACCGACGACAACTCCGACGATGAGCTGGGGGAGGAATGGTGCACGGTGGTGCTGGAGGCGAAGGAGTCGCTAGTCGCCAATGTCGTTAATGACGACGCCTCCTCGCTGGCGGATCTTGCTGCCACTCTCGAGCTGGCAATGAAGGAGATCCGGCTGCTCGAGGCCACAGCCGGCGGCAACCGGACCCTAGAGAAGAAGCTGGCGGCTGCCACCGGGACCTCTCAGAGTAAGTCCCTTCACCCGTATTCATTTGTCGGATACTTTCGTCTTTCTCTCCTTCCCACCCGGATTTTTTTTGCTGATAGTCGGTTTCCGTAGCCATCATGGTGTGCGCTCAGCGAGAAATCGATCGCCTGAAGAAGGCGAACAAATGGTTGAGCAACTCCAATTCTACGCTCCAGTTGCAGAATAAGGACAAGCACGCCAGGATGGACGCCCTAGAGGCCACCGTCAAGGAGCGCGACACCGCCCTCGCTAGTCGGGCATAGGCCTTTGACCTCCTCGAAGCCCAAAGCAAGGACCAAGAGAAGGAGGTCAAACGACTAATGATTCAGGAGAAGGCTCTGGTGGAGGAGCTGATGCAGGTTGGGCACACGGCCAAGGGTAAGTTTTTCTTCGACTATCTTTGTCTCTCTGGATCCAGTAGCCGGATCTGACATTCCTTTATTCTGACAGCATTTTATCCCGGTGTAGACCTGCTTGCGTATAACCGGCTACAGGAGAACTGGCCAGGTGCGCAGCCAACCGCCCAGGAGTTGGTCATCCTTCTTGGCGAGGAGGCCGCCAAGCTTCGCCAAGCGGCTCAGGCGATCTTCACGTTCCTGTGGCCGGACGCTCCAGTTCCGGAGATGATGGCGCAGCAGGTGGCCAAGGTGGCGGAGGTGCCGGCTACCGTCGATCGCCTGAGGGATCTGGCGGCACGAGTCGGAACAGAAATGGCCTTGGCCCTGATGCTCTCCTGTTATAAGGATGCCCGTGTCGAGAAGATTGACGGGGGCTTCCTTGTTGGCGCCGACCTCGCCGCCATCCACCAAGCCCATCCGGAGCTTCGGGCCTCCGCCATCAAGATTGCCGACTACGCGGACGTCGACGAGGTCCTCACCGACTCGGAGTCTGCTGGGACGCCTGATGCGGAAGCCTTGTCGCAGCCGACTGGTGGGGACATCGGAGCCGGATCTACCAATGTGCCTCCTCCGCCTTCCGAGACCACCTCTGACCTAGATCATCCTCACGGCAAGGGCCCTGCCTCTTAGATATAATCCCCGGAATGCTGGGTGAACTTGTAGTTATTTTGTTTTGTTGAACCTCATCGTCTGTGCCGGCTGTTTCTGACGCCAGGTGAACTTATGGGAGCTTCGCCTCTCTTTTTTATCCAATCGCACTATTTGGCTTATTTCCATCTTGTGATTTTTTGTATGCTTCAAAGTTTTGATATTTTTCCGGTTGAACTTATCCGACTACCTTCACTCGGCTGAACTCCATTAGTCGAGGGAACTCCAACTCCAGTGGGGCGCGTGATGGCTCAATGCACGGCGCCCAGAAAAGTGCTGGTGCGTGGTTGATGTAGAGCTCGTTGGGAACCCCAAGAGGAAGGTATGATGAGCACAACAGCAAGTTTTGCTCAGTTATGAAACCAAGGTTTAATCGAACCAGTAGGAGCAAGGAAACACCCCAAAGGTGTTACTAGCTGAGCTTTGGCAGGGCGCACTACCGGTGCTAGTAGCAACGTGGAGACCTGCACAACACAACCACAAAACTTTGTCCCCAACTTGCGATGAGGTTGTCAATCTCACTGTGTTTTGCGGAAAACAAAGGATTAAACGTATCGAATGGAAAGAAGTAAAAGTTTGCAGAAAGTAAACACAAAGCAGAAACAGTTTATAGATTGTATGTAAAAGAGAAAGGACCGGGATCCATAGTTCACTAGAGGTGGTCTCCTTAGATAGATAACATGTTGGGTGAACAAATTACAGCGGGGCAATTGACAAGCACCGAGAAAGCAATACATGCATATACTAATCATCTTGACTCCTTTGAGACTTGATTGGGAATTACAACATTATACATAGACTACCATCGAACTACATCTATGACTAATAATCCACCTTCAGGTTATCATCCGAACCCCCTCCAGTATTAAGTTGCAAGCAACAGATTATTGCTTTACGAAATGCATGTAAAGTAAACAATATGATTGTTCTATGAACAAAGGATTGTTGTTTTCTCCCTAGTAGCAACAACACATCTAGTACCTTAGAGATTTCTGTCACTTCCCCATATTACCAGAGGCATGAACCCACTATCGAGCATAAATACTAACTCTTGGAGCTTCTAGCATCTACTTGGCCAAGATAGCTACTAACAACGGAAAGCATGCAAGATCACAAATAACAAAGACATGATAGGATCAATAAGCAATTTGAAATAGCATCTCAATATCCCTCGGATCCCCGCAAACACAACATGTATGATTACAAATAGATGATCTTGATCATGAACGGAGCTCACAAGATCTAAACATGAAAGCACAAAGGAGGAGAAACCGGCCAACTAGCTACTACATGGATCCGTAGTCCAAGGATGAACTACTCACGCATCACACGGGAGGCTTGCATGGTGATGAAGAAGGCCTCCAGGGTGAATTCCCCTCTCCGGCAGGGTGCCGGGAAGAGCTTCAGATCCCTCCCGATCTAGGGATGGAGATGACGGAGGCTACAGACTCTTTCGTGGATTTTTGATCAGGTACTTAGGGTTTTCGTACCGAGGGCAATATATAGGCGGAAGGAGAGGCCGAGGGGGTGCTTGGGGTGGCCACACCACCCCTGGCGCGGGCAAGGCCTGGCAGTGCGCCAGGTGGTGTGGCCGCCCTCTGGCCCTTCTCCGTCTCGTATTCTGGAACTTGATCCCTTCCAGAAAAATAGGCACTTTGGCTTTTGTCCCGTCCAATTCCGAGAATATTCATTTTCTGACTTTCCTGGAACCAAAAACAGCAGAAAACAGGCAGCTGGCCTTGTGTCTCTTGTTAATAGGTTAGTCCAAGAAATCATAAGAAAAGTACTCCAAAGTTGGAACAAAACACAAGAAAGTGGAAAAAACCAAGCATGGAACATCAAAAACTATAGATACATTTGCAATGTATCAAAATCCCCAAGCTTAACTCCTGCTCGTCCTCGAGTAGGTAAGTGATAAAAAGAAAGAATAATGTTTGAGGTGACATGCACCATCAAAGACTTGATCAAAGTATTTGCAAAACATTCAAAGCTGGGATTATAGTACTTCAATCATAACATGAAAGACAAAGTTCTAGCAATAAGCAAAGAAACTATGATGCAACATGAAAAGGCACAAACAAAAGATTCATGAATAACAATGCTTTCCAAGACGTTTGTTTGTTTCACATAAATAAAACATGGCATAATAGTATTCAGCTTGTCCCTCAATAGAGTAGCAAATATTAATGCATAGGACACCTTCACAGTTCATAAGAGTGACTAGATACAACAGTTTAAAATAAGCAATATCAAGTTATGCATCAATCAACTAGTCTTGGGACAATGCACATAGAACTAAGAATGGCCACTATGCTCTTAAAGTAAGTGCATAAATATAGAAGGTGGAGACTCAATATAATGGTGGAAGAAAGGCCATTTGTAAAAGGAAGTAGGGATTAAAGTCTCATAAAGAGCTTCCAAAAATTATGGTACTTATAGCTTTCAGCTCTCATTGCCCCTATCATAAGCATCTTGAAGAGATTAAGGTTAAAGTGAACAAACTATGGTGTACATGCTGGACGAAGTATAAGTCAGAAATCTCATGTCCCTTGTATACGAGGGCCGCTCCTCATGCTACTCAAGTTTAGTCACCGGTAAGTTCTTGTCATCGTAAGTACACGTGTATCATAGAGAACCGCCAACGGGGTACCCCTTCCCTGATGATACGGAAGAATCCCCATATCAAAATGACAAGGCAAGTAGACAACGAGCATCTCATCATTCTTCTTATTTACCATTGGAATATGGTGCTTTTTTCTCTCTTTCCTCTTTTCATAGTATCTCTTTTTTTTCTCTCTTTTTTTTATAAGAAGAATGCTTCATAGACAGCTCATTATGGTTACGCTGTAGGTTTCCACCATGTCAGCATGGATTAGACCAGCGGCCCAGGCGTTTCTCTAACACATATACATAACTCCATGGACTTACAAGCTCCCCATTCATTTCATTTCACACCGACGACATCCATATACAAAAGAGCATGATATCAACTAGGTACAAGTACCAATTGCAATGTGGAAAGCGTTCCCCATGAAAGCATGGTTCTGCTAATTCCCAACAAATAAGTGCAAGCACATACAACATAGACGACACAATGGTTCAAGTTTATTAAGGGCAAGTAAAGTAAAGTGTGCCTTCAAGTTCGTGAGAGCTTTAATCACTAGTTTTCTCATAACAAGTGGAAGGTAAACAAAAGCATGAATATACTTGGAATAGCATAAGCTAGTAGGTAGGTATGGTGGACTCTTTGGAATAACTTGGTTTAGGGAGTTGTATGCATGATTGGAATTCATACTTTGTTGTGGAGGCTAGCAAAAGACTGGGAGCGACAAACTAAGAGAGCAATAATGGCCATAATCATGCAGAGCAACAAAAGATCATTGATCAAAGCATAAAGTGATACTACAAGTTGAAAACTAAAGGATCATAAAGGCTATGGTGACTTGTGACAGTCATAACATGGTGTGAGCATGCGCCGAGTCAACCCAAATAAAGCATCAAAGGAGAATACCAATATAATATGCTTTAATATGCTAAAACAACGCATGATTCATCCAAGGCACATTAAGCAATCTCAATTGTTTATAAAAAGTCATGCTACAACAAATAATAGTAAGAATAAAGCCAAAACAATATCAAGCATCGCATTACAAAGCATAGGCCACAATAAAAAACAAGCTCTTTTTACCACATAAGCATGAACTTTCCTACTCTTTTCCAAACCAAACCAAACTATTTGTAAACCAATGTATGAAAGAGGGGGTCCAACCCACTTATTCAGAAAACTAAGCAAACCAAAGCAAACGAAAAACCAAAACGAAAGCGAAAAAGAAGACGCTCCAAGAAAAACACAACTGTGCATGAAACAATAAAAATGAAGCGTTTGGAAGAAACCTGGAATTTTTATTGATGAAGAAGGGGATGCCTTCCCCAAGATTTGACGCTTGTACTTCTTGGATATTTCTTGGGGTTACACGTGCGGCATCCCCAAGCTTGAGCTTTAGTCCATCCTTCATCTCATTACTCATTCCTTCCATACACCTGAAAATTTTCCTTTATACAAAACTTCACACAATCTCATTAGCAACATTAGTGCACTTAAGATAAATAAGTCTCAAGGTTTAGTTCCAACATCAAATAATCTTCCATTAGAACACTATATACTGTAGCACTTCCCTCAAACAGCTCAATTCCCCAAAATAACTCAAGAAGGAACCAACAAGGAGCAAATGCAGAAAATGGCAGAAATCTGTCAAAACAGACCAGCAGGTAAAGACGAATTTTTTAGAAGACCATATGTTGCTCAAATCAAAGAGTGTTGAACTAGCGAAAGTTATATAACAACCTGGGGTAGAAGCACAAAAAATTACAGCTCAATTGGACATACAGAGCTCTCTCAGGAATTTTTACGGTGAAGCACAAGAATCTGTTTCGGGACACCAACTTTCCCAATCATTACTTCACTCTCATTAGAGGTTACTCTTGGCACAAAAAGCAAATAAAAAGGATAAGGAGAGGTTATTACAGAGGTAATAACTTCCAAGACTCATCTAAAACTTTTGGGTTATCTCCCAATAAGTACTTTTCTTTAACGCCTTTAAGTTAGGCATAAGAAGCAAAGAAAGAATCAAGTGTTCTCAAATGAAGAAGCATTAAGATCAATACCAGAAATATTTTCAACAAGGCAAGGTATATTATCCAAATAAGTTCTAGAGGATCCTCTCTCAATGCTCTTAGGTTCACTATTCTCATCAAAAGGGTTTGCAGGAACAATCCAATTGACGCAAATCTCCTTGGCTAGCCGGATGTACCAGCGCCTCGTACTCTGTGACATTGTTGGAGGCCTTGAAGTAGATCTGGAGAACATACTCCAGTCGGTCTCCTTTGGGCGAGGTGGGGACGATGCCGACCCCCAATCCCCTGAGCATCTTCGAGCCATCGAAGTGCATCCTCTAGTGATCCGAGTCGGGAACCGGAGGGAGGTACTGGGTTTCGCCCCAATCGACGAGGAAGTCCGGCAGAGCGTGTGACTTGATCATGAGCTAGGGATCATACTGGATGGAGTAGACGGCGAGCTTGATGGCCCACTTGGAGACTCGGCCGGTGGCGTCCTTGTTGCCGATGATCTCCGAAAGGGGTGCGGTGCACACAACCTTAATCGGATTCTCCTAGAAGTAGTGCTTGAGCTTCTTGCACGCTAGGTACACGTCGTAGCAC